>OZ002728.1:23692704-24179585 GCA_963924305.1 Polygonum maritimum | reverse complement strand
TCTTAGCCGGCGACCCGAGAGCATGACAGTCTTAGGACAAGAAGGTCCCCACGGACGGCGCCAATGTTGAAGTCCGAATGTCTCGAACTAAATACGGGACAAAATCATTAAACTCTCGGGCCTTTCGGCGCGCTAGAAACCGGCTCGTCTTACTTCGAGCTCTCACACCCCCCGCGTATTATTTTATTCTCTTTTCGGAGGCTTATAAGACTTTTTAAGATCTTTCCCGTAAAATAGTGCGAGCTCCTCGGAGACTCAAACACGTCGGGGCCCGTCCTTCGAGAACACGTCTCGGGACCGGCCTTTTTCCAATCCTTTATTACGTACCACCACCACCCTATATATAACGGAGGGAGCTGCCTGCTTACATTTCAATCCGTCGATGTGGATAGATAATTTCAGGGTGATATGCCTGCTTGAGCTGCTTGCTCGAGCTACCTGCTTAGGTTTCCCTCCGTATGCAACTTTGTCTCTGTATGAAACTTTGCCACACGCGTTCATTTATTTATTTTTAGTTATTCGCGTACTTAGCGCTTTAAAAACGTGCTTAGCGCTTTAATATTTTATGTCAATATTATCCATCTCGTGCATTAACGCGATGACAGATCCGGGTATCAAACTATCTCGTGCACCAACGCGGTGACAGATCCGGATATCAACAACAGCCTCTCAAGAAAAACTATTTGTAACCATCACGAGCTTGTTGCCCTCGTCCGAAAAGCACTAGGAATCTTGCCTTATAACGCGATCCTAATTTTCAGCTGTTCAAAAAAAATCACATCACACTTTTTTGTATTGGAAGTCAAAATTGACTCCTTTACGTCGCAAAGAGTCCAACTTCCGCAAGAAATTACAAAACGGTACAAGAATACATTAAACATATATATAGATTATACTACAAGTTAATAGAGGAAGGTACGTGGGTCATAGCACAAATAGAGCACCGTCCACATGGGGCCCCTTGTTATTACAACCAAAATGCGTCACATTCACCTTAACCAAGATCATTACAATCCACCGATTCAATTCAATTCAATTAAGAAGCCAAACCAACTACGAAAACTCCTTTCTCTCTTTCACAAACTTCCATTCGTCACCAAATTCCTCTACCACAAAACACCATGGGGCTCCTCCGATCACGTCCTCCTCCGACGCTAATCCTCTTCTTAGCCATCCTCCTCGCAATCTCAGCCGTTCGATCGGGTTACGCTCATACTGACCATGGCGCCTCGGAATCAATAAGAAAGCTCGACGAGTCGTCGTCACTTGATCAAAGCAAGTGCGGCGGCTGCCCTTGTGGCAACCCTTGTCCCACCGCCCCCGTCTACTCATCACCGCCACCACCGCCACCTGTTCTACCACCGCCGCCACCACCACCAAAGAAGTCGAAGCCGTCCACCGGCGGCAGCTACTGCCCTCCACCGCCGTCCCCGCCTTCTAGCTTCATCTACATGACGGGCCCACCGGGTAACTTGTACCCGGTCGATCAGAGTTACAACGGCGTCGTCGGTTCCCGGCGATTTGCGGCCGCGGTGTGGGCTGCCGTCGGCGGCGGAGCGATGGCGATTCTGGTCCTGTTTTATTAGTTGCACTTTTTTCTAAGTTTTCTATGTTTTTATTTGAGTGAGCATTAATGTTTAGATCGATCGTGGGACATGTTGTGAATCGATACGCATCTCCCTCTGTTTAATGATCATATGCATGTGTATTTTCTAATAATTATATAGGTGAAAGGTTTCATTATTAAGTGGCCGGAGTACGTTTTTTCCCCTGACAATTACTACTTTTTCGCGTGTTCTTTATCTACGAATCAATCAATATCTATGTACTAGTATATATTAAAGCCGGAGAATTTCGAGCCGCCACGTTAATTCTGGCCCCACTTGATTGACAATTTTATATGTTTTATTTTTCCTAATTATCTAAATCTTTAACTTTATCTTTTTTCTTACCTATCAAATATCTATCTTCAAAGGCATTATTTATCTTTAAAATTTCTTTAATTATCTAACTATTAATTTTATCATTTTTCTTACTCATCTAATATCTATTTTTGAAACAATATTATTTATCTTTAAAATTTCCTTCTATAAAGGGTACATATTAATTAACTTAACTTTTCAATTCCCATTTTAATCTATTTATATATAAGAATTAATATATAGTCCGTAGTATAGATTATAGTAGATACACAAATTAACCAAAAAAATAATCATTACCCGTACATGGTACGGGTCTTCAACTAGTATATTATAAAAGTCGACCGTTTTCGAGCCACCACGTTGATTCTGGCCCCACCAGATATTTAACAAAAATAATTTTTAAAGTCTTTTAATTAACTAGCCTAATTTTACTACGTAAATTGTCAATCTTTTAATTAACTACCTTATCAACAATATCTATCCATATATTTAGCCAAAATATATCTCCCCATAAAAGATTGAAGATCTTTATCTCCATACATTTTGCTACGTAAAAGATTGAAGATCTTTATCTCCATATAATACATCGTATCTTTCAAGTATATCTATTAGAATTATAACAAAGATATCGATCAAGTATTCATCTTGGTACAAACACAATCCATGATCGATTAAAATATTTTTAAAAATTTACATCAAAAAATACGTATCAAATTCGTTTTACATATTAAAACTATCAAAATACGTGGTTCTTTTGCATACATAAAATAAGTTTATACCCAAAATTAATTCTTATATATTAGTAATGTATAGCTAAAGCTTTATTGAAATATTTATTTAATTTATATTAAAAATATACATTACAAATTCTATCTTCTATATCGTAATATAATACATGATATATCGATACATCTTTTTTAATAGAAAGTACATTGAATATATATATATATATCATTAGCCGATCCAACTTGACCTTTGATCCGATTCACCTGAACTTGTACTCAACTCGAAATAATCGAAACCGACCAAATCGACCCGCTTGACAAATCTAATATGAATAGTATTGATTTAATTATTGAGGTAATATATTTGACATGTGTTAATTGAATTATACAAAATATTTTATAATTTCTTAATCCTAAATATGCAAATTTATCGTATATGTATGGAGATGATTTTATAATTGAATATTTTTAAAAAAAATTATCAATTCATCAGAAATAAACTATCAGTTAAGTCGGTTTGATGAGTCTGTCATTTTGATTTCGATTCAAGTACAGGGTTGGGAGATTTATATGGAGAATAAACCTATGGATGAGGTCGATTTAATAGGTTGGTCATACTGAGTTGGAATTGTGTACATATTTGGACCATTATGTGTGAAGAATAAACCAGTTAATATTTTTCATATAATAAAACATGTTAATTTAATAAAACTTATATAATATTTTTCATATGAATATATAACTTTATTTAAATGTTTTTATGTGAATTATTTGTATTATAGTGATCAAATTATTGATTTTATCAACCAAAAATAACGCAAAACATAAACACCCATAAGGCCATAACCATAAACTAACAAGTAGAATGTACCTTATATAGTCTAGCTCTACCCGTCGTGCCATGCACGACAATGACTCACGCTTCACATTTTATAATTATTATCTTCCTAATAACTTAGCTTTTATCTCTCATAATTAAACAATCAATTCAATATATATTATAAAAGCCGACCGTTTTCAAGCCACCACGTTGATTTTGACCCCACTTTATATACATATTTATATTTTTGTCTTAATCAATTCAAATGGATAATAACAATTTTATATATTTTATTCTCTTAAGTTATCTAATTTTAATTTTATCTTTTTTCTTACTCATCTAATATCTATCTTTCAAGATATACTATCTATCTTTTTTGGTCGAAAGATATACTATCTATCTTTAAAATCTTCTAATGATCTAATCTTTAATTTTATCTTTTTACTTACTTATCTTATATATATATTAAAGTATTAAAGTTTATTATCAAGATAGAAAATTTTCTATATCTTTACACTATATTAAAGTATTAAAGTTTTACACTTTCCTTATTAATTACTTATAGAGCTACGATCTATATTTTTACTTTTTTTTCTTATATTTATCTCTTTTAACACCTAATATCCATCTTTCTTAAACCTTTTTTTCTTAATCAACTAATTTACCCAAATAAACCCATATTCATTTTTTTTGTTCCATTTGATCAATATTTTTTTCTATTATCCTAATATCTATCATACCTAATATCATGCTAAAGATTTATGATATCTTTTATCTTTTTACTCATAAATAATTTTAATCCAAGCCCTAGATAGATATATGTTTTTTTATCTTATGGCTTATATGATCAAAATTGATAATCATTATAGACAAATCTAATAGATTGCACTATAAGTAAAGTTTGTTTATTGAATTTTTTGTAATTAAGAAAATTTATACATTTTATCATTTTATAAAAACAATAAAATATTCTTACAAAATTATGTTAAATTTTATATTTATACGTTTTTATATCAATATCAAATTTATAATAAATCTAAAAAAAATAAAAATTCCAGTGATAGTTGAGGATGATACGACGAGATCAGATAACTAACTTTTATTCATATTATTTTACCATTTGTTGATAAATTTCACTTTATCTTTTTATGTTAAAATTATATTTATAAATAATTTTAATATTTGAAATATAGTCGTGACATAGTCGTGCATGGCACGACAGGTTAAGCTAGTATATATTTACGTCCATATCCAAATGGGGTCATCGAGTTGAAGGAATTAATTCTCTTCAGAAGAATAAATTAATTTATTTTCCATGATCCAAAAGAGGAATTGAAAAGTATACTTATATGTGCGACTCTCGCTAGATGAACCACCTAAGCTCGATCCCATAATTTTCAATTATTTAATCATCATTATGCTATCTTTCTAGAGAAAAGTGTTGAACTCCATGGTGCTTCAAATTGACTAAAGTTAGATGAAAACAACGTTAGAATTCAAGATGGTAGTTGAAAATAAGATTGAATATGTGAAAATTGGATAAAGGTGAATTTATGCATCGCTGTATGCATTTGAGACTGGGGTCGGATCCGGTAAGAATGATTATTATGATAGGAAATAGGAATGAATCACAACCGTTGATCACGCAGAGGAAAACAGCCCAGATTTGGCACGGCCGAATAATACGCGTATTATTCGCGTATTATTCGCGTATAAAACCGTATTATACGCCTCGTTTTTTTCCCTGCGTCCGTTTTCTTCCGTTTTTTTCACTTTTTTCCGTTTTCTTTCGTTTTTCTCCGTTTTTTTCGTTTTTCTTCGTATTTTTTTCTTTTTTTTTCCCGCGTTTCCTTCGTTTTTTTTCTTTTTTTTTCGTTTTTTTCTTTTTTTTTCCCCGCGTTTTTTTCCTTTTTTTGTGCAACTCAATGGTCAAATTTGTGCAACTCATTAGTCAACGACATAAAATACGCCCCGTTCCGATAACCGAGAGCAAAGTTACGCCCCTTTTCTCTCCGGACTCCCCGACGTCTGTCTGCTTCCCCCCAGATTCTGGTCTTATGCCGGGCCGGAAACCGCAAACCCAAGACTCCCCCTTGTGGCTTACGTCGAGACCTTCGAAGCGACTGCTCACATGCCTCGAACGGATCACTGAGCCAAAAGTTATTGCATTTCACTTCCAATTTGGCAGTAACACACAAGAACGTAGCTAAATCGGAACCGCTTTACACTACTAGAGTGAACTAGATCGTGGATTGTGCATCCACGATCGAGGATTGTGCAACCACGATCGAGGATTGTGCAACCACGATCGAGGATTGTGCAACCACGATCGTCGATTGTCAATTTGTTCATCAATATTTGTGCAACTCAATGGTCAAATTTGTGCAACTCAATGGTTAAATTTGTGCAACTCTATGATCAATTTGTTTGGGTGAAACAACATCCATGTGAAAGTTTGCATGGCTAGATGAGTTCAATAGATAAATTACACTATCAAAGTTTGGACTTAACTGCTTATACTGAACAACCATCTCAACTTACCGAGCAAAGGGAAAGGATAGTAAACATTGAAAGAAAGCCAATTACATTATCATTATGTAGAAATGACACAGAAATGACACCAAAGGTCTCATCAGATACTCATCAAACTATCCAGTAAAATCTTGCACTACAACTTTCATTCAAACCAGAAAAACCGACAATTCAGCTCAACAAGTTTTAACAGAGTGATGATGGACATAATAAAATCTCAAAAACTAAACCAACACCAACACAAATCTCAAGAAAGCACCTCACTTCTTCTTCTCACCACCTCCAGCAGACCTGTACAACAAGATAGGAGCAATTGAAATTTAGTTGAGTGAGCATGTGCATCATTCTTCCAATTCGTTGAGTAAGCATGGAGTTATTTGAGTAAGCCAATTCTCAAATCGAGCTACACAATCGATCAATTCCAGAAGCAACAACTGATTTCCAAAGTCCATAAACGAATCAAAATCAGACAAGCAAAGAACATCCACGCCGGCAAGGTTCGGGATCAGCCACGAGTCCTCTCCGTAAGCGACAACAGCTTACGAAATGCAATTACGAGCAGGTAATCGACAACAACTTCTGAAGAAATCAGTTTCAGTGAAAACCAGAAATGTCTAATCATCTACCAAGCAACAGCTTACGGAATGCAAGCCAGATCCACCAGGAGTGTCGCCTTAGCGAAGTCCGCGGAGGCCGACGCCGCCGTCCGCCTCGATCCGACCGATGCCGCCTCTCTCATCCTCAAAGCCCTAGCGCTCGAAGAGGTCGGAGTCTCCGCTTTTCCGCGAGCCTTCCGGGGAGGATTGGACGAGGCTCCACCACTCCGAGGAGAAGTCCTCCACGGCGTCGTAGAAGGCCACCGAAATGAATGCCGGAGCGTTCGGATCCGATGAAAGAGGCGGAGGCGTCTGACGACGGAGAACGTCCATTGTCGGAGGATTGGGAATCACAACGGCGAGATCTCAGCGGCGGAGGTGAGCGTCGTCTTCGTCGTCCAAGATCTGGCGGTGGTGGAAGAAGGGCTGGTCGGAGATCTATGGGAGGATTTGGGGAGGGCGAGATCTTGTTTTTCGTTCGTGTTTATTTGTTTCAACTTTTTCTGTTTTCTTTTCTTTTTTCTAAAAATGCCAGTTAATGTTATCCGGCATGTTTCAGACTTGTTTGTATAATATTTCTCTTCATTGGTTGAACTACTATTCAAGTATGAACACGTTTGGAGCAAAGTATAGAGTTTTGGTATGTGCGTTCCGAGTGTAATTGTCCAATTCATATCCGGCATGGAAATGGCCAGAAACACCTTTTTCTTTACCCTTGATTTTTTTAGTAACTTCTCTCAAAACATTGATATATTGGACCCAGAACACTCACCCGATCCGACCGGCTTCGAACTCGATCCAACACCCGAAAAGAATTGACATGACTCAAGATACCCACTTGATCCGATCAACTTTGAACCGAACCAAGCCCCAACACTTGAACAGAAGGGAAAAAATTGCATACGTGAGATTTTTCAGATCCGAACTGGTTTGATCTGAACCTTGAATTAACCTGTAGTTGATTATATCCTAAAATATCTATTTATATTTATATTTATATATATATACTAAAGCGAAAGCAAATTCCGTTTCCATATTGCACCACGTCATGAGCCATTAAAAATTTATTTCATTAAAATTTAGTTTTATAAAATATAATCTTAATGTCATACTTATTTAATTAAAACATTAGTCTTATCTTAGATCTTTAGTTATCATTATATGTAAATCCTAATCTTAGGCATTCATATCTTATAGAACTCTCCATCGATCATTTAAATATATGTTTATGTCTGCGTAGAAAGTTAATATAAAAATAAAATATAATGTAAATATTTGATGTTATACAATAATTATGTTATTTTATAGTTCTAAAGATAAACGTTGTTTTAAAATAAAGTAGACACATGATAATATTATAATAAATTTATATACAAATGAATAAATAAATAACATTCGTACAAGGTGCGGGTCATCTGCTAATTAGCCCTATACCCAAAGTTAATCGTCCCAAAATCACCTGAAAACCTGAAGTTATCCAATTTGGTATCATTGAATAAACCAAAGTCCCCTGACTCACAAGCACTCAGCTCGAAATATTTCGTAACCTTGAAATCATTGACTAATTTTTCATGAAATATCTCATAAATTCATATGTACTTGTACAAGAACACAATGTCAAATAATAATAATGATTTGAAAAAAAATGATTATTTACAAATAATCTAAGTACATTAAATATATCTCATAAGTGCTCAAGTAATGAGCTGATGTGCCAAGTACTAACACCCCTAATCATGATACTAATACATCTCATAATTTCTACGCCATTTCAATTAAGCACCCATTACTTTTTCATACTAAAATTCATAAATCAAAAAAATAATTAATTTAATACACATGTCATCTTGAAGTTTCTTATATTTCATAAGCTTTCTACACTGAGGGTTCGTGCAAAACTCTGCAACAATGTTGATACTTAAGCTCAAGCTGACAATTGATGGTGTTGACTGATGATGCTGTTGAAATTCAATATGTATTAGATAGATAATCGAGGGTGTGTTTGAAAATGTGGATTGGTTATGAGATTTTTTTTTTTGGTCGAAGGATTGCTTATGGGATTTTAATTCGAAGTAAAAATGACTAAAAAGAACATGATTTATTAATAAATACATAAAACATCCTTCATTCTTCCTCTCTCCATCCTTCTTTCTTCTTCCTCCTAGCTTCCTCCTTCCTTCTTTCTTCTTCCGATATCTGGTGGCACTAGACGGCAAGAATGGCTATGGCACCGGGAGGTGAAAAGGGTGGCGGTATCTAACGATGAGTGCGACGACAACACTTCAGTAGTAGAGCACGTTGGCGACAAATTTCTAATGAAGGGGGGAGAGGAGGAGAGGATGAGAGGTGGAAATGAGGGAGGAGAAGATGAGAAGGGGAGAGGAGGAAATGAGAAGGGTAATTTTTGAAATACTAGTACTTATGGAAATTCCATAGACATGGTAAGAATGGGGACAACTTATCATAAGTACCATTCATAAACACTATAACTAGTTTCTGCAAAATTTTACCAAACAATGCTTATAGTGTTTATCACGGTTATGGTAAACACCGTAAGTTTGAAAAGCAACAAAAGCTATCGTTGTTGAACAGGACCTCAGTGTGCGTAGATTTGTTGTTCCAATGTTTCTTTTCGCCAATGTTGTTCTAATGTTTTTTAAACGCAAGAGAGTTCTTGTAAAACGGTTCGAATATACATGTGTCAAATTATTTAATCTCTAGTATCAAATTTTCGTATCATTTTAGCATATAAATTTTTGTCTAAAATATGAATTTAGGCTTTAAGTGAAATAATACATAGTGAATTACAATATACCTATTCGAATGTATTGTTATTGACTACTTTTTTTTCACTATCTTCAATAGTTACTTATCGGACAGAGTAGCAAGCCCATTTCCACGTTAAATATAAGGTGATATGAGTGGACAACTTTCATTACCTTTCTGGCTCAAAATAAATTAATTCCATTTCTATTTTCATTTACTTAAGTGATTAAACCCGTAGAGCATATGTGCATCTAAATAAAGACGAGCCTTTTTTGAATTTCTAATGGAGCGTATGGGCTGTCCCAAAAATAAATGTATCAACTAGTCAACTTTCCAAATTTATCTCTGGCTAAAAAAAATTACGAACTGCCACCGCGTCCCACTCCATATCCAAAATTACGCGCGTGTCACTACTTCCCACCGTCCATCCTGTCACCTGTCACCGTTCATCCTGTCACCTGTCACCGATCACCATGTCACCGTTCATCTTGTCATCTTGTCGCCGTTCATCCTGCCACCGTTCATCTTGTTACCATTCATCCTTTTATCAACCCTGTCATCGCTTATTTTATCGTCCTCTTGTCATTCTTCATGTATTATCATCTATTTTAATATCACCGAAAATGTCATCGGTTAAATTGTCGTCAAATCTTGTCATAAGACTTGTCACCATGTACCCTAATTTATCACCATATACAAGCAAGCACAAAAACTTGTCACCACGTACAAAAAACTTGTCACCGTGTACAAAAAACTCTTTGTCAAAAATTATTATTGAGCCTATGCGGGATTTGAACCCACATTACCGTGCATTAAGCACGATGCTCTACCATTTGAGCTAATAGGCCATATATAGTTAAACTTAATATATGAACCACAATTAGTAAACAAAAAACCTGTCACCACCAAAACCCATAAGGAAAAAACCTGTCACCACCAAAACCTATAAACACAACACTTGTCACCGTCAAACACCGTAATCACAGAACTTGTCACCGATAAAACCCATAAACAAAAAATCTTGTCATCGATAAAACCCATAAACACAGAACCTGTCACCGTCAAAACTCATAAACACATAACTTGTCACCGATACTTGTCACTGATAAAACCCATAAAACACATAACTTGTCACCGTCAAAACCCACAAACACATAATTTGTCTCCGACGAAACCCATACACAAAACTCGAACGAAATCATCCCAAAACATCAATCAACCATGTAATTCACATCACAAATTTGAGAGAGAGATAGAAACTCGAACAAAATCGTTTCAAAACATGTAAATCTAGAAAATCCAGATCTAGATCTAGAATTTTTAGATCTAGATCTTGAAATTCCAGATCTAGATTTAGAAATTTCAGATCTACGTTATCAAATACGAAACCTCAACAAATCTGGAAAAATCATCGAAATCGATCGGAGAAAGAAAACAATTGAACAAAGAGGAAGGAAAATCGGTTACCGGATGTTGAAATCGACGAAAACAGGCGCCGGAGAAGAAGGCGGAGGCGGCGGAGGTGACCGGAGAAGAAGGCGGTGGCGGCGGAGGTGGCCGGAGAAGAAGGCGATGGCGGCGGAGGTGGCCGGAGAAGAAGATGGTGGCGGCGGAGGTTGCCAGAGAAGAAGACGGTGGCGCCGGAATGGAGTTGATGGTGAGAGAGAGAAAAGGGGGGAAGAGAGGAGAGAGGAGGGAGAGTATTAGAAGAGAGAGAGGAGAGAGAGTGAAAATGAAAAAAAGTGGGGTGGGGGGGGGGGGTGGTTTATACCGCCTAGAGTGTGGATAAAATTTTTGGACAGCCTAATAGCTTCCCACAATTTAGAAAACCATGGCTATGAATGAGATTCCTACAGAGATCAATTAAATGCAACTCACGGTGGGGAGAGTTAGAAAAGGAGTTGAACAAATTGTATGCCACCTGAGAGTCAGTACAAAGAAAAAAGGTCTTGAGTTTGCATGGAAGCAATCAAATTCAGCCCCTGTTGGATTGCCTAAAGTTCAACAAGCAACGCATCACAATTCCCACAGGTGAACAGGAAAGCCGACACAAAGGAACCGTGCTCGTCGCGTATGACACCACCACCCCCAACAAGCCCCAGATTGCCCTTAGAAGAGGCGTCGACGTTCAACATGAGCCACCCCGTGGGAGGGGGAAACCAGCGGGCTGGAGACGTTTCATGATCAACAACCACGACCATAGGCTAAAGCAAAGAGTTACATTTCAGAGAACACTGAGCATATGCTGTTGTGGTAGAGACAACAGTGGACAACAATCGAGGGAGAACGTCGAGTGCAACAAGCACAAGACTATTTCGTGCTTTCCAAGAGTACCAAACCATCATGGCAAAAGTAGAACTCCAAACATACCGATGTTTTATGTTTTCAAAAATCCAACTTTAAAGCTCAGTATGTTGAAAGAACGTAGGAGCAAGGATGTTGCCACTAAGGGCCAACCAAACCTGTTTGATAGGGCCACAATCCCTAAGGAGATGAAAGAGGGTCTCTACATTCGGGCATCGCGGGCACGACGCTGAATCAGTAATGTGACAACGGACTCGAGTAGCATTGCAAAGCATAGAGTTATAAGCTACCAAGAAGAGGAAGTGACGGACACGTTGTTGTACAAGTAATCTCCAAATGGTCTTCTAGACAAGATGATTCGGCGCTGGATTTGGAGGACAGAGAAAATTCATAGCAGACTTACAAGAGAAGGTTCCAGAAGAAGATTTGTGCCAGAAAAATGCATCATCATGATCAGCAAAGTCTAATAGCCTAATAGCCTGTAACTTCATCCGAATTTCAAGAGGAAGAAACGGAACAAGAAGAGGCTAGTTCCAGCCCGTAAGAGTCCAATATTTGCTCACAATATCTCCAAGAAGAGCGCTCGGTACAGGGTTGATGGCGACGAAACGCAGTGGAGTATTGAGAAGCCAGGGTTGCTCCCAAAAGAAGGTCGAACGCCCATTCCCAACTGCCATTCCCATACCGTTCGCAAGCAAAGACGCCCCATGCATAATCCCTTTCCACATATAAGAAGACCGAGGACGATTATTAAACATGTCAAGGTCGAGATGAAGACCATAGTACTTACCCTGAAGAACCCTTCTCCATACCAAGTTAGGCTCTTGAAGTGTACTGATATGCTACTCTCTTTAGTATAGGCTAACTCTTGTATTTTAGGGCTATATTAAGTGTTCTAGGTTAGTGCTTTATGCTTAATTATAATATGAAGACCGAAGACAAAATGATTCAAGATACGAGAGTTTTCGAGAAAAGTTCTCGAAGTGAGGAATTGTATTCTACTGAAGAACCGCGAGCGCGGTGGCCAAGCAGCGGGCGCGGGTGTAGACCAAAACGAGATTCGACCAAGTATAGAAGGCTGCGTGCGCGGAGCCACTGGCGCGTGCGCGGTAGAATCAGTTTGCATGGCCTTTGACCCGACATTGACCATGAGCGTGGCGTATCGGGTGCGTGTGCGGTATTGCTACAGATCCAAGACATGAATTTTCTATCTTCTTTCCTTTTTCTTATCTTTTCTCCATCTTTGGTAGTTCGGTTGGCATGTCCTCCGACTACTATTTATTAGAGGTTTTCCCTTAGTTTCTAGGTATCCATTATTCACCTTTCTACCTTTGACATTAATTCTTGAGTTTACTTTTGTGGTATGAAGAACTAATTCTCTTTAGAGTTTGTTCAATCAAGGAAGACTTTTTATTGATATTATGAGATTCTGGTAACTTCTTTATTCCTAGGTTGATATTGAAACTCTTTGTTCTTAATCCTATGATCTATGTTTGATTAGATGAGCTTGATCAACTTGTTTGATTGACTTAGATCTATTGCTTGAATAGGTCTGATTGTTGTCTGTGCAATCCGTTTTGTTCTTGAAACAACTCTTTTTCAAGACCGTGGACTGAAATTGAGAAAGACTATTCAATGATTGTTTTATGCAAAAGACTCGTTGTTTGATTGCATGATTCAATTTCCTTTATATCCTTGTGTTCATTGCATGATTTGAATTAAGCATCCTTGTTCATATCATTAGTTTTGCTTGGATCGTAGACAAGCGAATATCAGAGTAAAGGATTGGAATTAATCTAGGAAATATAAAGAAGTGGATGAATCTATGATCGATTAATTTAAAAGGTGAAATTGATTGAATGAACTCTGCTTTCCTCTTATTGATAAAAACCTTCTCTGAAACCCCCTGTTTGTCTTTTAATTGAACTCAATTTTCCTGAGAACACTTGATTCCTTTGGGTTCGACCCCTTGCTTGCTTACTATACTAGTTTGTGAAATAGGGTTAATTACTTTTGATATTGGCATAGCGACCTTGGCCGAGTCATGCGCATCAGCCCAACTTCGCAAGGAGAGCTTGGTTTCTCTGTCTCATTGTTCAAAATCCAAGGCCTCCTCGAGAAAGTGGTTGGGTCAGACTATCCCAGGCCATGAGGTGAATTTTCCTATCACATGTAGGATATCCCCAGACAAAGGCACAAATTCGTTGGTCAATATCGTCACAAATACATCTAGGGATCGAAGTTGACTGCATTGCATACACCAGTAAACTAGAGAGGAACGATTTCGCCAAAGTAACCCTACCCGCCGCCGACAAAGATTTGGATTGCCAACCCTGGAGACGAGTTTTGACTTTATCCAGAAGACACGTGTAACATGTTGTAGTCATCCGGCCACATGCGGTCGGAACCCCCAGGTAAGTACCAAAATCCTACGATATTGGTATAGCAAGTCGGGTACTAAGAACACTCTTCAGAGTAGAAGGGACTTTAGCTGACAATAGAACACTACTCTTGGCAAAATTGACCTTCTCCCCAAAGAAAAGACAGAACATGTTCAGACATTCTTGGATGATACAAGCCTGGTCATGGGAAGCTTCAACAAACAACACAAGATCATCAGCGAAAAATAGGTGCGAAGGTACTTTTGTTTTTCATAGATTGAGATTTTGAATTCAAAAGGGTGTGGAGGCCTAGCTTGTTTCTAGGCTTCCATCCAACTTTTTGTAGTACTTTACATTTGGATTTATTGCATTAATGCATTTGCAAATAATAATTGGATTAGAAATTTTTATTTTTTTGCAAATAAAATGAACAAATTGGATTAGAATTTTCTTTGTAATCTCTTTTTTTTGGGGGGAAATTCCGTTTTGTACCCTCGAGTTTTTGGCTTTTCCGAATGGTGCCCAAGTAAAAAACTTATTCCGGGTGATACCCCTGAACTTTTGCACAAGTTCGGCTCGTACCCTAACTCGTAATTTTCTCTTAGATTATAGTAAAATTCGTTTTTTTTATAATAAATAATGTTTTCATACTTACTAAGTAAAAAATCAATTATAATATAATATATAATTTAAATAAGTTTTAATATAATCTATAAAAATATTATATAAGCCAAGTTAATTTTTATTTATATTTTGAATACATACACATATATATATATGGAAATTCATTTACTATGATCAAACTATATTTTTTAGTTTCAACTATTATTTAAGAAATGAAAATTCTTATATTCTATCAACATGAATACGCATTTATATATAAACTTTGAATTGATATTAAAAATTTTCAAAAAATACTATGTAAAATTTTTTATGTCAAATTTCAAATATGTAATATATTATTTTAATATATATATAAGTATTGAAATATGTTTGGTTTTAATTCGATAAATATAACAAAAATTCAATTGAAAACATAAGTTATATAACATTTTTATAGAGTATATTATTAAACTTATTTAAATTATTTTTCATCTTATAATTGAATTTTAACTTAATAATTATATAAGTATGCTTTTATTATAGAAATAAACGAAATTTAGTGAAATCTTCAATTACCGATGTTCAAATAATTGTATAATATCATAATCTTTAATAAGTTAATTTTGACGAATCATGAAGATATTATGTTGATTGGATTAAATCGTGACCTTGAGATTTTAATTCATATTTATTTTTAAGATTTTTCTACGGAAAATTTTAAGCCTATGTATTTGAGGCTATAAAAAGCGTAAATTTTAATTTTGTGTATTATATACACGAACTACTTCTACAAAGATAAAGATAAGATCAATCAATTAATTACTAAAACTATTTGGTGGAAGGAAAGATAATTATAATTGATATTTTATTAAGTAAATAACTTTTATTATTTTATATTACCATCAAATCAAATCTCTAATTAACTTAAGAACACAAATACAAACGAACTGCTTGTACAAAGATGAGATCAATCAGTTAATATGAAATTGGTATTGGCATCAATAATGATCCAATTTCGATGATCTTCCCTCAATTTTTGTTCTTTGTACATTCGAGAAGAGAACAAAAGGGCGATGACGAGTAATAATAGATTGATCGTGAGGAAGATGAAGGGTACAAATCAATCATTAAAGTGCAACCATAAAACTAAAGTTATTTTGATAGAGCATATAGGTTGTAGTAAATAGAGCACGTTTTAATTAGTTTTTCATGCATTATTAGGCAGATTTTCCTTTATGTTGTAGTTTAGTATGGTGTTGGAAGATTCAGAATCTACACTCGTATATTTGATTTTTACAGATATGATTTGATCGAGTGTCGGATCTATGGTGATGTTATCATTCGGAGGTGACATTGAGGACGCTAAAGAGTGAAGAAAGAATGGGAGTCAAGAGGAAATCCAAGTGCATGCAATTATGAAGATTCGGGTGGAAATTGGCCAAAACACTGGCAGAGCACTCAAAAATCTCTCGCGCTTTGAGGGTCCATCCTGCGCTTTGGAGATAGAACACTATAGCCCAAAACTCGGGCAAAGAAGTCAAAGTGCGGCCGCGCTATGAAGGTTTACACCGAGTTTTGCCCCGTGTCTAGATTTGTCAAAACCTGACTGGACCCAAGAAATCGACCCGAACCCGAAAAGACCGAACCCGAATCCACCCGACCCGACTTGTTTGACACCTCTACCCTTGTCAGATTAAATACGAGATTCCTATGGGGTCATTTGGGCCTTATGGGTTAGTTATTTTTAGATAGTATTTTTAGAGACCTTATTGTATATATTAGTTCGCTTTTTAGCTCTAGGTTATTATCTTGGATGTTCTTGAAACTTTGAAAGGAAGAAGAAGAAACCGTTGAAACGTTTGTAAGTTTTTGAATGTCTTTCAATAACTAAATTACTTTTACTTGACTAGTTAATTGAAATTATGAACAAAGTATTATTGTGAGATTTGATTGTTCTTAATTTTACTTGACTAGAATGTTTTCTCTATGTTTGATTGAATAAGTTTGATTTACGGTTTTATTAGATTGACCATCTAATAGAACCTCTAGGTTGAATTGCAACTAGATCTTTCTAATTATAGGTTGGAATTAATTAGATCAAAAGTAGAACTTTTAATCAATATAGGACTGATACGACTAGTTGATTAGGGAAGAGAATTCAATTGCATGTTATTTGAATGTTTGGTTGCTCTGAATGCATGTTTCTATTGATACTTGAATCTTAATGATGTTGTTAAATTGAATCTAGGAGGTCTCTTAGATTGTTTGATAATTAGGGTTGTTAGTACCGGTCGGGCTAATAACTAGAATTGAAGTAGGATTAATAATTCCATGAAGTGGGGTTATTAGAATTCCACAATACATTAGTCAAAGTAAAGAGAGAACTTTGTTAATCAATGATCGATAATCGAGTTCGCAATAAATATTAACTAGTTGAGCATACTTCTCTCATATTTTACAACTCATCTCTAGGTTTTCATTCTTTGATTAGTTAGTTTTACATAGATCCTAATATTTAAAAAACTCCCCCGTTTCTACATTCATCATTAGTATACAAATACAATACGCAAGTACACAAGTTTCAGTGGGATTGACTCTTACTTTCCTACTACTTTAGTGCATAGTTTGGTTAATTTTGATCGGTATTAGAGCAACTAAAATATCATTATCACATTTCAATGAAGAATCAGTAAATCAATTGGAAGAGTAACAACGGGAAGATGGAGATGGAGAGTAAACCCACGAACAAATATTAAAGGAGATAAAATTTTGATGATAAAGATTTTTTTTAATATATTTAGAATTAAACTATTCATTACTTTGTAATTGTAGTTAAATATGACAAGTAAATGACAGGGCAAAAAATAATATTATGTGGCATATGACATATGAAAAATGATAGACGTGGTTTAACGGAAATGTGACATGTGGCAAAATCTGAGGTGGTATAATGTATGAATGACATGTGGAAAAAGATGAGGTGGTGCAATGAGAAAGCTTTAATCTTTAGTTGTTTTAAATTTATATATATATATATATATATATATAATAGATTATGGAGAATATATTAGAGATGTTCTTAGTGTTTTGAATCCAAAAGTGTTGTCCTCATAATTTGAGTTTGATTCACTTGGAAAAAAAAAGGAAAAAAATGAGTGTGAAGGAAGAAGGAAGGAGGAGGGAGGAAGGAAGATGAAGAATGCATTGATATGGGCGTCCAGAGATTAATTGAGAGAAGCAAGAATTCATATTCTACGAATTGGATCTACCGACCTATATGGCGTTAGTATACTTCTAATACAAACTCAAAGTTGTATTAATGCATAGTTGTACAAACCATGTGAGGAATTTATGTGCCACCAATTTGATAATCTTAAAAGGAGTGACGACATATGATCCAAATTAAACGGTTTCCCACCGCATTTTATGCACTAAACAATCTTAATCAATGATCCCGAGATTAGCTTCAACATGGGAAAATGTTTTTGTTGCAAATTCTTTGAAGCTCAATTTGGAGTGTGGATTTAACAACTACGTACATGGGTTAATTACTTAATTTGGAGTGTGAGCCAAATAAACTCATTTTAGTTATTATAAGAACACGAATATGCCCTTAAGAGTTCGTCTTTTCATATGCTTAAACCCGTTGCTAAAAGCATATGCATCCGTGAACTTGCGACAGTGGTACGTATCTCCATTTTTTCTATCTTTCTATTTATCACATCATCAATACCCTCATTTTAATATATATCCAATTCATGCATTTTCTAAATCCATATTATTTTCAATTCCTGACACTTTTTCAAAATTACATATACTCCATTTTCTAATAAATAATTATATACATCAATTTCTATAAGTGATTTTGTTAATTGAGAGAATATTAAATTTACCTTTAGTTAAGCAATTGAATAAAAACACTTAAATAATCAAAAAACACCATTGATTCATAAAAAGCACAATTAAGCAATCTATAAAATACCCTGAACAATCCAAATACATAAAATTGCTTTTATGGTAAAAATGTCTATGAAAAGTTAAAAAAATGTATGAATTATGATAAAAAAAATAATGTACAAATTGTCTTAATTGTTACCTATAAGTTTTATAGGTATTAAAAATACCCGAGGTATACACATGGCACCCTCTTGATTATCTGTTTTGTTAGATGTGTTGCAAATTGCACTATATAAGGAGAGAATGACAATAAAATTTGTGCTTTATTGTGTTGTACGTCGACCAACAGGCTATGCACCCAATAGAATCTGACATGTTTTGGGTGCACTTTTTGAATCCTTATATTCATGCAAAATGCTAATAAAATATATTAAATTCATCCTCATGCACCAACTACAGTCACTTGTTGTGGGTGGTCTAACTTGAAGACAAAAATGAATAACGGGATTTCATCCCATATATACCTTGTATGCTTATGCCGGTTTATTTTTTTAGCCAATGTGTCGGTTTATATTTAAGACTAAATTGGTTGTGATCTTTAATCACATGTGAACTAGTGATGGGTTCCGGATCGGAGGGTCAAAATTTAAATTTATAAACCGAACCCCAATTGTAGTACAAGGGTAGGGTGTCGAACACACGGGAGTTCGTGCGTTGAGTGTACCAAAAAGACTAAAAAGAGGAAAAGAAAGGCAAAAACAAGGAAAATCAAAAGGAACTCCTCGGGACCGACTTTGGTCACCTCGGTCCGAGGAGGATCGACGAGAGTTGGCACGGGACCAACACAGAGGACGTCGGGCCCGAGGTTTGGGTAACTCGGTCTTGTCAAATTAGTAGATCGGTCTTGGGTTTTTGGGTTCCTTCCCTAACTAGACTTGGGTATTCCACCCCAATTCAGCCAATAAGTGTTGATCCTTATGAGATCGAGGTTGTCACCTACCCTTCGATGCAAGGTCAAGTGATGGGCTCGAGATCGCTTTCACTTACTCTTACCAACCACAAGCCCTTGATCCCTTGTTTTCACAAGAGAATTGAAGCTCAATGTAGAGAGGATTCATACATCAAGCACTCAAGGCTATGGAATTGGGGGTTCACACCCAATCCTAGCTAGGGGTTTCCCCCATAGCCCAAGACTATGGAATCTACTCCATGAAGTAAGAGTAAAAAGCAATCAACAAACAAAGCAAGCAAATCTCAATCATCCAACTCAAATCAAAGCTAAATTGCATTCAAATCAAAGGGGTTCACCAGATCCAAATCTCAAATCCACTAAACACAAGCAAAACAAGTTCAAACTCACAAATTCCTCCTACTCTCCAACGATTTCCTATCTTCTTCTCCTCTTCCTTCCTCCTCCTTGCTCTCCAAGTCTTCCTTGAGCCTTTGAGAGTGATTAGATGTGTGTATTAGCCTCTCTCCTCTCTCTAATTGTCTTCTCCTTTTAATTAGGGCCCAAGGATTTCCAAAAATAGAAGAAGGGCAAAAGTGGTAGATCACAATAATGTGCCTTAGAGCCCAATCCTCATTTTGCCGACATGGACCGACACGGATGCACCTCGGGCCCGACGTCACCAACCTCGGTCCGAGCCTGTAAAGCGCCAACTCGGGCCCGACGTCTCGACACATCGTTCCGGGGCCTCGGTCCTCTTCTCTTCTTGGTTTTCCTTGAGTTCCTCTTCGTTCCTTGCTTGGCTCTTCCGCTACTTTGCTCCCTAGCTTTGCTCCTCATTAGAAACTCCTTCCAAACGTCCTCAAAACGTGCCAATTTACCTACAAAGCACAACAAATTCGCATAGTCTCCGAATCTCATAGAAAATCGGAATCTAAGTTAAAGAGAGACAAAACTAACAAAGAAAGGAACAAAAGACACATATTTACAAGAGAAATTAACTACTAAAACACCACCAAAACGAGAGACATCAACTAGGGATGTTCAAATCGTCCACAACCCATAAATAACGACTCGGGTTGTGGGTCAATTTTTTATTTAGTACATTGTGGGTTGGGTTAGGTTGGGTTGAACTCATTGTGTTTGCGGATCAACCCACAACCTACTGGTCGAAACATTTTTTTTTTGCATTGTTTAAAAAACAATCCGATTCATTTACTCCCTTTGTACTCCCTTATTTTGATTGGTAGATTATATTCTTTATATTGTATTGAGCCTTAAATTTGTACTCTCTTTTTGATTTAGGGAGTATAAGATTTGATTTGCATAAAAACATCCATGTGCTAGCTAAGCTCCTTGACTGCTAGTCTACACACATCTTGAGCCATGGTGACCCTTGGACCCCTTTGCTCGACCATGGTCCATAGGATGTCGACACTTGTGTCCGCGTTAGAGTTGAGAAAGGTCTTTAGGTCAATATAGTTGTAGACTATATCGTAGATTCCTTCTTTGAGATTACATGATCTTATTTGCAAGAATGCGTAGAACGGTTCATTCTAAGTTAGTTTGGCCCCCTAATACCCCAGCAAAAAAAGAGGCAAAATTTCCTTTCTGTCAAAGGAGTTTTGCATTAGAATTCGATCTATTCAGAATATGCAACCCTAAGTAGATAAAACAAGAATAGTGTACATAGCTGATACAAAGTGATTTTCAATCAACAATTACCAACAAGCCCATCTATCCTACCCATAGAAAGTGTTTGCGGATTAAGTCTCATTAGATTTGTTAAGTATTGTGGTCAAGCACTCAAAGCTAACCACTATAAGCATGTTTATCCTCTTAGGGCCCGTTTTGTACTTTGTTAGGAATTGGATTTGGAATCGGGAACTGGTTTAGAAATCAAGAATGAGGTTATGCTATCCTAAACCAGATTTTTGGTAAAAATATCGAAATCAGTAAAAAACACAATAAAGCAGCAAAAGACCAAGCTTGAAGATGGGTGAAATTTGCAAATATCTAACCAATATTAAGCTTGAATAGTCGAGGATGGCACATCAACAATACTATGAAGGGAGATGCAAAATGGTTTGAAAGAAAAGTAGATTTGAGTCATACCTCAGATTTTAGGTGGGTATGGAAATTAGTGCAATGGACTAGTATGAGTATGAGTTTCATTCTCAATCCATTTTTCTTTTTATCAAACATCAAAATAGATAAAGCTCATTCACAAACCATTTCATATCCTCGTGGTATAAAAACAAACGGGCTCTTAAAGTGTACGCTGAGGAGAAAGATAGGGCATGGAGAAAAACTCATATCAGATCGACTTAAAGTTAATTCCTAATAGTTAGGCACACTCCTTACCTGTAGCTTGTCTGAATTCATTAGAAGTAATCTTTCACTTGCAATATAAAGTGAAGGGGCACTGTCCTTAGGGTATAGATGTGTATAATCGGATCACATGCATGAAAGGAAATGCATACAATTAAACTCTCACTTCCAAAACTCCACGGACGTTCCAAAAATGTCGGCGGTCATACGATCGTCTCGCACAATCCTTAGCAAGTGAGCGTTGTTTTCCGAAGTCCACATCTTTGGTTTTTATGTGGGAGTGAGATAAGTGTGGGTGATGGATATTTTATGACAAAAAATGAGTGTATATATAGAAGTTGGAGAGGTTGAATGAGAACAATGTATTGATATTTCACTCAATGCAATTGATATTTCACTCAATGCAATTGACAACATATCGAACTCAATTAAAGCAATGGAAAATAGTGTGGGGGGTGACCCTTCATTTGTATAGTATTATGCAATAATTTCATCGCATCAACCACTCCTTAACCTCATATACATATATATGAAATAGTATTGCTGAATCGGACAAGTAAATGAGACAACTCACAACATTCAATAATTGCATGCCATTATTGAATATCTATACACCACATCATCGTAAGTTCATAACAATATACTCCATAATTTATTTTAACATATCATGCTATATAATTAAATAGAAATCCAACGTAAATGACATTATAATACCCTAAATAAACATAAATACCAAATCGAATGTTTGACTTATCAATCCGAGAATGTCACATAACGGTCTACCACATCAAGTACAAATATAACAAACATTAACGACAATAGTGAACTTAATTCTTTTCCACCCTAATCTTCATTTGTGCTTCCACCTCAAAGTTCATATTGGTTGGGGATTTCTTTTCCAGCTCAAGCTTCATTTGTTCGACCTCGGTTTCCAACTCGACAATCCTCTTATGAAGGATCTCTGTTCCAGCTCAAGATCCAATGAAAAAAAAATTAGATCTTGCAATCTCATTCCAAAGTTAGCAATATGATGCTACTGGTTGTACTAATTGTAATAGTAGCTAATGTTGTGTTCTAAGGCAATTTCACATTTGTTATGATGATGTGCTCTAAGGCAATTTGGCATGGTGAAATGTTCTGTTGTGAGGCAATATCACATTTGTTCAGTGTTTATCTTTGTATCATCTTTTGTCTCGCATATGAATGAAAGGTTTATTAGAAATTTGAGCATATGAATGAATGTTTTACTAGAAGAATATGAGCATATGAATGAACGGTTTACTAGAAGTTTGAGCATAATGCCATTTATAACTGGTAACAATCTGACAGTTGTCTTAATAGTGTGGCTCAGTGTTTGTCTTTGTAGTATGGTGAAAATTTGAGCATAATGCCAACTGCAATAGCAACACACAATTTGAGCATAAAGCCACAACAAAAGGCATTTGCACTTTCTAAGCCCTTCCTGTTTAGAAACCTCAACCTTCTTCACTACTTCTGGTGTTAGGTAGCCATTATGACCTCTCATATTCTGTCTCTTATTGATAAACATACTCATGAGCTTTCTGTTGATTCATGAGCTTAATTTTGATCCACTCACACATTGACAGAATAGGTATCTCTTTTGCCTCCTTAATACAATTGTTGAAACATTCAAAATTATTATTGAGCAGCATGTTTGACTTATAGTGATGAGTAAATGCATGCATTGACCAAGTAGAAGGGTTTGCATCCATGAGATACTTTCATTGACATCCATCTTCTCAATCACTTCCATACGCACCCCAAACTCATGCACTGCCATGACACTCCTAGTAACCCAGACTGCATCCTTGAAAGCCTTGCATGGCCACTTGACCTTAAAGTTGTTGTGTAGGTGTCTGAGACACACTCTGGTGTCACACGTTGGTGCCATGATATTTACAGCCTCAATCAAACCCTGCAAAAAGGGCAAGCATATGTCATAATGAACAAATGATACAAAACAAAAATGACACTACATCAAATATGACATAGCTCATCAAGAGCTCTCTTACCGCCCTCTGAGTAGCCACTTGCAAAGTTCAGTTTAGTGTTTTTCATGGTGATCATATGAGGTTCGATCTAGCTTGTGCTTCCGATCTCTCATCGACAGGTGGTGCGATGGTGAGAGCTAAGGCAAAGGGATCTCAACTGACTATTGTTGGTGCTAGTAATGGATCTTCTCGTTAAGATGGAGCGATTTCAGCGAAAACCCTAGCTAAATCCATCGATCTCTATGGTCTTAGATAATTCAGGGGGAAAATAGCTTAGATTCGCAAGCTAAACAGACTTTGAACTCTTAATCTACTAGAGCAATTCCTCTGAAGGTACCTCAAGCTGTTAATAGAGGTGTTCATCATGTGAGGTAAATGTTTGATGAAGCTTTGACTAGAGTTAAGGATGTTGTCAATAGAAACAAACTTTGATTCCTTCCTGATGTTGATAAATTGGTTTACAAATTTGATAATTCTGAAATTGCTAAGAAATCGAATGAATGGAAAGTTGTTTTGATAGGAGGAGTTACTGGTGAAAATGTTTCATATGAAAACTTTGATTCCTTCCTGATGTTGATAAATTCATCATGTTTATGAAAACTTGTTGGATAATTCCTCTTTCCGATGTGTTTTTGAAGAGGAATGGTATCTGGATTCTGAAATTTGCTTATGAAGAGGATAGCGATTGGGTGTTGAGGGAGGGCCCCTGGTTTGTTGGCGGTTCTAGGCCTTTAGCTTTAAATCTCTGGACCTCTGGTATGCCTATGAATTGGACTATGTTTGACAAAGTTCTTGCTTGGGTGCTCCTTCATGACATTGATCCCATCTTCCTTTCTAATCATATGTTAAGTGTAATTGGGAGTATGATTGGTGAACCAATATGCATGGATGAGTTTACTACTTCTAGAAGAAGGCTCTCTTATGCTAGAATTCTTATCACTACTTTTGTGGATAGGGCAAATAGAGAGGAGGTTGTTTTGGAAAGCTTAGACGGCAAGAGATATATTAAAAAGGTTGAGCTTGAGGGGTTTCCTTGGTTCTGTAATCACTGTAAGCAATTTGGACATAAGTAGCAGTATTGAGTAAGAAAAATGCTGATTTGAATGGTCGGAAGGGTAAACAAAAAGTTTGGATTAGAAAGGAGGCTTCTATTTTAGCAGTTGGCCCTAGCCAAGTAAGGAATGATGTTGAAAAGGTCCAGGATAGTTGATAAGCAGGATGAGAGATTGGTCAATGCTCAATATATAGAGACAACTCATCTTGATCAACTGCTAACTATCCTCACTAAGGATACAGAGAAGCAGTCTTTAGCTTGTTTTAAGGATGAAGTCTCTGAAAGTGGCTGGATGGTCTCTTCTAGAAGGAAGCATAGGTCTCACTCTCCTCCTACTTATGGGATGCGGGTTAGGTAGAAGAAAAATAATGGTCCATTGTAGATTGCTCCAAGGAAGTCAAATAGTAAGGGTATGGCAGATAAGGGTGGTAGCAACCCTCAAAAAAGGTCAAATGGTTGAGATTAAAGTTGGATTCTGAAACCTTAGGAGTTTTAATAAGGCCCCTAAGATGAGCCTAGCTAATAAGTTCACTCTAAAGAATAATATTTCTATAATGGCTATCTTGGAATCAAAAAATGCTAAGAATAATGAGTTGCCTTTATCTAGGAGGCTGCTTAAAGGATAAGGGTTTTTGTTACTAATAGTTATGAGGAACTTAAAAGGGAGGATTTGGTTTGCTTGGAAAGTTGATGTCCTAGAGGTTGATGTTCTTGAAGTAGATCGTCAGTTTGTCCATTGCAAAGTCTGTAGTAAGGATGGCCAAACATCTTTCTTTCTAATCATGGTTTATGCTCCTAATTCTTCCATTGGGAGAAGTGAAGCTTGGAACATGTTAAAGTATTTCACGAACCAGATCACAGGTGCTTGGCTTATTTTAGGAGATTTCAACTGTATTCTTGATGCCTCTGAGAAGTTGACTTTCAAAAGGGATGATTTTCATGTTTCTGATGAGTTGAATAATCTCTGTCTTGCTCTTGAAGTTAGTGATATCCCTTTCTTGGGAGCTAAGTATACTTGGAGTAATATGCAAGAAGGTTTCAATAGAATTGCTTGTAAGCTTGATAGAGCCCTATGTAATGATCCTTAATTGGTACTCTTGCCTTCCTTGTTGTACCTCTTTCTTTGCTGATCCAGAACTATCTGACCATTCGCCTTGCATTATCAATGTTAACCCTTCTTCAGTGGTTAAGAGGATCCCTTATAGGTTCAGGAACTACTAGACTAAGGAGGTTGATGATGGGTCCCGACCCGGGTTAACGGGTCTTGGACTCAAAGGATCGTTTCTTCTCTGGTCGAAGGAGCTCTCTAACACTTGATTGGAACAAGTAAGGTCGATTGGGTTTGATGGGACTATTTTTGGGCGTGTATTTGAATAAGCAAAGACACAAATTTTGTGAATGAAATTGACATAAATTAAAGGGATAAGTAGTCAAGCCCTCCCGAGAGAGAGATCGACTAAGGGGTACAAGGATTAGGAACTAGACCGTACAACCCGAGAACCCCAAAGGACAAATATTTGATTGATAACTCGAACAAGTCAGCCCGATCACGTCATGGGACACTCACCCATACGCGCCGGACTAGGACCCTGTTGTTATCGAACAAGGCCGACCTCCTATCCCTCCCTTGGGTCATAGACGTGCCATGGGAGAAGGAGAAAAATCCCAGAACCCGAAAGAGACAAAAGTCTTTCAAGTTCAAGCTCTAAGCCTATCTAACAAATGGGCACCTAGCGAGCTATTTATAGGCGAGGCTAGGAGAGGCGTGCTTGGAGCCCAAGGAAGAGTTAATGAGGCGGTGAAATGCCTTGCTCTCCAAGGAAGAAGCTTGCCGCCCAAGTTACTCACCTAATGACCTTATTTAGCTTCTAGAAATTACATTAAAATTAAATACAATAAAAATACTATTTTTATTACAAAATTGGGCCTTCATGGGCCAAAACGATGAGCCGTCGTTCTAGACTTTGGGCTTGGCTCGAACCCACTTTGGATTTGGCGGGCTTCTTCACTTGGGCCCAAAATGGACCTTTTCCCTCATTTGATGTCTAGGCGTGTGGGCTCCGGGGAAGGCTCAGCTATGGGGCCATGGGACGCGGCACCGAAGGCTTGGAGCGAGGCCATGGGCACCGTGGGGCGCGGCACAAGGAGAGCGCCGGGCGCCGAGAGCCGGGGCATGAAACGGGCACCGGGCGTGGGGCGCGGCACAAAGCGGGCGCCGGGCACCGAGAGCCGTGGCATGAGGCGGGCACCGGGCGCGGGGCGCGGCACAAGATAGGCACCGGGCGTCGTGGGACGCAGCCGAGCCGGTGTGGAGACGCCAAAAGAAAATGCCCCGGTCCGTGACGTATCATCCTCCCCTTCTTGTGGACGATTCGACCACAAATCCTTGCGCTTGACGTTGTAATTGGCTCGGGCGTGGTGACTCAACCGGGCGGGTCCACGCCTTAAGAGTGGCTCCACTTCATTCGGGTGCATGGGCCGGAGGGTGATAAGTTGGTCGTCGTGGGTGAAATGATGTGTGTTCCAACGACCGTTGTGTAGCACATCGAGGTCCCATTGCCATGGTCGCCCGAGTAGAATATCCGTGGACTACATAGGGACAACATCACAATTTATTAAGTCATGGTATGGGCCGATGATGAGTGGCACGGACACGTAGTGCGTGACCGCCACGGAGTCCCCTTCGTGCAACCATCGAGCGAGTATGGCTTGGCGAGGCACATAGGACGCAGCCCCACTCGGTCGACTACAAGCGTAGACACCAAGTTCGAGCCACATCCATCATCAATGTTGACCATGCACTCGATTCCAAGCACCATGCCTCGGTTGTAAAAGAGGCTCCGCCTTTGGATAATGCAAGGAATTGGCGGATCCTCGGGAACCTCAAGCCTAGCCGGCTCATCTTGTGTGACTCCTTGGGCCACCAACGCTTCTCCCACCTCCACGGGAAGGTGGTGCTCCACATACGGCTCCATATCCCACCCGTCGTTAAGAGCTTGAGCCGCGGCCTCATGGAGGACAGCCGCATCTAGGTCCTCGCCCCAAAGATCCGCTAAGTCCAAATAGTCATCCAAGACATTCACGGGACCCTCGGACCCATGGGGGTTCGGATCTTCGCTCTCAATGTCCACCATCTCACTAGACCCCTCACTCTCGGCGTCCATAGTGGGCTCACTCTCGCCTCCCTCCCCACTCTCCTCGTCCATGTCTTCTCCATCACTTTCGTACCCCTCGGTGCTCTCCTCACTTTCATTTTCACCACTCGGGTACTCATCCTCGTCATTTTCATTCAAACAGCCCCACACTTCGATTTCGAATTCCTCATCGTTCATCCACTCATCCGAAACCCCTAAGGACTCACTCTCACTCACAAGGTCCACAACCTCCACATTCTTCTCACTCTCTCCTTCCTCACCACTTGAGATGTCGATCACTTCCATGGCTTCCGCGCCTCCCTTCTCTTCATCACTTGACAACTCGACCACTTCTACCCGTCGAGCCATGCCACAAGGATGTAAAAACCACATAGAAGGGGTGGCATTTGGCCTTGGCCGAACCACTAAGGGCTTGAACTCTTGCTCTTGAACACGTCCCTTAGCCTTGATGGAAGTCGCACTCTTGATGGAAATTCGGATCATCTTGTGGGGCTTTGGATAGACACCAAACTACAATTTTCAAATCCTAGTTGCTCGGGAAAGGTTATGGAATCGGCTCACACTAGGATGATAGGCTCAAGGGTCGGTTTTGGAGTTTTGGAAGGAATAAAGAATTTTGTGGACTAAGGCTTGAATTTATAGACCAAAAGATGACACAAATCAACCCTCTCTTTACTCTCTTTAATTATGGGACGCCAAAAGTCTTACAATTTAGAGCAATGGGCGGTTTTGGTTTACAAAGAAGAGTAATGTGTGGATGAATGAAGATTAAAGAGGGTGGTGCAATTAGTTGTGTCTTAACACACCTTAGCAATGAAAAACTCCCCTCATGAACTAAAGTGTGACGTTTTGATTGGAGGGAAATGATGAATGGAATGGCAAAGGGTGTCTTGATTGATAAAATTTAGCCTTAAAGAATTATCTCTTAAAGCCAATTAATAATCTTGAATGGGTGAGAAATGAAAGGCATTTTGGTAGAATTAAAAGATAAGCTTGGTGGGTAAGCAATGACTTTAATGAGGCTGAAATAAAATGAGGCTTTAAATGTAGTTAAGGAGGGTGAGTTTATGACGTTTTTTCACTAGTGAAAAATGAGAAAACTCGGCTGACCTTTTGTGTAGGAAGTCGACTCAATCAATGAGCTCGGAAGAGGATTTTGGCCGACTTTAGGAATTAAATAGTTGACAATGGCTTTCTTGTGAGGTTTAATGAAAACTTGGGGCCAAAGCAACAATTTAGTTGGCTCGGTTTTAGGATGAGGTTTTATAAAAGAATTTAATTAAAAATAAGGACAACCTCATTTCGAGTTTAAGGATGATAGTATGGAAAGGACAGTTTTACTCGAGACTTGCGAGCCAAGCAAAGACTTTACTCAATGGGTTTAAAGGATATTATTCAAGGAATGGCATAAACCCAAAATTGGCTAAAATGAAGGGATAAAAAATCGATTTTCTAACTCAAACTTGGGATCCAAGCAAGGGTTAGGAAATGAGTGTTCTTCTTCCCTTCGTTCTCTCTCTTTTTTTTTCTTTTTTTTTTTACAATCAAGGCTCGAACTCAACTAATCTCTTTGCACTTGTTTTTAACACAAGTCGAGCCTTCTTTCTTTTTTCTTTTTTTTTTTGAACTTGTAAAAACCAATTCTTCAAGACCCCAAAGACGAAAAGAGGATTGGATAGAAAAAGGATCAAGGTCTAAAAGGGTCAAGGCTGGAGGATAAAGGGTTAAGGCACGAGCAACTAAAGAATTGAAAATTGCAAGCAATATATTCGAACCTTACACTTGGATGAACTCCTTCGAATGGCTCTGATACCAAATGATGGGTCCCGACCCGGGTTAACGGGTCTTGGACTCAAAGGATCGTTTCTTCTCTGGTCGAAGGAGCTCTCTAACACTTGATTGGAACAAGTAAGGTTGATTAGGTTTGATGGGACTAATTTTGGGCGTGTATTTGAATAAACAAAGACACAAATTTTGTGAATGAAATTGACTTGAATTAAAGGGATAAGTAGTCAAGCCCTCCCGAGAGAGAGATCGACTAAGGGGTACAAGGATCAGGAACTAGACCGTACAACCCGAGAACCCCAAAGGACAAATATTTGATTGATAACTCGAACAAGTCAGCCCGATCACGCCATGAGACTCTCACCCATACGCGCCGGACTAGGACCCTGTTGTTATCAAACAAGGCCGACCTCCTATCCCTCCCTTGGGTCATAGACGCGCCAAGGGAGAAGGAGAAAAAGCCCAGAACCCGAAAGAGACAAAAGTCTTTCAAGTTCAAGTTCTAAGCCTATCTAACAGATGGGCACCTAGCATGCTATTTATAGGCGAGGCTAGGAGAGGCGTGCTTGGAGCCCAAGGAAGAGTTAATGAGGCGGTGGAATGCCTTGCTCTACAAGGAAGAAGCTTGCCGCCCAAGTTACTCACCTAATGACCTTATTTAGCTTCTAGAAATTACATTAAAATTAAATACAATAAAAATACTATTTTTATTAAAAAATTGTGCCTTCATGGGCCAAAACGATGAGCCGTCGTTCTAGACTTTGGGCTTGGCTCGAACCCACTTTGGATTTGGCGGACTTCTTCACTTGGGCCCAAAATGGACCTTTTCCCTCACTTGATGTCTAGGCGTGTGGGCACCGGGGAAGGCTCATCCATGGGGCCATGGGACGCGGCACCGAAGGCTTGGAGGGAGGCCATGGGCGCCGTGGGGCGCGGCACAAGGAGAGCGCCGGGCGCCGAGAGCCGGGGCATGAAGCGGGCACCGGGCGTGGGGCGCGGCACAAAGCGGGCGCCGGGCACCGAGAGTCGTGGCATGAGGCGGGCACCGGGCGCGGGGCGCGGCACAAGATAGGCACCGGGCGTCGTGGGACGCGGCCGAGCCAGTGTGGAGACGCCAAAAGAAAATGCCCCAGTCCGTGACGTATCAGTTGATTATAAGCAGGTTATTGAAAATGCTTGAAAGATGAATGGCAATGGTACTGCTCAAATGTAAGCTTGCTTTGAAACTGCAAAATACTAAAGCTTGTTTGAAGCATTGGCAGAAAGGTGAGATGATCCATTTGGAGTGGGAAGTTAAAACCTGCATCTCTATTGTTTTAGAAAAGCATTTAGATCTACAGGCTGACTTGTTTATTACTGAGAAGAAAAATGCTGTTAGGGATGCTAAAGTGGCTTTAAGTTTGAGAATTGAGCAGCTCAATAGCTTTATTTCCCAAAGAAGTAAGATTGACTAGCTTAAGTTAGGTGAGGAAAAGTCTCCTATTGTCTATAGAGGTTATTGAAAAGACATGAATGGGAACCTTATTAAGGACAGTGTTGATATAGAGGGTGAAGTGATTCAGTTTTATAAAGGTCAAGGTAATGAGACTACTTCAGGTGTAATAAATCTTGGTGGTCTTACTGGAAGAACTATGAATGTTGATAATTGTGATGGACTAATTGTGGCTCCCTCTGATAAGGAAATTAGAGTAGTTGTGGTTGATATTGGAAATAATAAGAGCCTTGGGCCTGATGACTTTGGAAGTCACTTCTTTAAATTCAACTGGGCCCTTGTTAAGAATGATGTGGGTGCAGCTATAAGGGAGTTTTTTAGTAGTGGTAAGCTTTTGAAGCAATTCAATGCTACTTTCATTAACTTGATTCCTAAGGTGGAAATGTCTTTCCTAGAGAAGGAGTTTAGGCCTATATCCTATTATAAAACTGTGCTTAAGATCATATCTAAAATCCTAGTTGCCAGATTATGCCTCTCTTGGATGCTATTGTGGCTGTGAACCAGGGTGTGTTTGTGCCAGGTAGAAGTTAGCACATAATGTAGTTGTTGCTCATGATCTAGTTAAAGGTTATGAAAGGAAGGGAATTTCTCCTAGATGTATGATCCAAGTTGATTTGCAAAAGGCTTACGATAGTGTGAAGTGGCAATTCCTGCAGGAGTCCATGAGTTACTTTGTCTTCCCATCTAATCTCATTGCCCGAATTATGCAGTGTGTTAGAAAGCCTTGGTATTCTGTCATTATTAAGGGTGAGAAAGGGCTTAGGTAGGGTGATCATGTTTCCCCTTTCTTGTTTGTTCTTGTGATGGAAGTTTTGAATAGGAAACTTAACCTCCTTAGTAAAAAGAAAGGTTTTAACTACCACCCTAAATGTAAGCAAATGCAGCTCATAAGCATTGCCTTTGTTGATGATCTCTTGATCTTTTGTAAGCCTAATCCTAATATTCTTCAGTTAATTAGGAATGGATTGTTGGACTTTGGCAAGGAATCTGGGCTCACGGCTAATGCTGCTAAGAGCAAGGTCTTTTTTGGTGGCATTAATAGAGTTTCAAAAGCTGAGTATGAGAATTTGTTAGGAATTGCTCCTGTTTAGTTCCCTATTAGAGACCTTGGTCTTCCTCTACAGTCAGGAAGGCTGAAAATAGGTGAGTTTTTTCCTCTACTCAGCCAAGTCACTTCTGTGTTACAAAAGCAGAATATTTCTAAACTCTCTTATGTTGGAAGGGTTCAAGTCATCAAGTTTATGATTGAAGGTATTCTCTCCTTCTAGATGCAAGTTGTTCTTCTTCCTAAAAAACTTGTTTACGAAATCATTGCTTTGTGTAGATCCTACTTGTGGTCAGGTGAGATGAGATTTAAGAGGAGCTTTGTTGCCTGGGTCAATGTCTGTAGGCTTGTGGATGAAGGTGGCCTAAATTTTAAGGAGTTTCTATCTTGGAATAAGGTTCTTATCTTTAAGCTTAGCTTTGATATCTTCATGGGAAGAATTAATCTCTAGAATGAATGGGCTCGGTTTAATCTTCTCAAAAGAAATGATTTTTGGTCTGTAAGAATCTCTATCAAGGACTCTTGGGTTAGGAAAAGCATTTTGCTGGTCAGAGATCAGATCATCTCAAAGCTTATTTTCCAAAATAATTTTGAAAGGAGTGCTTCGTTTAAGCCCTCATGTCTTATTGATAAGAGAAATAAGTTGTGCAATAATTTTGTCTATGATTATTTCGCCACCATGCTGAGAAGAAATATTGGAATTGTTTGATTTGGAAATGTATTCCTTCTAGGAAATGTATTCCTTCTAGGAAATGGAGTTTTCATGCTTGGCTTGTGACTCTAACAAGGCTTCCCACAAATGTCAAGCTTTGTAAGTTTGGTGTTGTTGACAGCAGTTTGTACAGGCTTTGTCAACTGGATGATGAAAACGAGATGCACCTTTGGTTTTGTTGTGGCTTTGTAAAGCAGGTAACTAATCTTGTGCTGGATTGGATTGGCATTAACTCAAGATTTCAGTCTGTGTTAGAATGGTGGAATTGGTTCCTGATGTGCAGACTTAAGAAGGGTAACATCTTCTACACTGGGCTTCTTACTATGTTGGGAATTATTCACTACACCTTGTGGATGAGAAATGAGTGTGTATTCATGAATACTCAGCCTAATGCAACAAGGTGTGCTCAACCAATAATTGATGATGGCAAGCTCAAGATCCTAACTAAGCTCTGAATTGATGGAAGAAAGGGTGATGCTATGAGAAGGAGGCTTTACCTTTAATATTTTTCCCTAATGGTTTGTTTTGGGTTATTGTGGGAGGGTGAGTGGCTTTTTCTTTCTTTTGGTTTCAGCTCCACCTCTATTACTATTGCCGAGAGCGCTGACTCTTGTCATCTTGAGGACGCATTGGATAGTTTGGGCTTCATTCATATGCATTGTGACCTTATCTTGATTTTGGTAGGGAGGGATGAATCTTGGTAGCGTCCTTGTAGGGCGTTTTGGAGTTGTCTCTTGGTTGTTTTGTTTGTTGCTGTGGTGAGAGATTTTTGGCTAGGTTTTGGGTAGTCTCTTGTTAAAAGTACTCCTCTCTTGCCTAATGTGGAGTAGAAGATGATGATGATACTCTTCAATGATACATTAAAGTGGTTTGTTCCTCACATAGGCATCGAGATACTAGTGGGAAAGAGTGGCTTTCCGTGAGGACATTCTACTAGACATCCTTGCCAGAAGTTCGAGTACTTTAGGCGCTTTGTATTTGGTGTTTTTGTGTTTTTAATTGGTTATTGTGACCTCTTCTTTGTTTCTTAATAAAACGTTTACCATTGGTAAAAACAAACAATTATTGATTAACGGTGAATTATAACAGACATTCTGCCTATCAATCATGAATGTCAAGTGTTAAGAGCCCACATCTTGAATACAAAATTTGCATGAACTGACACGATGTCTCTTTCCTATCAGCCTCAACCACAGCAAAAGTAATTGGGAAAATATTATCATTTCCATCCATACCCACAACAGAAAGAACTTGCCATGTATAAGCACCCTTTAGATGACATCCATCCATCCCAACCATGCGTCTACAACAAGCCAAAAAACCATGTTTGCAAGCAGTTAGACAGATATTTAACCTTTGAAATATTGGCTTCTCTAGTGTAGGTACTTCTTGTAAGCATTTCATAAATGTTGAGCTACATGGGTTCCACTTCATAATAGTTGTTGTATGATAAGAACTGTGAAGTAAGAATCTCACAACACAGTAGGTTTGCCAAGGGAATCCCTCAACGTTTTTCTTGAGTTGATAATTAAAAGAAAGTCTACTTTACAAAGGGAAATCTGACCTATTTAAAGGACTGATCTATAACTGAATTATAGATAAAACTAACTAGCTACCCCCTAATCCACTAATTGAAACTGACGCTGAACCTAACATTCTAATGAAACTGACCTCCACTACTAAGCTATAAAATAGGAATTAGATAATTAATTACTTAAAACACACTAATATGAAATCTTTGTAGCACGTGGACATTTATCATCGTATATCTCCAAACCTTTGCATACTACTCAGGTGCATGGCCATATGTCATTAACATTGCTCTCAACCTTTCCCTCCAAATTTGGTGATAGGCTATGACTATACCATGCTCCCTCTTCACTATTAGAATCAAGCTCTTGATCCTCCATTGTGCTTCCTCCTTATAATGCTCTAAATATGTTTTAGCTAACCCAACAGAAGCTTTGGTGTTCACATCTTGCCAACCACAGGTGTGTTTTCCACTACCCGACTTCAACTGAAAACTACCATCAGTACCCATTCTCCTAGCTACAACCCTGAACTCACAACTAGATTTTACACATTGACACTTCTTCCTAGCTCTAATCATAGGACAACCACATGTATTTCCACAATAAGCGGATACTTTAGACTTATTATTGTGTCGATAATAGTAGTCAAATCCATTCTTCAATGCATACTATCTCAGAGCCTTTCTGAAAACTTCATTGATGCGCTCTTGTCCTCGTCGTGGCGAAAGTGCGACAAGATCGCTTAGATCAACCTAGGAATCTCTTCGGATTTGGCGGAAGAGAATGATGTGTAATCTCCAACGTGATGGGGATTTGATTAGTTGACCGAACCACATTAGGAATTGTTCTTGAGGTTCGATCAACGTGATATGATGCGAACAAGGGGAAGACAATCAACTTTAGGAAGTCTTGGGCAAGCTCGGCTCGATCAAAGGGGTGAATGCACAATTTGGTGTGAGGAGAACCTCGACTAAACCAAACAATTTTGTAATTTTATTATATGTTAAGAATTGAGGTTACAATTGTTAGTTTAAGTAAGAGCACAAAATTCTATCTAGGGGAGAATTCTATCTTGTGCAAAAGATAGAGTTTTCTCGAAACTAACGAAAAGATAAAAAGAAAGCCAGTCGAGATCTAAATGAAGCCTACTCGACTGAATTAAAAATATAAGATAAAATAACAAAATATATCCTATAATAAGCTAGGATAGGTGGCTTGCTAGGCAAGTCAAGGACTCGGGCCGTGGCCAAAGGATGGGCCAAGGTCGAGCCTATCGGCGTCTTGGAACGCTACCGGGCCGCATGGCTTGGGCGCCAAGGAAGATGGTGTCTTGAGTCCCAAGGGGTGAGGAGTCAGGCTAGACGCACACGGAACACGAGCTGGCAACCGGGCGTCTTGAGGCACAAGATATGGGCCAAAACGCAAGTATGCAGTTAGACTTCTTAGAGCGCAAAGCACGGGCCGGAGCGCATGGATGAGGTCAGGCGCCTTGGAGCGCAAGGCACGGAGCGAGTGGGCACCAGACATTGAGTCCACGCCTGGAACGCGGTTGGGGTGCGACCTGAGCGTGCGCACGTACGCTAACAGCCAAGGAACACGGGTGCATAGGAGAGCGAAGTTGGCCTTGGGTGCAGCCACGTGCAACGGCTTGGCCAAGGGGCCAACCTCCAAACATGGAACACCATGGGCTTGTGATGGCGCGATGGAGTACGATGGTGTTCTGAGGCGGCCGCGACGCGGCCTAGGGCTTGCGATGGGGTCATTGGGACATCTTCTTTTAGATAGGTGGAGTTGATGGCCTTAGATGCTTGTAGGGACCCCATGGCTCGAATGATGATGGATTGAGTGGCTCGGGCCACTTGCTTGGCACGGCTCCGTGTGATGGGACCATTGGAACACACTTGTAGGGCGTCCTCCTCCTCCTTGGCCGACATGGTGTGTGGGAGCGCATCATTCATTAGAGCAGAATCCCATACCTTTCTTGAAACATATTGGAGATCCCAAAATCAACCAAGGGGAATTATGGGTACCTTGCATGACCTTCACCTTCAAGCCCACTATAGCTTAGGTAACCCTCATCTCCAGGAATTGTTTGAAACACATTTGGCTCAGCTTCTTCACTCAAAACCTCAACAACATCAGGATCTACATTCTACTCAAATAACACATCTTCTTCTTCCTCCTCACCAAACACATTCTCATGATGACCAAACTCATCCTCAGAGGAAGAAAACTCTCAAACTAACACTTCATCTTGAGATGACACTCCATTTTTTGTGAACAATTCCTCAAATACAGGCAATTTAGAAGGATTTGTGGAGTTTCTAGTGTTTTCAATGGCCTTGTATGAGGGATATACAGCATATAATGATGGACGCTGATGTCTTAGTTGTTGTGTACTCTCACGAGCTTCACTTAGCAAAATTCTTCCAACATTGAATGGGCCTCTCACAGATGGACTTCCACCAAATGATGCCTGAGAAACCTTTAACTCCATCAAAGACACTAAATTTGGATCAACACCTCTCTTACAAAACTTTGCTTTTCTCTTATAAGCCAGGTGATCACCATTTGGAATCTTGTAAAATACCTCCACATACAGATATCTTATATGTAGATCCATCTACAATAAACAAGCATGTGTGACAAACTAAATTTGGTCCCACCACAACAATATTCAAATATTCATACTACCCTATTAAATAATACTTCAAAGCATCTTTTGTAGTAGAAAATCATGCCACAATGTAGTCGCTTTCAACAAGAAATAAAGCTAAAAAAAACATGTCGGGAATATTTCCTTGTTACCTTGCACAGAGCTTGGGAAAAGCCACTCTACCTTGCACTGGGAGCTTTAAATCACCAACACTAGAAAAAATTTCCTCGCAAACACTAGCACAAATCGCCAAGGGATTTCGCATTCCATGATTCGCCTCTGAAATCAATTTCGGATTTGAGGCCTTCAACTTTAAACTGAATCTCGATTGCGGTAGCCATAGAAATCGAAGCCCACCGTTTTGGTCCATTTAAATCGCCCAATTCAAGAACCCCTAAATCCCCCAACAAATCGAACGCGATTTCTCCCGCCTTCGAACCCTAGATTTCAAAGAATCGATTTAGGACAAATTTAATTTGTGTTTTTTATTTCGGTTTTCTCTATATTTTTAACACACGAACCGGCTAGTTGGACCATTTTTTTTAGTATCATGCCCAAACTGGCTCGTTAACTTGTAAAATTTTGGAAAAGTTGAGGGAAAAATATTAAATGTAACGATCTAACGGCAAATCTGACAAAATCATGTCATGGGTGGCTATTTGTTAACGATCTAACGGCAAATCTGACGGAATCATGTCATCGTCGAACACCACTCCTTTGGAGTGTCTCGACAGCCAAAACGCGTCCGCTGCAGCAAGACGTCATCGCCGAACGGAGCCTAGGTCCCTCCGGACACATGCTTGTCGATAATGTGAGCTAGTGGACTTTGTTAGATTTTTCTTTTTGATCGAAGGGTGGACTTTGTTAGATTAAATTTGAAAAGGCTTGCTTGATTATAAGCGGACACAATAAGGTAGTTTTATACGTCTAATGATTGTTAATTGGTAGATCTTGAGCATGGTCCTATTGTTCTATTAGAGAGGGACTATTCAGAATTATTTCAATAGAATAAATCCAAAATGTGTACCTTATTGTTAAGCTTTCTCCTTCAACATTACTGCATTACTTTTCCTTGACAATCAAACAAATAATTCTCACTTTTAAAAAAGCAAAAAAGAAGAGAAAATTAGTCACTTTTCAATCCTTATCTCCACCAATCTAGCTTTTGCGCCTTTTTGTTAAGCTCTCACCCTCCACCAAAAGACTCACTCAAGTCTTACTTCTTATTAATTCATATCTCCTCCTCAAGCCTTAGTTCCTACACACCCCTAATCTCCACCTTCACTGCCTTCTTCATCATGGCTAGGAAACTCAGCCACCAAATCTCCACCACCACCACCACCACCCTCTTTGTCGTCGTCATTATCCTCCATCGACCGCCAGCCGTGATTGCCGAAACTGCCTGCCCTTATCCATGCTACCCCACGCCCACCGGAGTGCCCACCACCAAAACTCCGCCAATGTCACCGTCCACGCAAACGGGGTCTAACTATTACCCGCCACCAGCATTTTATAACTCCCCTCCTTCAACGGGGAATTTGCCATACTACCCTCCACCAAGCGGGTTTGGTGGTTATTGTGGTTATGGTGGTTATGGTCCTCCGCCACCAGACCCTATACTTCCCTACTTTCCTTATTACTTCAAGAATGGGCTTCACAAAGATCAAGCCTCTTCTTCGCCTTCTTTCTCTTCGTCTTCCTCTTCCTTAGTTGGTGATCAAGTTCTTAGGAGGTCATGTAATTTTCAAATTCTGATCATGGCATGTGTTGTAATTATTGTTTTGAATCTTCCCCTTCATTGAGTCTGTACATTTTTCATCTTTCTGGTTTGTAATCTTGCTAAGGGACCATCTAGAGAGCTCAATTAGCTCAACTAAGTTTACTCGTGTGACTCTTTTTTTTTAAGGTGGATTACTCATGTGACTCTTTTGGTTGTACGTAGTTGAACCTTATATAAGATCCATAATTAAGTTGTTATATAACCCCTCGTATACGAGGACACATATTAACATAGGAGGAAATTAGGCTACAAGTCCAACGGCTTCCAGATGAGTAATCATAGGAGGAAATTATCATATATTAGCTGTACCCGTCGTGCCATGCACGACTCGTGTTTTATAATTTTTTGAATATTATATAAATATAATATTAGTGTCAAAGATAACAATTGTTAATAAATCAATTTTAAAAATATAATTTATTGAATCAATTGTTAGTATTAGTGTTTTATAATTGATTAGTATACTGTATTAAAATTGATTTAGTATCAAAGATAAAAATATAATTTCTTTAGAAAAAGGCTTCCATTTTAAAATTATTTTTTAAATTCGAATTTTTAAAATTATTTCGTACATAAATAGATTAAAAAGGTAGTTGAAAAGATAAGTTAATTCATATGTATGTTTTATAAATGGAGATTTTAAAGATAGATCATATTACTTTAAAGATAGATATTAGATGAATAGAAAAATGATAAAATTAAAGATTAGATAATTAAAGAAATTTTAAATACAAATATTATGCCTTCAAAGATAGATATTAGATGAGTAAGAAAAAAGAAAAAAAAAATAAAGATTAGATAAATAAGAGAAATAAAACATATAAAATTGTTAATGAAGTGGGGCCAGAATTAACGTGGAGGCTCAAAATTCTCCGGCTTTAATATATAGTATAGATTATATTACAGTAATGCATGATTTAATGCAAGTTTTGTGATACGTAATTCAAACGCATCCGAAGACCTAAGAGATGAGAGTGAAGATGGCTCACTTACATGACCAATATCAATATGGACTCAACATCCAACTTTAGAGTCCAATCCCAATTCCGCTTGTATAAATTAACTCTAAATTCAAATACTAAATCAAGATTTCAGCTGTTTCATAATTAACCCTACGAAGTTCCCTTTTCAATGTCCCCCTAAAGCTTTATCAATGGCGATCGAATACAAGCTGAAACAAATGCCAAAACGTTCTGTCTCTGAATAGTAGCCAGCCAACTAATTCATATATCAACGGAGATTTTACATACTCAACTTGCCATCAACTTTTCATCATGGGGATCTTGAAAATAGCTTAAGGACACCTACCAGCAAGCACTAACGTCACCACCATATCCATGTATGGCAAGGTGCTATTATTGATATATAATATATATGTTCAACTTTTTTGAGTTTGGTACGTCTACTGCAAGTTTGGTAAATGAAACTATCACTAGCGTGCATGAACTTAGAGATATGTATATATTTGAGGTTTTGTAACGAGAATGCACCTTCATATACTATGCAAGTCTAGAATGCAACACCTACAGCAGAGCTCCGTCTGATATTGACAGATTTGCTAGTTTTCCTCAGCAGTTCTCCGCTGCTTTGTGTAATCCCTACTTTGCCCCTGGTTTCAGTCTTTTGGGTTCCATTAGTCTTGCCTGCAGGTGTACTCGGATTCCTTTGCATTTTTGTTTCTTTCTTAACAATCTCCTGTCTCCTTTGTGGGACATGGTTTCCTCTGCCAGACGGAGTAGGAGAAGTCAACTTTCTTCTGGAACTTTCAGCCGTGCTAGAGTAGTGTCCTTCAAAAGCTTGACGTGAATCTGAAGTCTTTGAGGAGTGGGTAGGAGAGATAGTCTGGCGGACTTCGGCACGTTTCATTCCTGCTGAAGATGACAAGCTTGTTCCACTTTGTGCTCGTGATGTGGTGCTTTTTGGCCTAGGATTGGTAGATTTACTTCCGTTCGGCACAGCCTGAGAAATGTACTAGAGTTCAATTTTGGTAATTTTAGAGATACCAAAAGAGTGTATGCAATTGTAAATTCCCACCCTTTTACAGTGGGTGATTGTTTATATTATAATGATACTGGCAAAAGAGAATTGCAGCATTATAGTATATGGGTTGACATAATTTATTAGAAGAGGAAATTAGTATCTAGAAAATTGTATTTATACCTCTTTTACATGTGGTCCTCGTGCAGCATTATTATGGTAGAAAGATGGCATGGGTTTTGCTTTAAAGATGAGGCTTCTTCGGAATTGTCTCATCTCAGCTTCATGCTGTTCCTGCAAGAGTATCAAGATTTCCAGCTGAGAACCATATAAATTAAAGATGCATTATGAAGGCTTTATTGCTTATTTGTTGATGTGTAAAAATCTAGAAGGCACGGACAATATCGCATACAAAAGGGGAAAAGGATCTTAATCGTTTTTACTGTTGTACAATAATACACTAGTAGGGAATTGAAACAATATGTTTGTGATCCACCAACAATGTATTTCAATCATTTTTATTGTTGTGAGACTTGATCAATAAAAGAAAAAATTAACCTGACAGTAAAAATTATCAGACATAGAGGCAGTTAGCCAACTGATACAGACCAGTGTTTTTGCTTGAATTTGATTCTTCTCAGCCTCCTTCGCATGCGTTTTCTCTTCCAATTTTGAAAAGAACTGAGAAGAAGAGAAATAAATCAATAACCATATTAATACAGCCATATGGATAATTCCATCATGAACTAATCATGTATATTCACCTCTTTTCTTTTCTCAGCCCGCTCATCACTTCTGAAACTGAAAGTATTGGAGCTTGCCCTAATTTCTTTCTTTGTCGAAGTGACATTATGCTTAGCCCTGAAAACATACAACTCCATATCAAGATCCATGTTGTCCATTATCAACTGAACTGTCTTAATAGATGTGTCTCATACCTATCTGATGGTTGATGCGTTCGGGATTTTCTCATATCTGGTGTAGATGGTCGCATAGCAACTGTCTTCTTAGCCTTTTGTCCGTTGTCACCACTGCACAAGCAAAGAGAAAAAATATCTTCGAAGTTATGCCAATGAAGGAGGTTACCCGTAAGAAGTAAGATTGACAAATATATAGCCTTCCCACTTTCTTGGTGGAAAGAAAATTTACCGTTTGCTTTCATTAAGATATCCTGCCTCTGAACCCTCAGGCTTCTGTAATACAAAGAAAAGAATAGCATCAGTATTAGTACATAAGAGGATATGCCTAAAACCAGAAAGCTACAAACTTTGTCACAGCTCATTATCTATCATACTACACAATGAAAGCTTATTCAACAGATACAGATATCATCTTAGGAGTAATGTTAGATGCCATTCACTTGACCAAACCAAACTCTAGTGAATACTATGCACTTGATTGAACACTTTCAGGGGGAAAAAAACATACCTCCTTTTCGGTAGTTTTTGTTGATGACCCTGATCCTAGGACAACTGACTCTGACAACTCCCTTCCGTTCTTCATATTAAGCAGAGGTTGTCTTTCCTTCAAACTTTCGTTTACAGAGACAACTTTTACAACATCAGTCCTGTCAGTCTGGGAAAGATCCATATGAGTGTTCAGCATGAGCTCTGAAACTATGAGCTCTGAAACTTCTCTCTCATCAACCTTTGAATAAAAACAAGAGACGATAAATTGCCTATCACTTACAAATGTAGATAAGAAAGCATAGTCTCATATAAACCTAACAAAGGATAACATCAACTATGAATTCCAGTACAAGAACATAATGATATTACCGCAAATTTATTTTACTGGTTTCACAGTATAAGGTGCCAATTTTTGTCAAGTGTAAGTATAAAATAAACAGCAGGAGAAAAACAAACAGTGTAGCTACAAGTTTGGGAGATCTGAGTACCTCTTGTTTTTGAGGTTGAGGATTCTCAAAACTAGTACCTGTGGGAGCTCCCAATGAGGATAACTCAAACCCTTTTGATAAGTCTAAACTTCCATCATCTCCATTCTCTTCAGACTGTTCCACTTCAATCTCACGTTCTTCATAAACTACAGGACAGTCATCTGTCTTATTGTGTAACGCGGTGTTCTCCTCTAATGCAGCATTCTCCTCAGAATCAGCATAGCAGTCAGATGACTCCATCTGACATTCAGAATCCTCAAAGCTTACAGCTACTTCTTCATCCACTACACCCTCAAAATCACCATGGAACACTGAAGAATCAGGACTCTCATTAAAGTGGCAACTATCATTGCCTTCATTGACATTATGGCATGCCCATCCAGAATCTCCTTTAATTTTATCATCTTCTTCGGAGCAAATTTTGTCAAGATCACCTTCATTTGTTTGGCCGAGGGATTCATGGTTGCCCTCAGATGAAGCCTGACACATAAAACCTTTTTTCCTATAATATTTTTCAAAATATGCCTTCTTCTCTGTAACTGAACCTGGTTTTGAATACTTCTCAGCTTCTTCAAGATACCTATTGTGTGAGAAAGATGACCTCTTTTCCCATGATAGGCTTTCAGTTTCAAACCTTCCAAATGAAATAGATCCAGAGTGCAAAGAATCCATCTGCCAATTTCAACGCCCACACACAGATGTTGGATAAAAGTAGATAACCAAACGACTGAACACTAAAAATGTTGTTCATCGCCTTGTGGCTAAGATCAATGGAATGAACCACAAAAGAATACAGGATTCTAAAATAGACTCTCTGGATGAAATGGAAATCGATATTATTGCAACTTTTGTGGAACTTTTCTTAACACAGCTCATGGAAACATAATAAATTCAGTGATGATTAGGGACATACTTATCTCAATTCTCAGTTTCTTACAAGAGGGAGGTTACAATTAATGAAATCCACATCTTAATTTGAAAATTGTGCTTCTAACATTTAATAATCAACTGGTGTTTCCTTATTGGTCTCACAGACTTTGTATTCATTGAACAGTCAAATAATTTGAATTCATACTACAGTAATCAGCGGGGAGGTGTTCAAGAGTTCAGACTAGGGTAATTAAGACGGACAGACCAAAATGCTACGACATTCAATGACTAATTTGACTACCGAAACCACCAGTTCATATTTAGTAATTTCACAAATCACGGACTCATCCAAGCAGAGAGAAACATACTGATTCAGTTTACAATTTCACCGATGAAAAACAAGAACAAAGGAAGGAAATAACTGATGGCAAAACTCAAACCTGAAATCTGTGGTGAAATGGCTCCTCGAATTCCCCCGCCATCGCCAGCTCTTTCAGTAATCAAACTGCTCCAGTTCCTCTATCCACCTCTCAATACAAAAATCAATCGAAACGGAACCTAAACTCTCCAATTTCCGCAAGATTGAAGACCGAGAAGGAGACGAGACGAATCGCAAAACCTATTTAGACGAAGATGCACTCAATGAAAACCAACTAGTGAAGGAAAGCAAAGAATAGCGAAATGTAATCGTCCACTGCAAGTGAAGAATCTCAAACCGAGCACTCAAGCTCCTTCTCGTTCCATCCTTTGGCTTTCAAGATCTTTCGACCTCTCGCTATCACTCTCTCTCCTCTGCCTGTGAGTAGTAGGACAGACGGGTGGGTGGTGTAACTGCAAAGTTTCTAGTAATGCAATGCACAAGAAGGAGGCGTGAAAGCTGATCGGGTGCAATTACACCCCATGGCTTATCATGTGCCCCCGTTTTTTGTCTCGTCCAGATCGCTCAAATCTCATCTCCCAGAGTACATGATCCGACGGCTATCAGTGAAGAATCGGGATCGTGGAGACGAAACAACGGCCATGATGGGATTTGGTGGCAGGGAAGTGGGGGAGGGAATCAAAGTGTCACGTGTTCGCATTTTGGGATACTGTTGACTTCTCCAATTAAGGGGAAAGGACGAGTCAGCCGTAGATCTGAGGTTGAAGGGTTTTCAGCCGTTGGATGTGGTGAAGAATGGGATCCAGCTTTTTAAGGTGGGCCAAGTTATGGAAATCAGGCAATTATTTGGGTGGGTTAGGGACCACTAAGTTGGATTAAATGAAGGATTTTTGATGATGGTTTCTTTGTTTTCCGGACCATGATTAAGAAGTAGAGACAAAAAAGAGTACAACAAAATTCTTAGGAATAGAAAAGCTATATACGGTCATCCCATCATATCCCTACATAAAACCAACTCTTTGGTTGGTGAGAGAGAGAGAAATGAACAGAATAAGTAAGTTTGTTATGAAGCATTATGAATTGTTATTAGGGTGGATTAATGGATACATAAAAAAACACATATACCTAGACTTATTAAACGGGTTGGATCAGGTGGATTCGAGCCGAGTTGTTACGAGTTCGGATTGAGTTCGTGTTCAGGTCAACCGCATATCCGCATCATGGTTCAAGCTTTGTGGAGTCATGACGGGTTATCAAGCGGATTCAAGTTAATAAGTGCGTTAAAAGTATTAAAAGTTTTACAATTATTTAAATAATAAAATATTATAGTATGTTTTAATTATAAATATAGTATAATATTTTATATATTATTAAATATGATAAATTGGGTCAATCAACGAGTTCGGGTTTCAGCTCAAGGAGTTTCGTATTCAAACGGGTCATGTTTAAACTAACTTTTGAGTTTAAATTTACAAATTGAAACCTAGAACTTCGCATCGGGTTAGGTCAGATCAATTTTTGACATGTTTGTGAATACTTTTGCAGTGTATATCTTTAAATAAATTGTGGTTATTTAGATGAAATAATGGGAATGGCTCTATTTGATGGGTAGTAATGGGGTTGAATCATTAGTTGGAGGCTAAATTGAATAAGTAATTTAAATTAACATTGGATTTGTTAACTCAATTTTCTTAATAAAAAATAGGGGTGTGTTTTTTATAAAAATGAGACTAAATGATCTTTTTCTGTATCCTAATTTCGATCATCTTAATTGGTTTCTGCTTGTTGGGTGTGGATCCAAGTTAATCGGTTATGGGCTGAATTTGGTTGGATCAAGATAGGTTATCGTGCAGTCTAGGTCGGTCAACAGGTCAAGAACTCGACTATTTTAATAATAGATTATTTTAAGTTTTGGTCTTCATAATGAATTATATTATAATACTTAAAATGAGTTATATTTATTCTACATATATAATAAATCGGTTCAACCAAATAGGTTTTGGTTGGGTTTGAGTTTCAATCCGATCAGCTTCTTTTTTTCCTTAGCATGCTATTTTTCATGTCGGGCTTGTATCCTAAAATTCTCGATCGGTTCTTCGGGTCAGTTTTTCGGAATAGTCAATTTTGGACAACTCTACTCACAAGTCAACCGGGACAGATCAACCATTGAGTGATTAATACTTTCTCAGTTTCAAAACAGTTGTTCATAAGATCACATTTTCTTGTTTCATAATACTTGTCTATTTCACATTTCTTTCCATTTATACCCCTAACAGTTAATCTATCATAATCCTATACATTTTTCTATGTTTCTTTATATTAATAATTAACTCTACATATAGTAGAAATAATATTGGGAAAACAACTTTTTTTTTAATATATGTATAAATATTATTTGAATAACTATTTTAAAACAAAAGAAATATATAAAGTATTTTCCCTTTCATATCCCACTAATCGGAAGCCAAATGGACCTTAGCGTGTAAATAAAACCCCCCAAACGAAGCCAAGTTAAGTGAGCTAATGAATGAATGAAAGAAGGGTTGGGGCTCGGGATCGGGACTTGGGGGCCTCGGGGCGTGGCGGAGAGCCGGAGACACTGGAATTGGAGGGCACGCGCGGACGAGGTGCGTGTCTGAGAAGGAGGAGACAGCAGAGAACGGCGGGAAATGGGTTGTTGCCGCCACTTGCTCAAATCCCCACATTCTACTGGAAGCTGGCATTTTGGAGTAATTTGGAATGGGCCCTTGTCATTGGGCCGCGGTCTTCTTATTTATACCCTATATGGGACCACCGCCCTTTTTCTTGAGTTGTCCAATGCTCAATGACTGTATTCATCGACCTTGTAGCTCGTCTCCGTGAACAAATTGAAGTCAGCGGTTAGATCATATACACGCAGTCTTTGTAAATGTGGCAATATATTGCATTTGTACTTGTCTTATATAATCAAAAGTGGTTGGGATGATTTGTACGGTAGGATTAATTAATTACACAACCTATAGATTATCGGATCATCGAATTTTATCATGGTATTAGAGTGAATTTCGATGTGGTCTCGTTTCCTAGAGTCTTTCGGGCTCATTGGTTTTGTTCACCAATTCAGGCAAATCTGCCCAATAAAAATATATGACCGACCGAACCCAAAAGTGATGGTTCACCAACGTTGAGAGATTCATTAGGAGTTACTCGGTCTTACGAGCACATTTATATTCTATTTTTCAATGTGAGATTCTCCAACACACCACATGCCCCCTTAAGTACGTGCAATTGCTTAGGTTAGTTAACACTTTGGGATAATCCCTCAAGCCAAGCGAACGATCATTATATAACTCAAGGAGTTACTCCACCTATTAACCTATGTTTTTGGATTAGAACCTCATTGGTTTGTATAGTAGGCTTAATTACCCACGCGATTTTCAGATTATCGACGCACCGAACCTTATCATCGTGTTATTGAGACAATAATGCCCTTCACGTTCCATGTAGGAAGAAGTATAAGATTGAGAAGAAAATAGACAATTTACAAACATGGGCATGGTACGTGACAGGGACGACGCTACATCGCAAAAACAAGGGGCCAATCTTGTATACTAGATTGCAAATATATAGACAATAAAACAAGACGGTGGTTTTGACATGCCATGTGCACCCTCCTACACATTCATCAACCTTTCTATATATCATAAACAATACTATTAATAATGCTTTCTAGCTCGATCATGTGAGCTCACATGCATGCATCTTGTTGGTTCATCTCATTTTGGCTTTCAACATGCATATCTTTGTTCATCCATCATTTTCCGTATTTTTCGAGTATTGAAAAGGGATTTTTCAGTTGTAAAATTGTCGGCGACAATTTACTTTCCTTTTTATGCTGAGTTAGTGGAAGATAGTGCAATTATTAAACAAGTGATGCAATAATTTTGTTCATCTTTATATAAAGCAACAAAAAAAACATGAGAAAAGGCTTTTTATGAAAAATTCAATCGGCTCCATGCTTAACCCGTGAATATTTGAAAAGGAAGTTTCACAGATTGTAAACATGTAGTTTGTTGGCGATATGTACAAACAAAGTGGCCCAATGGGCTTTTTCGATATTGCCCACAACTTGATGAAACAAATGCCAAATCCCCAAATTAAAGTCTCCAAAACTTTACAAATAACCAACAACACCTACCTCAACTGACATTGCAATTTCGCCCGATAAGCCTGATTGGCTAAAGTGGCTAAACCCGAGCACATTAGTCAATTTCGCCCGATAAGCCTTTACAATGTGATTTACAAGGTGATAACGAAGGTTGTTGCTAGTAGGATTCAGCCTATTATGTCTGCTATCATTGGACCCATGCAAGGAAGTTTTATCCCGGGACGGCTCATCACCGATAATATAGTCATCGCTCAGGAAGTGGCCCATTCCATGAGACGGAAGAAGGGTCGCAAGGGCTGGATGGTTATTAAGCTTGACTTAGAGAAAGCTTATGATAGGCTAAGTTGGAGCTTCACTGAAGCCACCTTGTGTGAGGCTAGATTCCCAGTGTAGCTTGTTCGCTGGTTCATGGAGTGTGTGACGTCGACAAGGATGCAAGTGTTGTGGAACGGGGAAGTTACTGATCAGTTTACCACAACCCGGGGTATTAGGCAGGGAGACCCGATTTCTCCATATTTGTTTCTCATGTGTATTGAAAGGCTTAGCCACTTGATCAAGGGGGCTGTCGAAACTGGGAAATGGAAACCGATTAAGTTGACTAGATCGGGACCGGAGCTCTCTCACATTTTCTTCGCTGATGATATCCTGCTTTTCGCGGAAGCTTCTGTCGAACAGTTTTCTATTATTAAGGAGTGCCTGGATTGTTTTTGCTCTGTTTCAGGACAGAAAATAAGCATCAGGAAATCAAAAATCTTTGTCTGTGGAAACGTGGATCGTAGAGTGAAGAGGTAGGTTAGAAGGGCTAGTGGAATAGAGGTCACTGATGATCTGGGAACGTACTTGGGTATGCCAATCTTATTCAAGGCTGTGGATAAAAATACCTTTGCTTTTTTGATTGACAAGTTCAATAAGAAGTTGGCCGGCTGAAAGGCCAAAACTCTAAGCTTTGCGGGGCGTACTACGCTGATCAAGTCGGTCCTGAACTCTATCCCTGTCTATTCCATGTCGTCGGTGAGTATACCGAATAGCACGTGCAGGAAGATTGATAGAATCAACCGGAAGTTCCTATGGGGCGGTACTAACTCCCAAAAGCAGATGCACAAGGTGGCTTGGGATGTTGTTACTAGGCCTAAAACTGTTGGAGGCCTCAGAATCAAGTCCATGAGAGAGTTGAACGTTGCGATGGTGGGAAAGCTTGGGTGGCGTTTCTTGATGGAGGAGGAAAGCTTGTGGGTTTCGGTCTTGAGCCACAAGTATGTTGGGACAGCTATGGGAAAATCTTCTTATTGCTCCCATATATGGAGAGGAATCAGAAGAGGATTGAATGAGGTGATTTTGCCAAATACCAGGTGGCTTGTTAGGGATGGGAGATCAATCAAATTCTGGTTGGATACTTGGATTGTTGACGTCCAGCTCCAGGAGCTTGCTATCACTGTTGTCGATCAGAATAGGCTTGACGACTATGTGGCAGATTACTGGATTTCTAGGCAAGGTTGGAATTGGCCTCTATTGGAACCGTTTTTACCGTCACACTACCTTCTCGTGCTGGTGGCGACCTCTACTGAACCGGAAGATGGAATGGTGGAAGATGAGATCAGCTGGAAACTAACTCCGGATGGGAATTATTCAGTGGCTTCGGGCTATAATATGTTGATGTGTACAAATATTGCTAGTACTAATGATGTTTGTATTTTCAACAGGATTTGGAAGGCAAGGGTCCCCGAAAGGGTCAAAACATTCTGCTGGCTGGTTTGCTGGGGCGGTATAATGCCGAATGTTGAGAGAAGACGCCACCACCTATCCAATAACGGAGCTTGTGTTTTTGAGTGTGGCGCTGACGAGACCTTTGAACTTCTTTTTAGAGATTGCAGCTAGGTTAGTAGAATGTGGCGGAACCTCTTGGTTACTGATGTTTATCCGCTGTTTTTTCAGGACTGTTTTGCGATCTGGGTTCGCGAAAACATTGCTAAGAGGGTGCGGAGAGGTGAAGTGGAGTGGTGCGAGATCTTTATGACAGGGCTATGGTGGTCGTGGAAGTGGAGAAATAACAAGGCGTTTAGGAATGAGGTAGCCTCGCCCGTGAGATCTGTGCTGGTTTATGAGAAGACGGTGGAGTCGATTAGAGTGCTGGCGCGAAGAGGAAACCCGGAGGCTGGTGCAGAAACTACGCTGCTGGTGTCGTGGACGTCTCCGAAGGTTGGCTAGATCAAGATAAACTCGGACGGCGCGGTGAGAGATGGCAGGGCAGGAGCGGGAGGCTTGGTTCGTGACGCCTCAGGTGAGTGGGTCGGGGGTTTTGTTCACAACATCGGGTCCTGTTTGGTCCCTATGGCGGAATTTTGGGGGGTGTATAACGGGTTGAAGTTAGCTTGGGAGTTGGGTTTTCGTAAGGTATCTCTCGAGTCCGACTCTCAACTCGTTATACAATTCCTGAATTCCGGTGTGCGACATAACCATCCGCTCAGTAGCTTAGTTAACAAATGTCTAGGCTTTATTAGTAGGGATTGGGAAATCCAGTTCCGTCATGTGTACCGTGAGGCGAATACCGTTGCGGATCGCCTCGCCTCTAATGCTTTTGATTATCCGCTTGGAACTCATGTATTGCGTGCCCCGCCTGAGGGGATTCCTATTATGCTTTTAAACAATGTAAGGGGTCGGGCTATCCCCCGCGTGAGGACTACTTAGCCCTTTTTTATTTAATTAATAAAACGCTCCCTAGCGAGCCGGAGAGTACCGCCTCTCCTTCGACTAAAATAAAAAAAAAACTGACATTGCAATTTGGGTAAGAATTTGGCTTGATAACGTTAACCTAAGAATCGAGATGCATGCGTAGTCCCATTTGTAACAATCCATGACCAGCTAAACAAAGGCTTGCCAAAAAGGATTTAAAGTCATCCCCACCGTTGTTCGCCCTAATGTGGAGGCGATATAAAAGGAGTGTTCTTTGGACTGTTGAAGAAAGAAGAAGAAGATGTTAGGGAACTTCGTAGACAAATGGGATCGTGAACATATTGAGGAGTTGTTGATGCAAATCATCAGTCAAGTTGCCTTGGCTACTAAATTACATCAAGCCCTTCTACAAGTAGTCGTGATGGGCGGATCGATGCACACGGATCCTTTCACAACCCTAGTAGAATGTAGTACAGAATGTCGACCGGCAACGCGACTATCATCCCGAAGATCACCCTGTAAATTCCACATCCAAATCCTCGTTCAAAATCGAATTGAAGGACATAATGTGAATATATGTCATAAGAAATGTATAGCTTACGCTGTGCTTAGAATTGTTGGATGATTGTCGTATTCTTTTGCAAACACAAACGGTACAATCCCTTGTGGAAGTGCAGCCTACACGTACGTACGTACATTGATCGATCAGCATAACTATAAAATTAACCCAAGCTTAATCCATTGTATCATGTATATATATATATATATATATATATATATATATATATATGTACCTGAAGAATGGAAATTCTGAGCAAATTTCCGCGAATTCCGACGGCGACTGAGGCCACAGCCATTACTGCTGGTCCGATGATGAAGCGAACCGCCATCGAGAACAAGGCCAGCGAGTTCCCGCACGCAATTAACTTTGGTTGCATCGCCATAAACAAACCTGCTTATAAGTTTACCAATTTTAATTAATTAAGGTTAATGGGTGTAATTAGCATTGGGTTACCGACTCTATTAGTGATAAATTAGTTAAGGGCCGGATATCTAAACCAAACTGATCACCTAAGCTGAACATAGCCATGCCGAGACTGGTATTGGAGAGTATGGAGATTGAATTGGCTACTATCTTGGGCATTTTGAAATCCCACCTACAAGTAACATATATGATCGTTAACCCGCTCAAGAAATCAACTTTAAGACTACTTAATACAGTTTGTAAAGATTAATTAAAATAAGGAACATATACAATTTATTAATTAATTACGTACCGGTACGAAATTAAGGACCAAACGAGGCCAAGAATACTAGCGTACGTGTTGGGATTCCGAAGGAGCTTACGGCAAACCATGACGACGATGAGCTTCGTCATCACACTCGTCGGCGGCATTTGCTTCCCCGCTGCCACCGTTGCTTCCCCTCCGGCCGCTGAATCCTTCCTTTCCTGCTGGTTGCCCTCTGCAAATAACAAACAATTAATATATAGCATTTCACTCTTCACTTAAAACGTACATTATCAGCTTAGTACGTTGCGCAAATCCAAGGATAAGATATTTAGATCATTTTCTCAAGAGAATATATATGGCAGTCGAAGTTCGACTTAACTCATCATACGATACACCGATTCTATACTTATGTGGGATATATAGATTTGTCAAACAATTAAACAGAATTTTAGTACGTACGTTCTTCAAAATTAAATACTGATATTGGTTTGGCAAGAAGTATAATTCCTATAATAGGATGTCACTCAAGGTTCGGACAAAATCATGACTTCGATCATACACCCGAGATGGCCGGTACAACACACTTGTAGCTCATGGACGGACATCAACTCTTTTTAATAGTACTAGTTTTAATTGAAGAACATTACATGATCCGATTTTAACTTTCTTTAAAAACCACATTTTAAGTTCTTGTACGGTATGGAAAAATAGCTTTTCTCCTAGCCTACTTTTAGAAGAGAAAAATTTCCTAAACATCACATATGAAGTGAGTTTTCAAGTGATATTTGAAAATTCTAACAATCAAGGGATTAATAAAACTCAAAGCATCCGTAGGACCGTAGTCATTTTCTTCTTCTTTTTATTTTTTTATCGAGCTTGGGTAGTATACGCGATAGTCTAGCCGAAAATCTCTACATCTACATAAGTATCCTAAAGGCTTAAGTGATCGATGGATTAAATGACACTAGCTAACTAGTACCTTTGGTCTCATTTATTTGAGGGCGATCGAAGCCAACACTCCCAATCTCCTTGATGTCATCGGTTGAGTCCCTATAGCTCTCCACCGCCGCCAACCCTCCACCACCGATCAAATGCAATCGACCGAACTCCGTCATGGGCGACTCACGAGCACTCCACCTAAACATATGCAGCTCTCTCCCTCCATAACCCCCCTTCCTTTGCATCTCCCTATACCCACTCCTACTCCTCTTATAGCTCCTCCTCCCGCCCACACCAAACTCCGAGCTCGGACTCGGGTACCAACGCTTACCCGTACTCGACCGAGCCATCATCGTGGATGGCCGGGGCGTCATGGGCCCCACCGACCCATGATCCGAGTACAAATCCTCGAACCCGTAGCTGAAGAAGTTGGAGCCCCTACTCTCGGCCGAGCTGAGGCTATAGATCTCGGCTCCGGCCAGGGCGGACGAGACGGACCGCCGGATGGTGACGCGGAGCCGTCCGTCGGGGCCCACGTGGGGCTCCGTCTCGAGCCGGTCTCCGTGGAGGGAGACGACGTCGGACTCGACCTCGATGGACGCGATCCCGGCTGCCGTGTCGGGGAAGTTTCCCGAGATGAGGGCTTTGGCGGCGCGGAGCTCGAAGAGGACGAGGAGGAGCGTGTACCACACGATGGACTGGAGGACCACGACCTGGACCATGAGGGCGCCGGCGCCCGACGGCTCCCCGTACATGGCCACGAGGAGCGGGATCCCCATCACGAGCGTGTTGGGGAGGGTGGCGAGCGAGAAGACCGTGATGAGCCACTCGAGAGGGGTGGACCCGAGGACGGCTGGGCGGCGGAGGAGGGCGGCCCAGGAGCCCAGGAGGAGGAGGAGGAGGAGGGCGCCCTTCTGGAGGGTGTCGGCGCCCACGAAGAGGAGGTCCATCTTGTAAGGGTTGTTGGAGGAGATGGAGTGGAAGGAGAGGAGCGGGACGGCGAAGGCGGCCACGAAGCGGTTGATCCCCGAGCATTGCTCGGCGCTGAAGATCTTCCACCACCGGACGGAGGCGTAGGCCACCACCATGGCCACGTAGAGTGGCACCATGGCCGACATCACGTTGTAGAAATCCTCACCGTTTATCATCTTGTTCGTATTTGTTGCTATCGATCGCCTTATTACAATGTTTGAGACTTGAAGCTTTATTATGTGGTGGCCGGGATCGGATGACCTAAACCAGTGGGCTAGATATGCAATGGAAGTGAAATAGCACATGCATGCATCAATATAGATAGACTTGATACTCTTATGATCGATCGAATCCCTAATTAAAGGGATAGGGATTATTGCTTTTTCTTTTATTTTTGGTTGATTTTGGAGATCATGACCCCCTTTTTCTTCTATTTTTCGCATTGCATGGAAAGGAATCTCCTTTTTCTCTTACATTTGTATAGGTTTGACGCTTTGAACAGAAAATTTAACAAAAAGAGGATTTTGACTATTGAGTATTGAAGGCTTTTAAAGGCCGCTCGTTTGCGCACTCCGAAAATTCGGTCGCGCACTCCAGTATGGACGGATTACGAAACTGTCCAAGCTGAACCCGGTTTTCTGAAAACCTTGGACAGTTTCAGAATCCGTCCATAAACGAACATCCGGTTCGCTTAAAAAACGGCTCATATGGACGGGTTCTGAAAATGTTCAAGTTTTTTAAAAAAACCAGCTTCTATGGGCAGGTTTAGAACCCGCACAAATACTGATTTTGAATTTTGAAAAATACGGCTCCTATGGACAGATTCTGAACCTGTCCAAGTTAGGGTTTTTGAACGACTCCTATGGACAGATTCTGAACCCGTCCAAAAGGCTCGTTATGCCGCCGACGGATTTCGCCTTTAATGCGGCCTCGTGCGTTTTCACTATTGAATTCGTGGATGATAATGATTGATAGGTTTATTATTATGCATTGTAGTATTTTTATTTCAATACTATGTTATCATGAAAAATGGTTATTGATTTCGTAATTATTGTTTATAATTTTTTAGTACATGATTATTTATTTGCATGTTGTTGAAAATTTGCAAGTTCGTAGTTATTACGAGTTGTTTATAAACTTCCCATTTTATTCATAGGTTTGTCCGTCTAGTGAGCATTATGATCACACACAAGTAGACTTCTCTACGCACTTTGCAAATGACGGGTTTGATACAATGGAAGAGTTGAGACAATGGGCTAGAAAGACCGGTCTTGGTCTATCTATGCTCATTTCGACTAAGTCGTCCAAACCCGAGAAGATCATTCTTCATTATTATAGGTCGGGTACGTATAGATCGGCGAAGAAGAAGGAGGTGAAGAAAACACGGGAATCGAAGAGGGCCAAGTGTCCGTTTGAGTTGCATGGGTTGTTGAGCAAAGGGAATTCCTATACACCCTCTTGTTGGACATTATCGGTGATAAGAGGGTACCGTAACAATGAGTTTCCCCCGATGGAGCCGCACACATGTCTCCCATTGTGGGCCCCCTCATGGTACTTGACGAGTTGAAACATCATAAAGGTTTTCATGGCACATTACGAGTTCAACCATCGTGCAAGACTTCATGGTATAAGACGAGTTCAACCATCTTGCAAGACTTCAAGGTATAAGACGAGTTCAATCTTGTAAAGGACTTCATGGTTCATGGCGGGTTGAACCATCATCAAGGTCAATATAAAACATAAGAGGTCCTAACCTAGTGGCTAGCGCTTAACGATGAAGTTCTTCATGGTCGATATAAGTTATATGTGGCATCCGATTTGTAGCTTACTATTTTTTTATGTTTTAAATGATAAAACGTTGAATTGTTGTGAAAAAATGGATATAATTATTTGAAAAAAATCCAAGAAACGCCCATTAGGGTAAAACCCCCATGTACTAGTCCAGAAACCGTCCATAGGGTTTAGGGTTTAGGGCTCAGGGTATGTGTAATGCCCTATGGACGGATCCGTAACTCGTTCATGGGAAGTTTTCAAACCCTCCCATGGACGGATTCGTAACTCGTTCATGGGAATTTTTCACACCCGCCCATGGACGGATTTGTAACTCGTTCATGGAAAATTTTCACACCCACATATGGACGGATTCGTAACTCGTTCATGGGAATTTTTCGCACCCGCCCATGGATGGATTCGTAACTCGTTCAAGGAAATTTTTCACACCCACATATGGACGGATCCGTAACTCGTTCATGGGAAGTTTTCAAACTCCGTCGCCGCCCCTCCTTGCACCATCTCCTCCGACGCCCGCAGTTCTCCCTCCACCGAACCTCCCTCCCCGCTGCCGGTTTGGATCCTGCCGGTAGAAGTCTGCCCGGATCCGCCAGTCGCCGCCGACGTCAGTACATCCGCCTCCTTCGCCGGTGTTTCCATATCCGCCTCCTTTGTAGTCGGACTCGAACGGAATTGGACGGGTTTGGAATTGTTGGATGACCGTGATTGCAGGCGGTTGCTGGGTTTGTAAACCTGCACAATATTAGGTCAAATCTTGGACGGTTTTTGGATCTGTTCAACTTGGACGGGTTTAGGATCTGTTCAAGAAACCCGCCCTCAGGCACATCCGAACCGGGTTTATTAGATTAATATGGACGGGTTTCGGATCTGTTCAAGAAAAACTCGATTTTCCAAAAAATCCATGTACGGGTTTGTAATCTGTCCATATCGGGGTGAGCAACCGAAATTTCGGAGTGCGCAAAATTTCGCCGCTTTTAAAGGGCAAAAATAAAAAAAAAACTGCCAAATTCCAATATTTGATACCAAATAGGTGGAGACGTGCAGTCCACAATCGGGCCATGAGTTACCAAAGTAAGGCGTGTATAACTAGACTGGCCCAATCAGTTTCGAAGGTTAACAAATTCCAATGGGCTAACGCTGAATGTCACTACTAGCGGATGCAAGTCGTGTTGGACTAATTCATATTTTCAAATTAAGTTGTTTTGGGCTAATGGACATTTAAGGGTGAGAGGCCCAATTAAAGAGTAGAGAATGCAAGGAGAAGATGGTTCTAGATTAAGGTAGAAAATGCTTTAGTAGATTAGTCTAGAATATTATGGAGGATTAGATGGTTTAATGTCTAGAATTATCTAGGATCTTGTATTAAGATATCTACCTAGATTGTGGAGAAAGTAGGTGCTCTATGCAAGTATATATATATATAGGCTTGTGTAGCACATTTTGGTCAAGTGAAGTGAGTAAGGTGCATCTCTTAAGAGAGATCAAGTGTGAGTTGAGTGTGTGAGTGTCCCATAAAAGAGTCTCGAGTCACCCGTGTAATTTAGTCTTGTACATTTCCACTGTGTAATACAAAGTCACTTTTGTAATATCGTGTCTTTGTCTCGGTTGGGTCGGGTGGGTGTACAAGAGCTTTTGGAGGGATCGATTTCCCAACAGTGGTATCAGAGCCAAGGTTGGTGAGATTGTTGTTGTTGGAGATACGGGTAGATTTCGTTAGTGAAAGGATCTCGTGTTAGTGTGATGGCGGCCGGCTTGTCGAGGACGTTCGAGATCCCACTCTTTGATGGGAAGATGAACTTCACGTTGTGTCAGAGTACGATGCAAGACCTCTTGGTGCAGCAGGGTCTTGATCAGGCTTTAGAGGACGAGAAGCCTGGCTCCATGAGTGACAAAGAATGGAGCAAAATCCAGAGGAAGGCGGTGAGTGCAATCCGGTTGGCGTTAGCTCCCGAGATTAAGTTCAACGTGTTGAAGGAGACGAGCCCGAAGGCGTTGTGGGAAAAGCTCGAGAGCATTTACGCATCGAAGTCGTTGACGAATCGGTTGTGTTTGAAGATGGAGTTGTACTCACTAAAGATGGAAGAAGGAGGTAACCTTCACGACCACATTAACTCATTTAGTCAACTAGTATGTCAGCTGATGAATGCAGGAGATAACATTAAGGATGAGGAGCAGGCGTTGCTGTTATTAGTGTCACTACCGAAGTCCTACAAGTCTCTGGTGCAGACGTTACTTGTAGGAAGGACATGCCTCACCTTAGATGAGGTGACTACCGCTTTGCGGGAGAGTGAGAGAGTGATGAAGAGTGACGCCAATGATGCCGGTGGAGATCGCATACTAGTTGCTAGGAAGCGGGAGCGAGGGAGGAACCAGTCAAGAGGGCGAGATGACCCGAGACGTGGAGGTAGCTCACGTCCGAGCAAGGATTGGAGTGACGTGGAATGCTACTATTGTCGGGAGAAGGGTCATATGCAGTCTAGGTGTCCCCAAGTGAGGGAGGACTTGAAGAAGTTGAGAGAGCTGCGGACGAAGACTGGTAACTCGAATACGAATGTGGTCAATGACGTTGGTTATGAGGATGTGTACTTAGCAACGAGTGAAGAGGTTGCTAAGCCAGAGTGGGTGATGGACAGTGTTGCCTCAGTGCACGTGTGTGGAGATCAAGCGATGTTCGACACCTTGAAGATGGGTGAAGAGTTTGGCCATCTAAATCTAGCTGGAGGAGAGAAGTTGAAGATTGAGGGTACCGGAAGCGTGACGATGAGGCTTCATAACGGTACAAGTCATACTCTTCATGGTGTGAGGTACGTGCCTTCAAGCAAAGTTAATATTATTTCGTTGGGTACGATGATGTCGAATGATGTCGAAAGGGTATAGGCTTGTTGGCACATACAAGTGGTGCAAGGTGTTTAAAGGGAGGCGCTTAATCATGCGAGGTCAGAAGAATGCAAAGAATATCTGCATCTTAGATGGACATGCTGTTAAGAGTGGATGCAGCGTTGGAATTAAGAAGCCGAAGACGGTGAAATTCACGATATTTAAAAATATGAATTAAGGGAGGAAATGTTGGACTAATTCATATTTTCAAATTAAGTTGTTTTGGGCTAATGGACATTTAAGGGTGAGAGGCCCAATTAAAGAGTAGAGAATGCAAGGAGAAGATGGTTCTAGATTAAGGTAGAAAATGCTTTAGTAGATTAGTCTAGAATATTATGGAGGATTAGATGGTTTAATGTCTAGAATTATCTAGGATCTTGTATTAAGATATCTACCTAGATTGTGGAGAAAGTAGGTGCTCTATGCAAGTATATATATATAGGCTTGTGTAGCACATTTTGGTCAAGTGAAGTGAGTAAGGTGCATCTCTTAAGAGAGATCAAGTGTGAGTTGAGTGTGTGAGTGTCCCATAAAAGAGTCTCGAGTCACCCGTGTAATTTAGTCTTGTACATTTCCACTGTGTAATACAAAGTCACTTTTGTAATATCGTGTCTTTGTCTCGGTTGGGTCGGGTGGGTGTACAAGAGCTTTTGGAGGGATCGATTTCCCAACAAGTCGATCATAAAAATTGTCGTTGAATGTTGGATTGTTGGCGCCCTTGGTGTCGGTCTTGGAGTGGTTATCCGAGATTCCTACGAGTTTGTGATTGATGTCGTTGTGCGACGGTTTCAAGCGTGATGAACCCGAAGCAATTGCTCAAGTCTTTGAGTTTTCGATCACGCTGTCAATAGGTTCTCGAATATGTGTTGTTATTGTTCCTGTTGAGCTTGATTGTAATAAAACTCATCTTCTAATTTTTTGGTAAACTAGAAGATGACATGCCAATGACAGAAAAGCACAATTCTTGCCATATTATACACACTTCCTCAAAGAAAACATAAGAAAATGATGGTTTGACACAAGTCAAGAAGGAACAGAGAGAACCCCATCCATCAAAGTAAACCATTAATGCTCCAAACACTAATCTGTGCATTATGGGTGTGTAGATCAAAAACACAATCCAACAGCTAAAAATGTCAGACACCTATGATCCAAACTCCAGCATCAAGACTAATAGTGAGAGAGCCAAAAAAATTTTTGAATGTACAGAGCCCATAACAAGGGTTCAAAACATGATGAGCAGTGATAAGTGATAACAGACATACTTACTAATGGACATCTCACTGCTACAGAAGAAAGGCCTCATTGTCTGGTTTGGCCATGAAAATCCAGGATTAGATTGACGCACCTGTGATAATAGACAGTGATAGGAAGAAGTTGTCATATCACAGTTTACTTCCAAGAAAAACTGAGTAGCATGTTCGACAACTTCTTATAAGGGTTACTGAATGGGACATTGAATTTGAATGTACAATAGTTATTCACATGCAATTCAGGCTGAATACTGCATTGGTTATTCAAGGGATTCATAGTAAGTAAGGATATATGCTCAGCAGAAGTTCAGAATAAAAAAGAAGCGCTGAACAGCAATAAGGCCAAAGCTATTCCGGCAGCATTGGTCTTCTCAAAGTGATATAACAATGACGCGAAACCAAGCCATAGTATTAGACTTCCAACTCTTTGGATGAGCTCATACAACTTCAAACTAAGTGATATTATTTTCCCATGTGTGTGCAGTGATTGTGCTGAGACCTCAAGTACAAATGTAGTATATATGAACTCATACATATAAGTTGAGTCAAAGAACACAAGCAAACAAAGACTTATGCAAAAGCAAAATCACATTAAAATTTCAGCATGTTTATTTAAAATGAAACACGAGCGTTTTAGTTGCAAACATGCACAATTAAGTCCCGATCTGTATCACGCAACAGCGAACATATCTTTACTTTTGCTTTCTTCATCAAGTCTATTAAAGCTCATCTCTATCAATCATTTCTCTGTACCAAGTTAATGCCATAGAAAAGTCTTTCACTTTATAGTGTCCATGCTCAGAATACGAATTAATTAAAAGCATTGTACATAAGCCTATCATGTTTCAAACCGCCCAGTCAGTTCCTTGGTAAATCATCTAACAAAGACAAACCCAATTTGGTATGTGCTTAGAGTTGGCTGAATGGCACTACTGTTTATAGTTTCTTATAACTCAGAAGGATATGATACATACGGGTTTCAATCCATCGGTTTCCAGATTTATTTAGTTTCATGACCCAGTTTTGTTCCACAATGCAGCTCGCAATCTTTCAAATATAGTTCATGAATGTATCTGAAGAGGAGTCATATGTAAATTGGAAAATAAGTAGATTCTTTTCAAAAAACATATAAGAGAGGACAAAAAAGAAAGAGAATAAAAAACTGAACTGAACTGAGAGGCACCAGCTGCTACTAAGGGATTGATCACTCCTAACTTTGACCTTCTCCATTTGGACAGTCCTGCAAATTTCAATAGACAAAAGTGTTGGATTAACTCTCTGTAACTCCTATGTATAGTATAGAGCACAATGAATCATAAGCCATTTCAATAAGAGGACAACGAAAAAGATACAAAGCATGGTGCAATAAAGATGGCAAATTGATTGATAGAGAATGTTGAGAAAGATGCACGCCAACCTGACTATTGATCGACATCAAGGATGAAGGGGGTTCAAAAAGATCAAAGTAGCCTTGTACAGAAGACATCCCAGTCCCATCTGCAGTGGAGAGTAGTTTTCGCGGTTGCTTAGGTCCAAGGTGGTACACCTCAATCTCCATCTCGTGCTTTGGAAAGCAAGAACACGGGTAAGCCAGGTTGTCAACAAAAACAACACAGTTTCCTATCCAAGGAGGAGGAAGATCTCGAGCCGGCACCGAAAAGGAGCAATAACGGATACTGATGAACAACACTTTATCCCCCAAACTCTTAACCTTCTCCCATCTGCAGCGATTTCGCACAATCGTGACCTCTTTACTTTTACTTTTGGGATCCATATTCACTAGCCTAAATATCACCCATTTGCGGGGCGTATGATACGATCTATAGACCATATATAAATCTCCATCTGAGACCACCAAACGTTTATGGCCTGCACCGGAGTCCGGGTACCGGTGGCCTGGATTAGGATCACATACCACAAGCAGCAGCTGCGGTATCTTGTGATCAAACACATAGAAATTGCCAAAGGCATCAATAGCATAGGCCCGTCCATTGAATTCCACAAAGTCGGCGATCACATTGCAGGAGTTACCCTCAACCAATTCTGTGATCTCACGAGGATCACCTCCACGGCCGCCCAGCCTAACAACATAGGGGAGAGCACTCCCATCGTATATCTGACACAGCCCAACCAATTGGGGGCTAGGGTTTGCACAGTTACGAAGCGGATCCTCCGGTACAAAGACCACCTTATCTGCCCTCTCGATTTCACCGCATTTCTCGCAGATTGCGCACCGAGTGTACCATCTAGCGACCTGGTTTGATCTGCTCCGGCGCACCGGCGACAATTCGATCGATGACAGTTCCGAGGGATGGATCTTGAACTCCTGGCGAGTGAGGACGTGGCGTAGAAGGAGGTTTCCGGGGGCGAGTTCTTGCACGGAGACCATCCAAGGTTTGGAAGGGGTTCGGAGAAGGTACACGGCGTTGGTGGTGAAAGTGAAAAGCCCAGCGCAGTCTGTCGAGAATCGCTCTGGAGATAGGGAGATTGTGTGAGGTAGGAAGGCGTAGAGAATATTGGGCGGAGGAGGGGTGGAGGATCGCCATGATCGGCAGACGGAGCGAAATCGGACTGTATGGGTAGGGCTTTGGAGGCCGCCGGAGATGGATGATAGCAGCTCCGACGGAAGGTCCGCCCACCCAATCGGCTTCAGCTTTCTTCCCAACCTCTCGGAATCCATTGGATTCTGAATCTCCTCCGTACGGCTTGGATGACGGCAACAACTAGGGCTGTTCAACCGTGGTCCGTGGAGCTTACTACGGTTCAGTCCAATTTTGGACCCTAACCGACTTACCTGTTTTATTTTAGATTTTTAATATTTTAATGTTAAAAACTAGTGTAGTTGCCCGAGCCCTGCTCGGATATATTTAAGGGTGTTGCAATTTAGCGCATCCCCATTTCTCGTTGTAACGCATGTATAAATACCTGGTTATTTACAAAATTGCCCTCGTCATTTTGGACACAGAAATCTCCTTCCCAAACTCTCGACTGCGCTCTCACCCTCCCCGGCCTCTTCAGTCTGTGCATCGCCGCGCTCTCAGCGCAGCCCTCACCGCCGCCGTCGGACAAGACAACAACTCCTCGGAACTCCCCTCTCGTCCCGCAACCCCTTTCGTCCCGGTGAGCTCCCCTCCGAACTCCTCCGCAACAGCTCCGCGGCTCCGCCCTCGGCGAGTTCCCCTTGTTGATAGGTTTGACTTTCTATTGGGTTCAATTTTGATTCAAAAGAATAGGTTTTGATTTGCTTCTTTTCAATTTTTATCGGTTTGAATTTAAAATTGTGAAGAGGCTGGTTTGGGAGAGGTCGGGGAGGGTGGCTAGTGGAAGAGAACGCGGTCGAGGGTCGCCGTTGTATTTGTAAACCATGAAATTCGATTCCGCCACTCCACAGATGCTCGCCAGAACCACCAAAGCCTGCAATGTTCATATGGTGCCTCACACTCACGACGACGTCGGCTGGTTGAAGACAATCGATCAGTACTATTTCGGCTCTAATAACTCCATTCAGGTCCTAGCTTTATCTCTCTCCGTTCGAATGTCCACATTTGGGGGTTTTGATTGGTCAATTCCGGTTTTTTCTTCATGTGATTTGAGTTTTGTGTTTTTTGTAGGGAGCTTGTGTGCAGAACATCTTGGATTCGCTTGTTCCTGCTCTCATGGCTGACAAGAACATGAAGTTCATATATGTAGAAATGGCAAGTTTTTGTCCCTCATCTTTCTACTTTGGAATTTCATGGTCAATGGAATTGCCAATTTGAAGGAATGTATTTGTTTACAACAATTCACTAGCTTCTTAGTCATGAACACTGGTGTAGTTGCTTCTAAGATTGATGAATTGACATAACACATCTCCCTTTGTGTTCAGCAGTTTAGCTTGCATAGTGATTCTAGATTATGTGTTGCTTGATATGTAAAAAATGTTGTGTTCTAGCAAAAATGTGGGAAATAGTTGAGTTATGGCTATGCTATATTTGGCATACCACTTATGGTCATTTGCATTTATGACTTTCTTCTCATTGTATTGGACACCATTTGATTGCTGTTTTTTTGTTAACATTGTAGGCATTTTTCCAGCGTTGGTGGAGAGAACAAAGTGAAGTCGTGCGAGATGTTGTCAGGAAGCTTGATGACTCAGGCCAACTAGAGTTCATGTAAAACAGTTTATAATATTTGAGCATGAATGACAGTAAACATTCATCTCTGAAAATAGTTTGTACATGTCTTGAAGAAAAACACACAAGTACCATCAATTTTCATATCACCAAATACATGATTCGATTAAAATGTGTTAGTTGTGGGTTAAGTAATGCTATACTTGATTAAAATGTGTTAGTGGTGGGTTAAGTAATGCTACATAGATGCGAATTTCAACTTTTCACGTACTTATAAATCGTCCATTATAAATACATGGAAAAACGCGATATGTCCATACAAATATCATGGACAACGTTTACGGGTCCATATGTTTTTCATGGACGAAAATTTAATGACCATTACAAAATGTTGGACAAGGTTCGTCAACTAAAACTGATGACACACCCGACCAGTGAAAATTTATGGACAATACATGTCCACAAGTTTTCTGTGGTCACTTATGAAGCGTCCATCCCTTTTTAATGGACAAAGGGGTGCGCTATAACGAGATTTGAGGGTGCGCTAAAACGAAGAGCCGTATATTTAAATGTCGTTTGACATCTAGACTTGTCAATTGAGTTGGGCCGGTCAGGTTCGGATTTGGTCATTTTAGGCTTGAAAAGAGTACAATTTTTTGTCGATTGAATTATGAAGGAAAACAAAAAAAAAGTTATATAAAAGTCAAATTAAAAACCCCGATAAAATACAAACACCACAACAATAATTCAATTGTACAAAACGATAAAATGCAATCAACACAACAACATGAGTTCAGCTATATGAATGAAGAATAAACAATTGGAATGACAGGAAAGTCCATCTTAAAGACCTCATATCAAAATAAGGTCAAAGTAATATACTTTTAAATTGACAATATCACACTCACATAAACAAAATCATAGCTCTAAAGTCACAAATTTATAATACATAAGCTAATGTAATAGCAGCTAGAAATAAGAAGTTCAGCTAAAACAGTAAAACTTACATAACTAAAGACCTGTTTAACAACACAGAAGCAATGTTCTATTGCATATGTTAGAAAGAGAAAGTGTAAGAAATTAAAATTGTCCTAGCTACCAAACGTTGAATACTTAGTGAACACCAATTAGGATAGAACAAAACTTCATTTCTTAAACAAAAAAAGATATACACCAAACATTTTGGAACAGGAGAAATGCTTGACAGCTGGACAATAATGATTACTCATTGAGAAAAAAAAAATTGGAAGGCAAAAACTACTACACAATCAAGAGATAAACAAATATTAACCATTTCAACATTGACCAGTCTTTTCTCTTTAATGACTAATCATTGTCTAACTATATAGCTTCTACTTCAATTTAAGACTATAAATGTAGTATTTGGCAAAAAAAAAGATCAATGATGAATCAATGTAACATGCAGCAGATGCTTTATACACACCTGATTAGTAGTCAACTCATGCTGGCCTTCAACCTGCTTCAAGCAAAACTTATAGACAGTGAACCTTGATACTCCCTTCACAAGTTACGTACTATTGGACAACCTAAAGTAATAAAATATATAAATTCCTGCAACTTGGACAAAATATAATCACCTAGGTTGCAATAGACCAAATGATAGGGCAAATTCATCAATGCTGAAATATATGGAGTACTTTTTAGCTAATAATAGACCAAGTGAGGATATCTTGCACAAGTAGTGTCCAGATAAAGTGGGATGAAGTCACCACATTCCAAAACATCAAAAAGATGACATACAACCCTTCATTCCAATATGTAAAATCTGAGAATACTAAAAAAATAATTCAGTTGTACAAAATGAAAAAGATGCTGTAAGAAAAACTGGAAAACTTGTGTATCGTGCAAAGCTCAAGATCACCCTCAACATCTAACTACCTATCTCCAGTTCAACTGTTGACGTAATTATGTACCGAAATATAAATGGACCATGTGAAGAGATTAAATAAATGGGAGAACGGAAAAGCTAGGGTTGAGAAAATCACCTTACACGCCTAAAATCAACAAAGATGGAGAGCTCTCGTTGTCGAAAATTATCATATCAACCCGCCTTGAGCTGGAATTCGCCTCCTTTGAACTTGCCAGATTCGAGCGTAGAAGATGGCGGTGAACAAAGAAGCGCAACTTCCAAATCCTGTAGTCGGCTAACTGCCAAATCCACTACCTGCTTCCTCCGCCGCATCCCAAGGTGGGTTTTTGTTTCGTTCAAGTAGATTCAACTAGTGGGATGATGGAGAGAAAAAGAAGCATTTCGGTGAAAGAGAATGAAACTGTGGAGTTGGCACAACAAAGGTGAGAGTAGGGGACGAACGCAGAGAACGGATTTGTAGCAGTTAATAACAGATGGAGAAACGGTAAAAACACGTAACTTTAATTTCAATGGGCCAGGTGTGATTGCTCAGATAAACTTTAAAGCTCTTCACTTCTGGCTCATAATCTAAATCGGGCGTGTACACAAAAAGAAATGAAGCTTGGGGCCGAGCTTACCAGGAGAAGAACGAAGAAACTGTCGCAATCGTCTGAGGAGGAACGGCCAATGTGAGAAGCGAACGATTTAGCAGGAGAAAGAGTATAAAGCAAACAAAAAATCGTAAAAGGAAACACATTGTTGTAATTCTATTGTGCCAGATGTAAAGCAATAAAAAAGGATACGTGGTTCAAAATTTTGAACAGACATTGCTAAGCAATTAATATGTAGGGAGATGGTTACGATTCGGTTCATTCTTTATCGTAAAAACGAATTTAAATGTTTTATTGTAGATTTTTACTATCTTGATGTTAAAAAATGATTAAATTACATTCCTTTTTGAACTATAAATATACCTTAAGTGAGTGATAAAATTTAATTTTTACATATTGAATATAAGTATATATAATAAAATACTTTTTTATACATAATTTTAAAAAATATATGCATTCCGGTCCAGACCGTAAAACTCTTATCCACTCCGGTCTTGGATCGTAACCCGATTTTTGGAAAAAAGTATGAACCATGGACCGAATAATAATATTCTAGTCCAGTCCATGTTTGCACAACACTAACAACAACTAGTTTTACTATGGTGTAAAAATTAAAAAATCACCCTTTAAATACATAAGTTTACATGAACCCAACTTTTGAACCGAAATTTGTTATAAATTACCTTTTTAAACAAATTGTTTATAAATAATCACCCATCACTAATTTTTTATTTATAAATTCATTAACATATATTTTAAAATCTCAAAATACCATTTGAAGTGAAAATTTGATAAATGTGTTTAGTAAATTGATAAATGGGTTTAGTATTTTCTTCAACAAAAATACCATGTGATGTGAAGAATACACACATCAAATACATTATAATCATTTTATGTTGCAATTAGTTTTACTTTTCTAAAAATAATAAGACTAAATAAATGCTATTCACATGAGACTTATCTCTTTAAATAAATGTTATTCACATGAGAATTGGCTTAAGTCTATTAGCAAGGATCTTGGTAATGGCTTTATATGTGGTATTACACAAACTAATTGGCCGAAAATGATTTGTATTGATGGGGGCATCAATTTTCGGAATTGTTGTAATGAGCGAATGATTAGTTTCTTTCAAGAGTTGCCCAGAGTGAAAGAAAGCTTGGACTGTTGAAATCAAGGATGGTTCAACTGTGCCAAGATTTCTGGAAGAAATCTGATGGGAACCCATCGGGGCCATGGGTTTTATCTGGTTCCAGTTCGAACACTGCTCTTTTCACTTCTGCTAGTGTCGGTTTAGAACATAGTACTTCATTGTCCTGATCTAAGACCATGCGAGGGATTATATCCAGGTCTTCTTGTGTTGTTTGATAAGTAGCACTATTTTGATATCTTAGTTGAAGTTCTTTGGTTATCTCCCATGAAACTCCCTCTTGGTCGTAAATCACCAACCCATCTTTTGTTTAAAATGCATTTGTTCTCTATTTATATGTTCTTATTTTCTACAATGACTAGTAGCATCTAAAATTCTTATCTGTATTAGCTATATGTTTACATTTAGCTTTTTGTCTCCAATACTTATGCTGAAACTCCAACAGACAGTTGAACTTCATTTGATGTTGAAAGTCCAATAGACAGTCAAGCACTAGTACACATGTAGGGGGTGGATACCGAATTTTATATGAAACGAGACAGTCGAGCCTTGTTTGAATTCATAAATTGTTTGGGATATACAACGCCATTTGATGTAACTTCTACAGAGTATTTTGTTCTTTTCAGCTGTTCGAAGTTGTTGCGCACTTTGTGCCATGACCAATCCTTTGAGTATCTCTTTAGCAGCCTTAACCTTGCACCTAATTTGTACATAAAGGATCATTTGATTTGGTAACTCCATACTTTTCTGACTATTTTCTCATATTCAGGGTTAGTGGTCCATGCATTCTCAAACTTAAACGAAGACTTTGGTGGGCCGCTCTCAAGTCCGAGAGAGAAAGTAATAAGACAGTGGTCTGATGTGGTAAAGGGGTGATGGTGGGATCCATCATTTGCTCTTTGTTAGCTTCTCATTATGTTAGGTTTCTCTAGTTGGAGTTTTTTCGAGTTTGTGTTCTTTGGTCGCCGTCTTGTTCAAATGCCGATTGTTCAGGTTTATTGATTTACTAGGCATGTCTAGAGGTGTGTCTTATTCTGTTTGAACCGGCAAACCGGATCGAAACTGAACCAGCCCAAACCTTAACCTAAATCAGATCGGAACTGTCAATTCGACTCGGATCGGCAAACCGTTAGTTTGTTGCAAATTTTTTCAAAAAAAATTAATAAAACAAATGGCTCATAAAAATCCATTGGAAAACCACGAACATTTATCTTTTGCCTTTATATATTAAAATTGAAATAATAAAAGCTTACCGAAACTGAAACCGGTCCCGAAACCACCGATTCTAAAGTGAAAGCCTATCATGTGAATTATTGGCCCAACATTTTGACCCAATCATTCTGCACATGTAGGCCCAGTTCCATTTTTCTTCTTCTTTTGTTTAGACCATAGTTCAATCTTCATTATATAAGCTGCCAAAGTGGGAAAACCCTAAACATACACATGAGCACAAGCTCCGCCACAATCCTCATGGTAGCTTCTGACTTTCTGAGATCATCCTCATCAACTTTAATTTCTCTATTTTCAGTTGTTATAATTTTTTGAAATTGGGGGGTTAGGGTGAAGAAATGGGAAAGTGCCAATCTCAATCAATGGCTCTGGTATAATCTGTAGGTTTTCTACAGGTCGCCCTGCGAATCCCATGGCCCCCTTCACATCAACAATGGTATCATAGTACGGCTTTGTGCATCATTTTGGGTTGCTCTAATCGGCCGGTTTAAGTCGGAGTCTTTTCTCCGGCGCCGCCTTTTCTCACCCCAATTTGACCTCCTCACAAATCCGCCTCCATACGCCATTACATTTCTCTTACTTCTTTTTGTCATCAACATTGTTTAAATTGGTTTTCATTTTGCATATTTTTTTGATGCATTGGTATCGGAAGAGGCTTTGCCTACATGGGTCGATTGCTGGATTGTCAAATATACTTTGTGGGTGAAATGTAATCAGAAATTGGATAAAATGAGCTGTTTGAGGACTGCATATTTCTCATCAAAGATAAAAGAAATAGTACATCTGTTTGCTTATAGCACTAAAGACCTTGAATCTTAAAAATCACCATGTCTACAAGACTACAAACATGGGCAAATTAAGGCAATCTTTATTTGTGAGATGCCATAGAATTTCAACAATAATACTTGAATTATTCTGACATGAAATCAAACAGTACGTATACCACAACTGTTCCATCTAGGCAAACAAGCCTCGTTCAAGAACCCAATCCTGAATCATTGCCTGGGAATGAACATCCTGATCAGTAGGCACAAAATGCCCAGCATCCAAAACCACAACATGGGTCAACCCCTCAAACTTCTGCACATATCCAGCAAGAACTCCTCCTACACTCCACACTTTCCTCTCTGCATCAAGAAACCTCCCAATCCCCTCCCATTTCATCTTCCTCATCCAAGCCTCCACCGAAACGACGCCGTCTCTGAGATCCAGCTGCCCCTGGTACAGCAACACCTTGGTCTCCTTGACAAGCAAAGCCACCATGAACCTCACACTCTTCATCACATCAGAGTGAAGTGCAGCCTCCACGGTGTCACTACAGCCTCCCCACACAAAGGACTGATCCACCCCTAATGCTCTCTTGGCCTCTTTATGGCCTAAGAGGGCTTTCACCAGCTGGGTTTGATAAGGTGTTTTCCTCCTCATGTTGTACAGTGTGGCCAGCCCTGTCATTTCAGTCAGGGTCTCTAACAAGAGAGTTCTAGCATCTGTTGCTTCACTCCAATTCTTGGACTTGGCCAGTTTTATTGCATTTCGTTGCAATCCTTCCAACTGGGTCTTCTGCTTTTGATTGATCAAGCCTGAGAAGTAGGCATTATCAGCATGGGTTTTGATTTGCTCAACTGGGTCTGTCAAGCCATCCCCAATTGCAACACCAGCTAAGTTAACCCTCTTTGACTTGGGCAAGTGAGGGTTCTTCTTCAGTATATGATACCCAATTGCTGGAATATACTTTCCTGCATAGCTCTCACCGGTAATGTAAAGTGGGCGAGATCTGAAAGTTGGGTCTAGATTTAAAAAGGACTGAATTGCTACAAATAAATGATGGGCAACTCCAGTTTGGTCTCTGGGTATCTCATCAGGTGAGGAAGCAATGCTGAAGCCTGTGCCAATTGGATTGTCAAGGAAAATAACACCAAAAATGTGATTCCAGGCACCTGGGTTTGGCTTAAGGCTGATTGTGTGGTTATGAGAGTTGACCCTCCATGGACCCAGTTCATAGAAGTTGCCAGTCATGGAGGAACAGCCTGGCCCACCCTGAAGCCATATGAGAAGAGGGGTTTTGGACAGAGGTGAAATGGGTTTCTGGGCTTCATAGAAAGCATAGAAAATGGAGGAATTGGAGGTTGAATTGACAATCAAGTGGCCTGATTTTGTGGGGTGAGCTTCTTTGGGGAAGAGAGGGGATGCAATGGTGCTGCAGAGGGAAGTTACAAGGATGAAGAAGGTGATGGTGAGATTGGAAATTTTGGGTGCCATTGTTGACAGGCCACAGCTTCTCAAGGTGGTTGGATGCTGAAATGCGTTATATTAATGGACAAAGATGAGATTTTGTAGTGGGCGGTGAAAGTGACAGATTCATAATCATATTGTTCAACTTATGCTGCTGCTTTGAATTTAGCCGGAAGTCAAACTGGATAGAGACTACTTACAAGTTGCAATCAAATTTGACTTTTTGAGTTCCTTCACAAGTATGCTCTATTTCAAAGTTCTACCAACAATCAAGCAACTTACTCCCTAATCTTGATATGTTTTAACATATTTTCACTGACCTGATAAAAATAACTGTTTTTTTTGTGAGTGGTCAGCGGTTAGAATAGTCATGCACTGATGCACTGTACGTTGCATTGAAAAAAGTGTGAAGTGATAAGAAACCCAATCTAAAGTCTTCTAAAAGTAGTCATCGTTGTGCAACTAGCATCATAATTCAATAGAAGAAAAAAGAAAGGTAGTGGTTAATAGAGTACACATGATAATGGAGGGACCGTTTTTTCACTTTTTTGGTATCTATAAAAAAGAAAGGTTTGACTAAAACTGTAACCACGATGTACATTATACTGTTAATCACTTGTGTATAACAGGTTCTACCCCACCTGAAGAGGAATAACTCAGGTTAAAATATTAGTACTGTAGCCCAGAATAATCCGAGACAAACTCAAGGCCTCCATGAAAGGTCATAGAATGAGAACCAAGAATGAAAACTTCCAGCTGTAATAAGCTTCATAATAAAGTGCCCAGAGATAAATATGTTAATGCCCCAATAAGGTCACAGGTTCCGTGTTTAGACGTGATTGATATGTATAAAGATCAACTGTGGCTGTTTCAAGTTGTAAGTTGAATGAATCTATTTCCTCATGTAATTAAAACGAAAGCTTTTACTTCTAATTAACACTGTCCTGGTACATATGAAGTGCTTGTTTCATATTTGGTAAAAATTGAAACAAAATTAAATTTCATATGTTACAACTTACATGTGAATACAGTCATTGAGAAAGTATTCCAGAGTTTAATTTACATGTTTATATATGATGAAAATGAAATGACAGAAAGACAATGGTCAGAAACTCAGGAGGATATCATGTGATCCAACGTTATACATGCTTGTTCCTCGTTTTACCAGAGGCAGCTCAATCAATAAAGGCATAGGGGTAAAAATTACTGTATTAAAATGATAAGAGAATTGGCCGGAAACTGTTGGGGAGGAAGCCAGATTGGCCTCGTAACAACGAGCAATAACTCAAGATAGCTTAAGCTCTGTAAATGTAACTTTCTATAGGTTAAAATTCAACTCACGGATTTAAGATCAAGCCATACTTCTGCCCACAGCAATCTCTCTTCCTTCAGTGCATTGTTCCTTTGTGCTATTGGGCGCTCGAATCCTCCTGCATCCAATGGTCACCATCAATATGCAATTCCAACCGTAATTAACACGCACTAAAAGAGCCCATAGTTAATCAGGAAAAACAAACCTCGTTTGCTTTTACAGTAATACATTTTGAAGCACTGATACTGTCACTCTTTATTAGGCTATGCTTGTGATTATTAATTGTACCATTCTTGGCATCCTCCGTGTCAATCCTAGGACCATTAACACGCTCCCTGAACCAAAAAACAAAGAGAATACATCGAGTATAACTAGTTAACTACAAAACTAAGTGGAGATGAAATGGAAAAAGAAACAGTGTGTTATATTCAGACAAAACTTCACCTGGGCATGGAAACCTGCTTTCTTTGAAGAGGTGAACCTTTTTCCACTTTACCCATATGTTCCTCTAAATGTGCAAATTGCTGTTTAAATCGGTCTACTCCACTGGATCAACATAAACAATTGTTCAGGCTAGCATAAACCAGAATTTTCAGCTTTATAGCTTGTCACACCAATGGCAGTATACAATGTGGAATGATAAATAAAACTTCTGGAGAAAGATCTCAAAAACTTTTCTCTATATTTTAACCAAGTTCCTAAATCCCGAGTTTATTCAGATAAACTCCGAAGAACATTAATAGATTAACATAGAAAGGATGTGGCTAATATACACTTGTTCAATTTGGGTTCATAGTTGTTTTCAGTTTTTTATCACATATAAAACATGTTTCTCCATGAACAAGTGATTCATGAATTATCAATCATAATCTGCCATCAGCAGAAAGTTATCTGAAACTTTCTAGCCAAGGTCCACAAATTTGCAAAGCCAATTGGAAATTGAAATTGCTAAAACATTAGTAGATACTTTAAGACAGAAATAATTGGCTTTCTACATGAAAAAAAGGGAACGAATCCAGAACAAGGATAAAAAATTATAATATTTGACCAGTTTCCCAGAAAATAAGTACAATATCTTACCTTGGATACAAAAAGCTAGTTTGACTACTTCCATTAAGGTACTCTTCCAGCATTTTGGGGTGATATTCTAGACACTGGTTGGAACAAATAGACAAGGGGATTTAACACAACAAACGATAAGTTGGCATCAAAGTAGGATGTAAAAATTAAATTTCCATGTACCTCCCTATATATGAGCTCTCTCACATCTTCCTTTCTTAATTTCTTCCTCTCAAAAGCAAACTCCAGTTTCGAAACAGGTTGTGCAAGTGGTCCATTTTCTGACCGTGCAAAACTACTAAAATATGGATCTAATAGTGCCTGAAAGCATAAAGAAGGGCCATTAAAAAAAAAAAAAAAAAGATGACTTAATGCAACTCAAAATTACTTTCCAGGACCCAAAAAAGATAACCTAATGTTTCTTACCTCTTCAGCAGTAGGGCGATCTCTAGGATCAAATGCAATTAAACGCTCAAGAAGACGAAGTGCTTGAGGATCTGCATTAGGGAACTTCTGTGAAAAGGGAACTGGTGTCTTCTTCCTCATATTATTCAGGTACCTCCTAGCCTTGTCATTACGAATCTGTAGGAACAAGAAAGCAATACACAATGTTGGCTGATAAGAATGCCGTACAAAATGTTCACAATTTACCAACTGAAAGGACAAAACTGATAATATCAATCTATCATGCTGATCAGTAAGCGGACCCTTGAAATGCAGTCCGAAGAAGGTGTTCCAAGCAAATCAGTCATTATATCCAGTTGATGAACAACATTCTTCCCAGGAAACAATGGTTTTCCTGTTAGCATTTCAGCAAATATACATCCAATGCTCCAAATGTCGATAGCAGGTGTATACTGCAAAATGAATAAATAATGGAATCAGTTACAAATTATTGTTCTTGGTGTAAACTGCTCCCTGCTTGGCACCTGACAGCAGGCAGGTAGAAATTGAAATACATGCATTGTCAGCAGGTATTTTATTATCTGTGCAAAATCCAAAATATACAAACAATTCAATGCTCCATAAATTAATCAGCCATAGTTCCCAAGTACATAAATTAAGTAGAACATAGTCCTTAACTCCATTACATAGGTTAATCTACAAACTATGTACCCAACCTAGTATCACCTAAAGCAGACATCAGTATTAACTTTAAATTACACTGTAATATTAAATAATGGCGTGAGAACAAGCAAGAAGAATGATCAGTTAGCACAAGTTTATAAGAAGAGCTAAAACAATAATTGCATAACTATAAATGCTTACATTGGAGAAGAAAGAGCCACAAAGCTCAGGTGCACGATACCACCGAGTTGCTACATAATCCTGAACATGTAATATAGTAATGAGCAAACTAGTTCCATACCATCTGTGGTCAGCACAATATATACCATGATATAACCAACTCAATGAGTACAAACCGTCCAAAATATAGCTGATGGCGCATCATCAAACGATACACGAGCAAGTCCAAAATCACAAATCTTCACCTTGCAGTCAGCATTAGCAAGTATGTTTCTCGGTTTCAAATCGCGGTGGAATATGTTTGCTGCAACAGCATAATTAAAAAAACTGATAAGTATATACATAAAATAACTATCATTACATCCATTGACTGAAGGAGAACTAGGATTGACCTGAATGTATATATTTTAGACCGCGAAGAAGTTGATACAAGAAATATTGATGATGTTCTGGAGTGAGGTCATCATTAGCTTTAATCACTTGGTGAAGGTCAGATTCCATCAACTCAAACACTACATAAATATCTTTGAATTCCCTTCGTGATGGAGGGAGCATTATATGTTTGATTTGAACAATATCTGGGTGGTGAAGCAACCGAAGAAGCTTGATTTCTCTCAAAATTCGGGTGGCATCAGATATGTGCTCAAAAACATCATTAATTTTCTTGATAGCTACCATTTCACCAGTGTGATTATCAATTGCGGATGCAACAACACCATAGCTTCCCTTTCCAACGACCTCTTGAATTTCATATCGGCTTGCTTCACCATATTCCGTGAAGAATTCCTTTTCAACCATGTCCTGCACACCAGAAATCTGTTTTACTAAGTTTTTAAAGACACAAAACATAGCAATACATCCAGGCAGAACATTAGAAATCCTAATAACTAGATAGAACTGCACCTTATCAAAGTCAATCATCACAGAACTAAAAAGGAACATCAGCATGCTTAACACAATGTACCAGCGAATGAACATAATTCTTTAAGCTAAATATATTTAACTAAAATGGAGTGAACACTTATCTTGCATCTAGATTTACAGAACATAATCTAGAAACTACTGAAGCGTGGAGACTTTCAGTTGGAAAAGTAAATACCAATTTTCACTTGCAACTGCTCGTACCATGCTAGTTTAGCCTCTTAAGCATGAAAAATTAGTTGATTAATTAATCTAATTCTTTGAATAAAACTATCCACAAAGCGACTTTCAGAAATACTACCTTCTGCTAACAACTCCATGAACTAACGGTCATGCAGCATTTTTTAACAAAATGTTGACACCACCATCAATGAATACGCTTCCATGTCAGAAACTCAAGGACATAAATTCTACTATCCTCACTTCTAAGTATCCAAGTACCTACCATATGAATATTGATAATGTTCATCCAATAGTGAAGATATTCGAGATCAAGAACATCGATACTCAGCTGCTATGTGATGAGATTAGTTTCTAGAGCTAATATATAATGCACTGCAAGTCTGTAACGGTGCAACCAAGCAATATGCACAACTGTTCCATTTCCTTTTGAACCAATAGTACTACCCATAAATAGTTGTTCAGAATCCTATAAAAGAAGAAAAGTGCTTTATGAAAACAAGTACTCCAATGTAATTAGATGAACATGATCAGATTGAAAAGTAGTAGGACTTCATAATATTTGCAGGTGCAAGATACTGGTACAAATGGATATTCGTGATTCCTTTTTTCCATAAAAAATCAACTCAAATATCTGAGTTAACAAAAAGAGAAGACTGACTACTAAGTATCTGCATTACAAGTTCATCATTCAAGATCAGATGGATTGTTTATTAAATCCATAAAGCAAAACGACTGAGAAAGTAAATTGATGATGCATTTTGGAACCACCTAAAACAAGTCAATCACCATCAAAATGCAAAAAAAAACTGAGAATGAAATATCAATGACAGTTTAAATTAAGCATATCGAAGCAAAGATCATAAATAAACCTCTTTCCCCATCCAAAAACAAAATTTCTGATCGAAGAGGAAGATTATGTCCGAAACTCGAATCAGCTCTGAAAATCAACAGACCAAGGCCCCTGAGCAAAATTCTCCTCCTTGGAGTTGTTGAATACAGATAATGGCAATCATGTGGAAAATTTAATATATGCAATCCGAAAATCGTGAAGACGTCAAACTACTAAATTCGCTGTCATGATCATGGACTACCGGAGCGCTACGTGTTCGCATCAATTCTCACAAGAACGAGAGTGGGAGAGAGAGAGAGGGGGGAAACAAAAAACAATTCATAAAGAAGACTGCAATTAACAAAAGAAAAATCCAAATCAAGGGATACGGCTACGGATTCATTATTTTACTCCGGAAATAAAGGCAGGAGTAGGAGATGAATGAAGTAACCAAAGCTAAAAGCAGACCTTTCGTTGAGGATCCATGGCGACTAGGTTGGAATGGCGCTTGGGGACTCTGATAGGTTTCAGAAGAGAGAATTCGAACTCAGACGAAGAGGCGGAAGCGGCGGAGGTGCTGGCGGAATCGGCATCGGGCAAGGCAGTGGGGCTGAAATCGGTGGCGGAGACACATGATCGGCGGTGGAACCAACGGCGGAAGCCGTCGGCGATTGCTCCTCCTCCAACCATGACTAGCGGCGGCGATGGCTGATGCTAGTGGTGGCCAAGCAGCATAGCATTACCCTCGTTTCTCGCTATTGTATTCCGCGTTCGGCGCTCTCGTTTTGCTTGTGCGCACGCAAGCGTCTCATCGGGTATCCTAATCAATTCCAATCTATTTACAAATTCCGAACTTCCTTTCTCCACTACAATAGGGCAATTTTTCCCTGTCCAAAGCAAAATAGATTAACATACAATCAACTAGCTAGTACCCACAGTGAAATTACTTTTACTTTGAATTTCCTATGCTTTGATAGATGCCTAGATAGCATGAGAAGAATTAGCTTATGTACACACAATAAAGATAAAGCTATACCATCGTGTGATGCTACTTGTATATGCATCCACAATTATAACAAGACTATATTAAACTTCAGTCAAGTCAAGGATTGCAAATACAGCAAACTTGATCAAAAAAAAAAAAATTAAGCAATTGATCTCACTCATGATTTGTGAGCCTATAAGCAACTAGATGAGATCAAAGGCAAAAGAATCCAGATCTTATTACTTGTGACTTGTGAGGTTATAAACACAAGCTTATTGTATAACTTCTTTGCACTGACATTAAATATGCGAATCAAATCTCATATGTTTTGATGCTCATATGGTAAAGGATACCGACTGAAATATGTTTATCCCAGCTATGATTGAAATCAGGAATATGTTCATCCCGTCTTTGGCAATTACAGTACTTTTTTGTATGCAGTAGTTCGGTGAGGTGGCTATTCAGATCGACGAGATTGGCATAGGATAGTTCCGCCCCTGTACCCAGCCATGGCGATAGAACCAGCCCGCGAGAAGCTCGTCTACCTGGCGAAGATCGCCGAGCAGGCGAAGTGCTACGATGATGATGAGATGGTGGAGTTCATGGAGAAGCTCGTCGGCGCCGCCCCCGAACTCACCGCCGAGGAGCGCAACCTCCTCTCCGTCGCCTACAAGAACGTCATCGGAGCTCGTCGCGCTTCCTGGCGGATCGTGTCCTCCATCCATATTGAAGGATCAAATATTTCATGCGAAAGCAAGGCTTCTTCTCATCTCTGAAAGACACAATGAGAGAACAAATGAAAAAGAGATGATATGAGAAAAAAGAACACATTTCAGAGATAATACAAGAGGTTTTGCCTCAGAGGTAGTGACAATTAATGAGATTATCATCAGCTTTTATACCTGGTAATACGTGCATTTAAAATCCATCATAGGCAAACCCCCTCGCCAGAATTTAGTATTCACCCGGCAAAATCTTAATTACTGCAAGATCAAAGGCAGGGATTTGAATACAAAAAACGATGCCTCAAACAAACTCGTTGAGAAAAGGATTTGCCTTGATACCCTCAGAGTTATGTTGTTTGCTTAGTGAATAATCACATCAAAGTATATTTAACACCATCATAGGGATTCAAGCAATCGAAACCAAGCATACGCTAAGATCAAACGCCAACATAGCACAAACAAAGAAGATAAAGAAAACAACTCAATAGAATGGAGAAAGAGCAGGACCAATCCAATGACACGAGCAACACTACGATACGGACTTACTCGATGCCTCCTTGGATTTATAATGGGAAGAGATCAGGCCGGATAGCAGCCAGGGTATTGGGGTACAACATTTTGGGGTCGTCCGGGGCCTTTCACCGGGGAAATCCAGGTCTAGGTCGGCGAGTCCGGCGAGGATCCGCTCTCCGATGACGTCGCTGATTCAGCGTCGGAAAAGCCACCAGGTTGCGATTCCCAAGGTCTTCTAATCCGGCAAAAATCGTACCACTGAATGAAGTTGAAAACCGTAGGGAAAGAATCAAAGATAGAACCCTAACACCACACCACTACAACAACGCCTGTCTTTATCTAGCAAAGCAACAATCAACCAGCGAATCGAAGCACCAGATGCAGATGAACAAAGAAAAAAACCTCGAAACCCTAGATTTCCAAATTGGAAGATATTGCTGCAATTCCTCGATGCCGAAGTTCAAATCCTTTCGTGGGAGAGGTAGAGGACGAAGATATGAAGAAGATTGAAGGAATGAGATGAGAGAGGGAGTGAGTCTGCGGATCGGAGGAAGTAGAAGATAGCGAGGAACGAAGAGCGTTTGCAGAGAAGAAGATGGGAATAAACATAAGGTGTAAAATGACCAAATTGCCCCCGCTTCCTTAAAAAAGAAAAAGAGAAGATCTTCTAATCCTAGCCGTCTATTTAAACGATCTAACGGTCTCAATTTGTTCGTAGTTTGTAGGTTAATTTTGGTTTTTATTTGAACCGATGCCTATTTAAAATATAGTTAAATCAAAATTAGATTGATTCACTATTCAAACTATCAAAACCTAATTATACAAACACAATTCTACTGAGACCCAATTAAATCAAAAACTGATTTAGCAAAAGCTGATTCAGCCGAAACTGATTCAACTGAAAACCGCTTCAACCGAAATCCGATTCAATCGAAAATCGAAAAAACCGACTCAACCCGAAACCGACTCAACCGAAATCCAAATCAAATTAACCGGTTATAACCCGCTAACCTGAGTTATCCGACAATTTGAATATCTGACCCGACCCGAATGCACCCGATTATCCGTTTTATATCCATTAATGTTCACATCCGAATAACCCAAAACCGAATTATCCGACCAAAACCCGACCGCTTATCTGAATTGCTAGCCCTAATTCCAATAAAGATTAAATACGATGGAATGTACGCATCTTATGATTCTATATATATATATAGCAAAAAAAACTATACACTTTAAAGATTGAAAAAAAATTATATTATACATGCAATAATATATTTACTCTATATTTTCATGCCAAGCGAATCAACAACAAATAAAAAAAAAGGGAAAAAGCATAAAACCACCCTTTATGTTTACTTATTTTCACAAAACCACCCTTTATAAAAATTTTTGTAAAAAACCATCCTTTATTACAAATTTGTTACACAAAACCACCCCTTATAAATATTCTTGCACAAAACCACCCACTGTTACTAATTAGTTGCACAAAACCACCCCTTATGTATGATTATTTGCAATTAACCACCAAAAATCATACTTTATTATATTATTCATCAATTGTTTTGCCTAATTTATTTGAGCACTTCATAGAAATTAATAAAGATAATGACAAGATCTATTATCACTAAAAATCCCTAAATTTATTGATGATTGGTAATTGATTTTAATCTTTTTGTAGTTGATTCCATATCCAACGAAAAGTAATAATACAAGAAATTTAAATCTATTGTTTGATTCAGAAATATTAACCTCTTCCATTTTCAAATATTCAATTGAAACATTAGTTGTTCAATTAGGAGTTTTTTTTACTGAATAACTAATATAAATGTAATCATATTAATATATGTTACTTTAGTATTTTTCTTTTGAACTTAAAATTATTGATATAAGTGATCCATAACAATTTTTTTTTGTTTGAATAAGAGTACACCACAAATAGCGAAAAATATTATAAAAAATAAGGACATTTATATTTTTGTTCTATTTTTATTTTAATTAAATTTATTTAGCAATACAAGATATGGGTGGTTATTCGCAAACATTTGTGATTACAAGTGGATTTATGCAAACTTTTTTTATAACGGGTGGTTTAGTGCAAGCAAATACCAATAACGGGTGGTTTTGTGCAAAAAGAATTATAAAGGGTGGTTTTGTGCATACAAGTATAAATAAAGGGTGGTTTTATTTCTTTTTCCCTAAAAAAATTAGGGTTTTTTTACCGAAAACCACCCGTCCAATAGGCCATATTCCCCTATACCACCCCTTACATCCATATTTACCGAAAACCACTCGTCCAATGCCCTCCGTTAGGATTTTTCCACCCATTTATGATTTTCCGTTAAAAATTCCGTTAAATGGTGGTTTAGGGGAAGATGGCGTATTGAGATGGTGGTTTTCGGTAAATAGGCACATCTACACCACTATTAGACCACGTTTGTGGCCGCCGTCGTCCACCACTGCTCGCCGACAGCCTCGCCTAGTCGGAAATCTTTTCTCCCAGATCTGACCTTACATTTCATCGTTGCAGATCTACCTCTTTCTCCCCTCCCCTCACTCCTACCTTTCCTTCTTCCTGCCTTGTCGACTCCAGACCGCCGGCCTCCTCGGCCACCCTCACCTCGCAGTTCCCTCATCGAGTCCAGATCCGCCCTCACCGGGTCCAGATCCGCCTCCTCGGCCGCCCCCAGCCCATATCTAGAACCCCACTCTCGCCGGCCTCCTCTAGCCGCCCAGCCTCGACCTCGGCAACCAAAACCCCGACTCACCCTCCGCTCCGTCCTAACACCGCCCGGTACTCCTCTGCCCTACGAATCCATTCTTTCGGCCCTCCTACTCACCGGCCACCTCGACAAGTTTCCCGGCCTCCTTAGTGGAAGAATAGATCTAGGTTTCGTGGATGATGGCGGCAGCGCAAATCTGAGGCAAGAAGGGCAGCGTTGCGAGCAAGACGACGGAGTTCGTAGATTTGCAGATCTGGTGGGGGAAGTCACCGGCTCGCTAGTGTGCGAATCTGCTAGGTTGTGGTTGCGGTTGACAGATCTCGGGAAGTCGCCGTCATGAGTTGCAGCGTCGGATATACATCGGCGGAAATCTGCAACGATGAAATGTAAGGTCAGATCTGGGAGTGACGATTTCCGACCAGGCGAGGCTGTCGGCGAGCAGTGGTGGACGACGGCGGCCACAGACCTGGTCTTATAGTGGCAGAGATGTGCCTATTTACCGAAAACCACCCTCCCAAGGCCATATTCCCATAAACCACCATTTAACGGAATTTTTAACGGAAATTCATAAAAGGGTGGAAAAAACGTGACAGAAGGCATTAGAAGGGTGGTTTTCGGTAAATATGGATGTAAGGGGTGGTATAGGGGAATATGGCCTATTGGACGGGTGGTTTCCGGTAAAAAACCCAAAAAATTATATCATACATGTAGTGGCGGACCCAGAAATTTACCTCAGAGGGGGCGAAATTTCTGGGTCCATGGGCATAGGCAGCAGGGGAGTCGGTCGGCAGATGGACCGACGGAGGGAGGTGTAGACGGCAGATATGTTTTTTTGGTCAAAAGACGGCGACGGTTGATATGTTTTGATGTTCGGTTTATCGTACATATTTTTAAACTATTTTTTGATATGATAAAGTTTATTAATATACTATTAATAAGTTTAATACAAGTTATAACATACTACTACCTAATGCGCTTGGTGCATTAGCTCATTGGTCCTTTTTTCTATAAGGTTGGTTAGTATCCAAAAAATTGTTGAAAAATTATATAAGTTAGATGAAAAAGTTAAAAAAATATGCATAAAACATGAGCTAACTTAATATAGAGTAAAAATTACAAAAAATAGATAGAATAATGTTGGATAATATTATAAGAAATTTAATATAAAAAAAACTGAGCAATCTTCGGAAAATACCTTACTCTTTGCCGTTTTGGACCGGTAAATATTTAGTTTGAAAGAAAGTAAGAGAAAAACAAAACTACAAAAGGATATATAAATATTCTACATGTACCACAAGTACAACTAATCACTGTTAGCTTTTAATTTATGGAACAAACTACACATAAAAGGTTACTTATGATCCTCTTCCTACCTTCCTTCCTCTCTATATTATTTTTTTTTTTGAAATCTCAAAGGGGGCAGCTGCCCCCACTGGGCCTTCATTGAGTCCGCCGCTGCATACATGCAAGAAGAGGAAAATGTTCTATGTTTCACTAGCAAAAGTTCTAGTTAGCTAATAATCAATAACAAATAATTTCATGTAAGTAACATGCATTCAAAATAAAAGCAGCAAAGCTCACAAGCAAAATTGGTCTTGATATACCTCAATCCAAAATCTACTACTTAGTTTTAATCCAAATTTGATATTTTAATTGTAGACTAATGATAGGGGTATGTCATAAAATTTGAAAGATATATATTTAAAAAAAAGTCACGAAATGCCAGATAAGGCCCCTTCATTTAATTAATTGCCACATACTGAAATGCTTAGGTGGCAATTAATTAAAAGACGGAGCCTTATCCGGCATTACATGACCTTTTTTTGCATCATCATGTCCACGTGATAACATGACTCGGCTAAAGTCGTCGTGCCAAGATCAAAGATAAATAACCCAAACTACAAACTAAGTATAGCAAGTAAGTAAGGGGTCGAACCCAAGAGAACTATGACTTCTGGTATTAATATATTTATCAACTACAAAAAAGGGGATTGAAGAGAGAAGTCTAAACTAATCTAAACTAAGAAACAAAGAACAAACACATAAACAAATAAACAAATATGGGAAACAAGGAATATGGAGACAAGTTCATTCAAAAGATCCACTCATGATATAATCCCTCGATCATAGATTCATCCATTGATTTCATTCACACCTATGGTTGATTCCTATCCTAATCATTAACAATCGCAAGTCCATGGTCCAAGCAATTCTATAACCCTAGGCAAGGACGCTTAAACCTAGAATTAGCATAGAGAGCAAGGATATGCAGGATACAACATCAAACAATCAAGCTACGAGTCAATTGTAAGATAAAACAATCAATTCTCTTCTTAATCCTAGTTGCATAGACAACAGGTCTAGGTTAAGTTGTTTTCACAGATTAGTTTTGTCCATGGTCCAAACCTACTCAAACAGTAGAAAGCTAATAGATTCAATAGGGTCGCGAATCCTAGAGAAACAATCAGCAATCATAAGATGAAGCACAAGAGAATCAATATTAACCAAAGGATAGAAATCAATTACCAAAACCTCACGAGTTCATACATCAGAGCTTCTCCATTGAACAAACCTAAGGAGACTAGCTCTCCATAATTAAGCTAAAAACCTAAACTATAAATTATGAGTTATGAGTTCTGAATTATCCTCCAAAATCCAACCTAAAAACACTATAAATAGTCTCGGAAAACAACTATCCGAAAATACTAAAAAGATATAAAAGATAAAAGGAAACAAGATAACCCACGGAAATTTCCGCTGACGCCACCCGCGATGGCGGGTCACCAACCCGCGGTCGCGGGTCCTGCGATTCTCGAACTTCGACTTCGCTGCTTCTACCGCTCCCGCGGCTGATCGCCCGCGGTCACGGCCTTCACTTCAAGTCTTCTCCGAGCCTCTGTTGCTATTCCGCGGTTGCGCCCTGGGCTCCGCACCCGCGGTTCTTCTGCAGACGACTCTAATCTTCACAATATCTTCACTTTATCAACTTCTGAGTCTTCGGCCTTGATCTAACAAATACACCTAAAAGCTAGCCTAGAACACTCAAAAACATCCTAAAAACTACTAAGATAAAGCATACAAAAGATGGCGAATCATAACACATGAGTATTACGGGACTGTGTAATCAGGGTCGAGTTGTTTAATAGGTAGGATTTAACAAATTTGGGTGCTCAATAGGTCCGTTTCAAATGTCCGGTGTCTAAATGACCAGAATGGACAAATTCAAGCGTATGTATATATATGTTTTAAGCTCATGTTTTTTAATATGTTGGGAACTAATTGTTTGAATAAAAGGAACCTAGGTTGTTATTCCTAGATGTTATTAGGCTACGCTAGATGGACATAAGTTTTGATGCTTGTGGACTTATATGATACCACTTTGTAACTCCCTCAAAATACGAGAGTATTACCGCCAATAGTACTCTTGGGTTTGACCAACTCGTGACCACTCAGACTCTCATCAAGTATAACCAAACTTAATAGAAAACATATTACATCAACACAAAGTAATAAGGTTATCCTTGCATATACATAACCAATGAAAGGTAGAAAGTGGTTCATTACATCATCATACGACAACATGCGGAAGCTATAGGTTCTACCCTAGTTACAAGATAAGACTACTCCTAAGAATAAGAGTGAGAAAATCTATCCTAGGAGGCTACCAAAATATATTATCGCCAACGGGTCCTATAGCACTGGTTCTGGAGTCCTCCAAGTTGAATCATTCATCGTGGCATCCCTTTAGGTCTTCATGTGTCATATAGGAAATGGTGCATACCATCCGGCCATGCAATTGAATAAGGTGAGGGGGTTAGTCCAATGAAAGACTAAGCAAAAGGGGAAAGCAATTGGGTCAAACGATAAAAACTGAGCAATATCGACATTGTATATCGAATAAAACTCGAACGATGGCTCAATAGTCAGTGACTCGTCATGATAAAGATAACGAAATGAGGAATGCATAATTTGTGGGATAACACAACACTATTAGTGACTAGCACTTTATGTGGTTCTTATCGAGAGGGATATGAGAACCATTTTGGGAACTACTTATAACACATTCGAGTTTAAGAATTCTCCGTAGACTAACCCTAACGGAGCAGGAAGGACTATTCGTCCTGACATATTAGTTAATGTACCTAACACACTTATCTTATAAGGTTGTAAAACGTTGCACTCATATTCGTAGCTTTTAAGGTGCCGAGTACGACAAAGATCAAAGGGAAGTAGTGACTCCATGATCGAATCCCAAGCGTAGAGAAAATGCAAGGTTCAACAAGTGCAAAGCATGAATGCTCACTCCAAATCGGGAGAAGAGCGTAATCATGACCCTAAATACTTGAATTCAAATATTAATACGCCCTAACATATGTCTTTTAGATAGACGATATTTCAAGCCGACAACTTCTGCCCCTAATGCTATCCGAGCACATGCAACACCTGCATCGAGGTTTATCTTATATACAGATCACACAATTCAGACCTATAACAATTCTATTGTAGTATAACAATAATATACCTCTAGCAATATAAAACTACTTTTTTACCAGCTCTAAAGAGAAGTAGACTTGTCCAAACGTGGGTCAGCCCGCCCGGCCGGCCCGACCCGCCCGCAAATAAGGGCGGGCTTGGACAAGGATTCAGGCCCTACGGGCCAGGCCCGGCCCGCCCATATTTAATCCGGACCGGGTATGGACTGACTGTTTAGCCCATCCGGGCCGCTAGGCCCGGCCCGGCCCGTAATATTTTATAAAAAGAATCTATTAATAAATACTTGTTTATACCGATGTCATCAAAAATTCCAAACCCTATCCTATCATTTATATAAGTCTTATAGATTTGTGTCGCTCATTCCAGCCTTTCATGTCATCATGTATCTCTCACTCACTTCCCCTCCCCATCTCTCTCTCTAGTCTTTTCCCGATCTCCCTCTCTAGCATGCCAGTAAGCCGAATTCCTGTTCTTTTTTCCGATCTGTTAGATTTTTTGTGGGCCGGGTTGTCCATGGGCCAGCCCGGCCCGCAATGGCGGGCGGGCTTGGGCAGCATTTTCAGCCCATATTTGCGGGCTGGGCCAGGCCCAGCCCGCACATGCGGGCAAAAAAATGTTTTAGCCCGGCCTAGGCCCGGCCCAAGCCCGCATTTGGACAGGTCTAAAGAGAAGAGGGCAAGCCACCGCCGAGTCTCGAAACCGTGACCTCATGGTACACCCATGAGTGCTCAACCAGTGAGATGATGCACCAAACACGCAGTAATAGAACTACGATAACAATAATAATAGTAGGTACGACAAATATAATATATAGATGAATGGTCATTAATATTAACGACCTGTATTCATTCTTATATCATATTGTAACATGTATATTCCTAAAAAAATACGAAATATTAAACGGATATAGATCTCATTTAATATATAAAGTGCACAAGAACCATCCACTTACATTATCCTAGCGATAGCGAAATTTTCAGCTAAGTTTATCACTGAGAGGCCAGACTATCTGAACCTGAACAAACTTCTCCGTCGAACAACAAATCGGGTACCGGAAACCGAAGGGAAACACAAATGAGCTTTAACGTTTTTGAGCTATGAATGTAATTTCGAAAATCATACGATTTATAATAAAATTATTTGTTTTCAAATGCTAAGATTGTTACTTGCAATTCTGGGAAGATAGTTTCAATTCTGATTTGGATTACCAAAATACTTTGAGAAATTTGCACTAAACCACCCGTTAAATAGGCGAATTTACACTTAACCACCCATTATACAAAAATTTGTTTTAAACCACCCAAAACTTCAATTCCGTTAACAAATAGCCACCCATTAGCCTTTTCCGTCAAAAAAACCGTTAAATCCTACAATTTTACCCTTTTGCCCTCAATATTTCTTCCCAAACCCCACGCCTCACCTTCTCCCTTCCGCCATAATGCCCCATCCTTCATCACCCCTCTTCTGAAATTAAAACAAAATTTTGCTTTCTTTCTGCTTTCTTCCTCCTTCTTGAATTTCCTTCCTACTTTGGCCCCTCTTCCTCTATACAATCCGATTCTCACCCAAACAAAACCACACCCCAGGCCAGTGTGATGACAAGCTGCGAAACGCAATACTGGAAAGTAATAGAGTTGTAGACTACCTAGTGGCTAGGAATGCTGATCCACAACTCCTACTCGTCAGTGTGATGAAAAGCTGCGAAACGCAATGCTGGGAGGAATCCTTGAGGACGATGTTTGGATTATGTGAAGGAAGAATATGAGAAGCTAGAGATTTCTTGAAGATCATCCGGACGGATGATTTAGGTTGGTCCTATCCTGATTAGGAGGCCTAGTGTTTTCCCTCTTTGTTGTACAAAAAAAATTATTTGTCCATAAAGCAATTATGCACGGTTATTAAGAAAGAAAAAGTTGTGTCATATTTGGCTGGTTTGGAAGGAAAGAAGAAACGGGGGGAAAAGCACAATCTGGTGGGAACTTTTTCAACTAATTAAATGCCAGCATTTATTTTGGAGGACCAATGGGAACACTGCATTCATAGCACACGGGTCACTCCCATACAAAAGATTCAACTGGCAATATAAAGACTTCCACAAAGAATAAAATCCTTACAAGTTCAGAATAAAACATTCTTCTAACAGCATAAGAAAACACAACTGAAAAGAGAAAAAAAAAAAAGCTTTAGCTTCCTTTTGTTTTTTTTTTTCATCATTGCTTTAACTTGGAATGGCTTCAATAATTGACCTCAACGAAGATCCACCTTCAGATGTTGTACCCCCACCACCATCAAAGGGTAGCTACAGGTTCGATCTCAATGAACTGGCAGAAGATATGGGAGAAGAGGAGGGAGTTCATACAACAGAGGAGATGCAACAGGAACACACCCAGATTTCACCTCATCATCCAACCAAGTCTAAGCTCAGTAGTGAAAAAAGGTTTCACATTTTAATAAAACTGCATCAAATACCAACAAAGGGGGTCATTTAATGAGGGGAGCAATGAAGGAAGTGGCCATAGAACTCAATGTTTCAACCAGGATCACTTCAAGAATATGGAACATGGCCAAACAACAAGCTCAAGCAATGCAAAGGCCTAATGTAACACAAAATATCACAATGGAGGCAGGAAGAGAACACAAGTAGATATTGCAAAAATCACTTCACTAAACATGGCTGACAGAACTTGCATAGGGGACTTAGCAGCGAAGCTGGAAATGTCAAAGAGTACTACACACAGATTACTCAAAAGAGGGATCATAAGGCCACACACACCAATGCCCTCAAGCCAGGACTCAAGAATCCAAACAAGATTACAAGATTAGAATGGATAATCAACCTACTAAATGGAGCCACACCAGAAACAAAGACACACTACTATCCTATGTTCGACTTTGTGCACATAGATGAAAAATGGTCAACTTAAGCAAGAAATCTCAGCGGGTATATCTAGCACATCATGAGAGAGGTAAATATAGATCAGCAAGCTCTAGCAAGTTCATACCAAAGGTTATGCTCATAGTTGCGGTTGCTAGACCTAGGTTTGATTCAAGGGGAGAATGCACATTTGATGACAAAATTGGGATATTTCCATTCACATACAAAGAGGCAGCAAAAAGAAACTCAAAAAACAAGGTCAAAGGGACTATGGTGACCAAGTTGGTGGAATCAATCAACCAAAAAGTCACAAGGACTATGTTAATAGAGCAAATTGTACCAGCGATCATTGCAAAATGGCCACAAGATGATGCAACACACAAAAGAAATTTTCATACAACAAGACAACGCAAAGGCACACATAACTTAACAAGATGCAACATGGCAGCAAGTATATAAACAAGGTGGATTCACATTCATCTTAGTTCAAAAACCACCAAATAGTCCCGATTTAAATATATTAGACCTAGGTTTTTTAGAAGCATTCAATCTTTAATGCATAAAAAAATGCCAAAGGATATTGATGTAATGTTAGATGCTATAAATACAGCTTTCAATGAGCTAGCCCCTAAGACTCTAGGTAATGTATGGATGTCAATTCAATATGTAATGAATGAAGTTATGAAAGTTAAAGGGGGAAATGATTATGAGCTACCACATGTGAACAAGAAAAGACTAGAAGCTCAGAGAAATCTACCAAGAGAGGTTCAAGCACCAATGTGGGCTGTGCAAGAAGCATTGGATGTTATACATGCAAACAGAAATGGAATGCAACAAGCAGGAATTCAAGCCAACACTCAAGCAAGTGAAGTGATCGCTCTCAATCGCGAGGATCTCAAAACACAATTTATAACCGAACCCCGTAGTAGCACAAGGTAGAGTGTCGAACACTCGGGAGTTCTGTCGTTGAGTGCACCTAAAAGTCTTGGAAAAAGGGAAAGAAAAGCTAAAACAAAGGAAAAATAAGAGAAACCACTCGGGACCGACACTGGTCACTTCGGGCCCGAGGTGGATCGACGTGGAAAAGGCCGGGACCGACACTAGCTAAGTCGTGCCCGAGGTACTGGGTAAGTCGAACTTGCAAAATGAAGAGATAGATCTTGGGTTTTTGGGTTCCTCCTCTAGTAGATGTGGGCTATTCCACCCCAATTCAAGCAATAAGTGTTGATCCTCGTAGGATCGAGGTTGTTTGCCTCGGTCCCACCACTTCTACACATCGACCCATAGGGAATTTGACCTCCCTTTCGATGCACGTTCAAGTGATAGGCAATTGATCACTTCCGTTCACTCTTGCCAATCACAAGCCCTTGATCCCTTGCTTCCACAAGGAATTGTAGCTCTATGTAGAGTGGGTTCCAAGATCAAACACTCAAGGCTATGGAATTGGGGGTTCAAACCCAATCTAGCTAGAGGTTTCCCCCATAGCCCAAGATCAATGGAATCTACTCCATATGGCTAGAGTAAAAAGCAATCAAAATGCAAAGCAAACCAATCTCAATCATCAAACTCAAAGCAAATCCAAATTTCATTCACCAACAAAGGAAATCCACAAGTTCCAATCCAAATCCACAAAGTGCAAAGCAAAACAAAGACAAACTCACAATTTCTCCCTAGATCTATCCTTCTCCTCCACCGATTTCTCTTCTTCTCCCTCTCTTCTCCTTCTCCTTGCTCTCCAAGTCTCCCTAGAGCCTTTGAGAGGTCATAAGTGTTGTGTCTCCTACTAATTCTCTTCTCCTCCTCTAATTAGAAGCTAAGAATGCCCAAAAATAGAAGAGGGGCAAAAGTGGTAGATCACATTTGTGTGCCTTGGAGCCCAATCCTTGTCCGACCGACTTGGACCGACACGGAGGTAAGTCGGGCCCGACTTGCTGGCACTTCGGTCCGACGTCCACATCTCGATCTCGGGCCCGACGTTCATGGAACTCTGTCCTGGTCTCTGGCCACCTTTTCTTCTTGGCTCTTCTTGTGCTTCTCTTCATGGATTGCTCCACTCTTCCGCTCCTTCACTCGTGCCTTGATCCTTCTTCGGGCCTCCTTCCAAAGTATCCTCAAAACATGCCAAAACACCTACAAAATGCACAAGTTTCGTATAGTCTCCGAATCTCATAGAAAATCGGGATCCAAACTAAAAAAGAACAAAACACACAAGAAAAGGAACAAAAGACACATATTTACAAGGGAAAATAACCTATAAAACACCACCAATTTGAGAGACATCAGAATACCCCATACTTAAACTTGCTTGTCCTCAAGCAATAACAATATAAGCAAGACCGAAACATAATCTTCAAGTAAAGCGTCATATGAAAACATAATCAAGTACAAGTGATAGATATTCAAGCAAGATTACATCATCACACATGATCAAGTGTTCTAAGGAATGAAGTCTATTGCAACCAAGCCTCACTTTAGGGATATTGTTGGGACGCTATCAAGAACGCTTGCGTACTTGTTAGTGTTCCACACAACCGTCCCTTAGTTTTGATATGACAAACTCACTTTGATTCTAATAGAGTTGTCCAAGTGTTCAGGAACGCCAGTGACCAAAAGGACAACAAGTGTGTATGGGCGTCCCATAAGCTTAGGGACACTAGCCAACAGGAAGTAAGGACCAGCCAGAACTACTTGAGCAAGGACGGAGTCCCAAGCAAGTAGGAACGCAAGAAAGGAGTCTTTACTTACTAGCCGACAGGATGACATCACTCGACAATGTTTGATCATCCAAGGACACGTGGAGACCGATCCTGTAGCGGAGTCCAACACTACGTGGCGGACGATCCTGTTACAGAGTCCATCAACACGTGGCGGCCGATCCTGTAGCGAAGTTCATCATACACAGCTGGATACAGGAAGCTTCCTCATCACCGCCCTACTACTGGATGAAGATCCTGTAGCCACGTCCATAAAGGGCATGATCGTCCCAGAGAAATGACGCCCTTCCCCAAGTCCTATAAATAGCCCCAAGGCATTTATTGTGACGCCAACGCTTTCAGGAATATTCAGAGAGAATCAAAGAGAAAGCGACTCACTCAAGAACACGAAGAACTAACTCAAGAACAGTGCTAGAACTTGTGTTAGATCGAGTGAGACTTGTAACCAAATCACAAAAACAGTTTGTAAGAGAAAACCCAAAAAGAGAGAAAGAGAGTTCTGCGAAGTACTGCAGAACGTAGGAATAGAGTCCTTTAGTAGATTGAACCAGCTTAAGTTGTAGGCTTAGAGGAGTCCTTTACTAGTGGACTTAGGGAAAAGCTAAGTACCAGAGAACTGTAAAGACTCGCCTATACAACTGTAAGGACGTCAATATAAAGGAAAGAACTATTCAAAAATCCTCCAAGGAGGTAGAGGTTTACACTCAAGGACTACTTGGTCTTGAGTGGTTCCTCTATAATTCTCTGCGTCCATTACTTACCTGTCTAGTACTTTATTTCCGCTGCATTACTCAAGGACGCCCCTACTCCTCGTAGGGACGCCTAATCTAAGGACGCCTTTACCAAAGTAAAGGGCGTCCCTCAGTACTAACGATCCAACAATTGGTATCAGAGCAGGCGCTCTAGATTCTTACTGAGTTGCAGGTAAAGATGGACATGGAACCTATTGGAATCTCGTTTGTGAAGCCTCCGCGTCTAACGGACGGCAACTTCAACCGGTGGAAAACCAGATTTGAGAACTTCTGTAGAAGCACCAATTATCAATGTTGGAACGTTATCAGAAAAGGTGATCTCAAAGTTCCCGATGACAAGAAAGACAAAGAGGACGAGTGGGGTCCTGATGAATTCAAGCTAATGGAAACAAATGCTAAAGCAGTATGTTTTCTTCAAGCGTCCCTCTGCGAAAGGGACGCCACAAGAGTTAGCAATCTCCCCACAGCAAAACAACAGTGGGAAGCTCTGGAGAAATTTCATGTGGGAACTGCAGAAATGAAAGAGGACGTCCAGCTGAAGATCAAAAAGGAGTTCTATGCTTTTAGTATGCTGCCAAATGAAACGGTAAATGACTACTCGTACCGTTTTGAAGGCCTTGTCACCAAGATGAAGAACTTGGGCATTCCAGAATCAGAAATCTCCATGAGGAATAGAGTTCAAGTAGTCATTGATGGGTTGACTGGAGTTTGGAACTTTGATAGGACGACTTTCAAAGAAAACACAGCCAACAAAACTCTAGATATGGAAGAAATCTATGGGAAGCTCAGGCAGTATGAAGAACGAAGAATCTCTGACATGGCTCAGCTAGGGAAGAATCCTCAAACTGATCTTGCTTTGGCGTCCACGACACCAGAGTACGCCGAGTATCTTCGTGGCCAAAGAGATCTAGCATTGATGATGCAGAACAAAGAAAAACTTGAGACCTTGCGTCCTAAAGAGAAAGAAAGAAAGCCAAAGGAAGAGATTGACTCAGATGAGGAACTCTCTCTTATTCACAAGGCTCTCAAGTACTATAACAAGAAGAACAAGCATAGTAGCAAGAGCAAGTCCTACAAAAAGGAGAGTCCCAAGTACACAGAGGCTGAAATGAAGGAACTCACATGCTACAAATGCAATAAGAAAGGACATTTTGCCAAAAAATGTACTGCGGGAACGTCCTCCAAGGACAAGAAGAAAGCTCTCATTGGAGCATGTACAGCTGCCTGGGATGATCTCAGTTCAAGTGATGATGAACGTGACGATCAAGTTGCATACATGGCAGTGGAGGACGCCCCAGTTGTTGAAGAGAACGCCTCCGACAACGAACAAGAGGTAACTCATGATTCCATGATGCGTTCTTTAGAAAAATGTTCAAAACCAAAATTGCTTAAACTCATTGGTAAAATAATGGAGGAAAGTCTTGCTATGAAAAGAAGAATGGATGAACTTGAAGATGAAAACATTGTAGTTGAATGTGAAAATTGTAGTACAATGACTATTCAACTAGAGTCTTCATGTGATGAAACTAAGTCCCTAAAAACTGAAATCATGTGTCTCAAACTTGAGAACGCTAAGCTTAGGGAAGAAGTGAAAGTGATGGGTAAGAGTCCCATAGTTGAAGAAGTGAGACCTATGGTTTTTGTCCCAGCTAAGAGAGGTCTAGGTTATGAAGATGACACTAAGAACTCTCTTTCTAGTGATTTTGAGGCAAGCAAAACTTCTGAACTGGAACTTGAAAGGGAGAAAACTAAAAACCTCTTGAAAGAATTAGAGTTCTAGAAAGTGGAGAATTAGGAAAGGAAGACTACTACACTAACTCCACAAGTCATAAGATTTACAAGAAGATTGCTAAAGGGAACGGTTCAAAAGTTTGCAATCCTCAAAAGATGAAAGAAAACAAGATTCAGCGTCCAAATAAGAAGTACTATCTTGGTACTTATTATAGGACGTGTTGGTACTGTGGACAAGGAGATCACTTCAAATATGAATGTCTAAAACTCAAGGAAGATGTTGAAAATGGAAAAGCTGCTAGAACTCACAATGAGAATGATAAGTCCGTTCCTAAGACTAATCCTAGGCGTTCTAGACGCTCTATAAACTCTTTCCGCAAGCATGCTATTTCTAATGATGTAAACATTAATGACTACATGCCAGAACCAGAGTTCTACTTTTGTAACGAACCAGGTAAGGAACACCTTGCCTGGGTCGCCAAACACTAATTTTATTATGGCAGGTGGAAGTGAGGGGACGCCCATGGATCATTGATAGTGGCGCCTCAAATCATATGACAGGAAGCCAGATCCATCTCACTTCTATCCAAAGTAGTGCCACGGGTGGAACTGTCTCGTTTGGCAACAAGGGCAAAGGAAAGATCAAAGGAACGGGAACTGCTATTCTCAACCCGTCCATTAAAGCAACAAATGTCAGTCTTGTTGAAGGACTTGGCTTCAATCTTCTTAGCGTCTCTCAGATGTGTGATCAAGGTGAAAATCTAGTCACATTTGACTCAAAGGAGTGCCTAGTTATTAACAAGAAGTCCAACAAAGTTGTTCTCAAAGGAGTTCGCAAGAACAATATCTACATCTTCAATCAAGAATTCAAGCCCAAATCAGAGTTGTGTCTATCTGCTTCAAGGGAGGACGCTGATCTCTGGAATCGCCGACTTGGCCATGCTGGACCAAGCACAATCCTCAAGCTACACCAGCGAAATCTTGTGAAAGGACTTCCCCGAATTGATCCTGAGAAAGTTGAACAGTGTGAAGCTTGTATTAAAGGGAAGCAAACAAGAACGTCTTTCAAATCCAAGAACGAAGTCAGTACAAAGAAGCCTTTGGAACTGCTCCATATGGATCTTTGCGGACCAATGAAGACGTTGAGCTACGGTGGAAAGAGGTACATTTACGTTCTTGTAGATGATTTTTCTCGATTCACTTGGGTTCTTTTCATGGTGTCAAAAGCAGATTGTTTCAATGCGTTCAAAGTCTTCATCAAACAAGTGGAAGTTGCTCTTGAGACGCCTCTCAAAGCCATAAGATCAGACCATGGAACGGAGTTCCAAAATTCAGAGTTCCTGGCCTACTGTGATCAACATGGTGTCTCGCACAACTTCTCCGCTCCAAGGACTCCTCAACAAAATGGAGTTGTGGAAAGAAAGAATAGGACGCTAGAGGATATGGCAAGAACTATGCTCTTGGCAAATAGCGTCCCCAAGTACTTCTGGGCAGAAGCTATTGCTACAGCATGCTACATCATCAATCGTGCCATGATCCGTCCTCTGCTGAAGAAGACGTCCTATGAGTTGTTGAATGGAAAGAAGCCTCGCATCGATTATCTCAGAGTCTTTGGTTGCAAATGTTTCGTTCACAACAATGATAAAGAAAAACTTGGAAAATTTGATGCAAGGAGCGATGAAGCCATATTCCTTGGGTACTCTCTTACCAGCAAAGCATATAGAGTTTTCAACAAAAGGACTCTAAAGCTTGAGGAGAGTATTCATGTTGTGTTCAAAGAACGTTCATCTCATAAAGAAAAACCAAGTAAAAAAGAACGCTCTCCGTCACAACAACAGGACGATTCTGAAGATGAAGCTGAGGATTGGACTTCTGGAAAATACTATGTCTCTAAGGACGTGTCTCCAAATCCTGAAGAAGTCTCAGTGGACGCACCCAGTGTTGTTCAAGGAGTTCCATCTCGTAGTGAATCCCCAGTTCAACAAGATGTAGCTGAATCAAGTCAACAAGGTGAGCAACGTCAAGATGTGGACACTCTCTCTGAGGGGGAACACATTGAAGACGATGCTCAAAGTGACAGTGATAATTCTGATGGAGACATTGATCCAAGATTTGCTCATTTGTTTCAAAGGGAGTCCCGCTTCTCTAGGGACCACCCAACTTCTCAAATTGTATCTGATCCTTCTCCAGGAGTTCAAACCAGGTCAGCTGCAAGCAAGTCCCAGAGTGCAAATTTAGCTTTTTGTGCATTCAATGCCTTTGTCTCTATGGTGGAACCAAAGAATATCAAAGAAGCACTCCAGGACGCTAACTGGATTCAAGCAATGCAAGAAGAACTCAATCAGTTTGAAAGAAACAAAGTTTGGACTCTCGTCCCACGTCCCAAAGGCAAAAATATCATAGGGACGCGATGGGTGTTCAGAAATAAGCTTGATGAGAGTGGACGTGTGTCAAGAAATAAGGCAAGACTGGTGGCTCAAGGATTCAAGCAAGAGGAAGGCATAGACTATGATGAGACCTTTGCTCCTGTTGCTAGAATTGAAGCCGTTCGTCTCCTTATTGCCTTCGCCGCTCACAAAGGATTCAAGTTATTTCAGATGGACGTCAAAACTACCTTTCTCAATGGAAAGCTAAAGGAGGAAGTGTACGTTGCTCAGCCGCCTGGCTTTGAGGACGCCTCTCACCCAGATCATGTGTACTACTTGGACAAAGCGCTCTATAGACTCAAGCAAGCACCTCGTGCATGGTACGACAGGTTTGCGTCCTTTCTTTTGTCTCATGGGTATACTAGAGGTTCAATTGATAAAACTTTGTTTATAAAGAAAGTTCACAAGGACATTTTAATTGCCCAAGTCTATGTTGATGATATAGTCTTTGGTAGTACTAACATGAAACTTGTAGATGAGTTCAAGTCCTTAATGAGTAGTGAGTTTGAGATGTCCCTCATTGGAGAACTCAATTTCTTCTTGGGACTTCAAATCAATCAACTCAAGGAAGGGACGCGCATTCACCAACAAAAATATGTCCGTGAAATGCTTGAGAAGTACGGGATGAACACGTCCAAACCTGTTGCAACCCCTTGTTCTCCAAACTCGCGTCTTTACGCAGATGAACAGGGAAAGGACGTTGATCAAAAGCTTTACAGAGGGATGATTGGCTCTTTGCTCTACTTGACCGCAAGCCGTCCCGACATTATGTTTGCCGTTTGCTTGTGTGCACGCTTCCAGGCAAATCCAAAGGAGTCCCACATGCAAGAAGTCAAGAGGATCTTTCGCTACCTCAAAGGACGCGATGATCTTTGCCTTTGGTACCCCAGGAAGACGTCCTTCAAGCTAGTTGGCTACTCGGACGCAGATTATGCTGGTCATGTGATTGATAGAAAAAGCACTTCAGGAATGGCACAGTTCCTTGGTTCATGCCTAGTCTCTTGGGGATCTAAGAAACAGAACTCTGTGGCGCTTTCAACTGCGGAAGCCGAGTACGTTGCTGCTGCCTCGTGCTGTTCACAAGTCATTTGGATCAAATATCAACTAGAGGACTACGGTATCAATCTTGAAACTATACCCATTCGTTGTGATAACACAAGTGCTATTGAAATTTCAAAGAATCCTGTTTTTCATTCACGCACAAAGCATATTCATATAAGGCATCATTTCTTGCGTGATAATGTTGAACTAGGACTCATTAGTATGGAGCATGTAAGGACTGAAGACCAAATAGCTGATATTTTCACTAAGGCGCTTGATAGACGTCCCTATGAGCATCTAAGGTTGCTCTTGGGGATGATAACTTTTAAATAGCAAGTCCCGTTCTACTATTCTCTCAATGATTGGCTATGTTTTGTAGATTCTAAGTGTTTAAGGACTGTTATGCATTGAATTCATATTTGCAAGGACGCTAGTCTAAAACTTCATATGTTTGCTACTTTGGAACGCCATTCAAATTTTCTCTATTTTGTCTTGAAAAGAGTATCCCTGATCACCCAACCCTCATTATAAGCCGAAATGATGGGAACTCTAAGCTTACCCTAGCCGAGAACTCCGCAAAAGTGTCCTATGAGCTTCATATTCTCTTTTACGGGACGTACTTGCGTTGTTCTCAACTGGTTCGAAAGGTGATCACAAGAACGGTAAGTTGGTTGTTGGTTTGCTTGAAGAAGTTTGCTTAAAGAGGTAAAATTTTTGCTAAGTATGAGAGGACGCTCAATGTTGTTGCAAAGGACGCCAGTTCAGTTTTGAAGGGCAGTTGAAGAGTCAGATTTTTGAACTTTTGAAAGTGTGAACAGTGACCGTTGCTTTTGCTCAAATCTTAAGGGGGAAGTTTTGCCACGTGTCGCACAGTAAAACAGTGTTAATTACCATTTGTGCCACCGCTTCCTCTATATAAGGCCAGAACAGTCGCAATCAAATTTATTACGCTCAACCACTTTCTCGCTCTCAAATTTGCTCTGACTTCTCTCTAGAACTCCGGCGACTTTCTCTCTCTAAGCTTCATCTGAAAATATGTCTCAAAGACAGTTGAACGTGGCCGGATCTTCAACCGGCGGGAAGCGTAGAAAGCTGGTGAAGTCCCACTACATAGAGAAGCCCAAACCTATAGTTCTCAATGAGTCTCTATTGGACTTCATCAACAAAAAGCCCAAGACGCTGTATAATCTAATCAGGGAACGCATGGAACTGCCAGAAGTAAAATCTGATGCAGAGAGAACAAAGAACTACAAGAAGTTCATTGAACGCTTCGTCGTCCCCAGCCTCCACCACACAGATTTCAAAGATCTACCTGGACGTATGGACGATGTGCTCTTCTTCTCCCAGTTCGGAGGTGAGAACCTTGGCCCTCTTCTTGACCTTATACCAGACTTGCATAATGCAGTCTTGCCCGAGTTCCTTATGTATCCTAGGAACTCTTTAGCCTTCCAAATGACCAAGAATCGTGTGGCCAGTCCCTCTCCACCTCCTCCTGCCGTCCCCACCATTACCACCAAAAAATTACTCAAGCGTCCTGCCCCTTCTTCTCCCCTCTCCAAATCTTCCCAACCCTTCTCCACTTCCAAACCAACGGAGATTGTGGACAAGTTCCCTTCCCACTTAAAGGAGGGACGCTCCAAAAAGGTTCACGACCCAAGGCCCCTCAAAAAGGCCAAAACCTTAAGCGTCTCATCCTCAAACCCCCCCACAAAAAGGCCTAGCACCTCAAAAAGGCCTTCCAACCTCTCTAAGGAATCCACTCCTCCTCCTCAACAAATCTCAATCGTTCAACTCCCCACCCCCCCTCCGTCCCCTCAACCTTCCAAGCGAAATGCTCTAATCCCTTTTCCTCCCCGCACTCACTCTCCCTTAAATTTGGCCAATTTCCCTTCTGCACCGGCCCACATTTCCCCACCTAAGGACCCCGAGACCCCAAAGTCCCGCCGTCCATCCTCTGAAAGTGGCCCGGAGGAGACAGAGCACACCCTTGAGCATACGTTTCGCCGAAGGAAGGCTGGTGAAAAACCCAGGGTTCTGCTAGCCAAGGACGTTCCTACGCAGATTGAGCACGTTCCCTCCTCCTCTTCCTCCTCTAGCTCATCTGAGAGCCAAAGAGGTACACCTGCTCAGGTTTCCCCTTTCATCGATGTTGTTGGGGATTCGAATGATGAAGCGGAAGGAGAGGTGAACGCTCCTGCTGAACAGATTGAGGACGCTGGTGAGCACCAGGTCGCTCAAGAGAACGCCGAGCCGACTCTTTCTGATGAGCTCGCGCGTGATGCTCAGGAAGTCCCTCCTTATGACCAGTCCCTCCCAATCCTAAACCCCTCCCAAGCTCCACAAGAAAACCCCTCTCCCTCAATCCAAACAGAATCCCATGACGTCCCCACGGACGCTGAGCCAGCAACAGAAAATCAGACAGAGGCTCAGGACGCTGAGGGCACGTCCCAAGGTCAGACCTCCGGTGCCGATCAAGCCACAGCTGGTGGCGATGCAGAAAACGAACAAGGCACAGAGGACGCTCCTTCAAAGGACGCTTCTGACAGTGACTCGGAGAAAGCTGAAGACGAGTCAGATGATGATGAGGACTCTGAGTCCCCCAAGGGCAAGCGCAAAAGGAAGAACGCTGATGTGCCTGTTAAAGTCCTGAGCCCTCTCATTTACTCTGAAGAGTGGCTAGCCTCCTTCGACGATGAATCAGTTCAGGAGTTTCTTGAACTTCTGAAATTTCAAGGATGGCAGAACGTTGGACCAGCGCCGACCACTGTTGACAAAGAACAGGTTAAGGCGTTCTACAGGGATTTGCGCTACAAGGCAAAAGATGGCTCCCTCCACTTCAAAATTGAAGGTGAGAAAGCTTCAGTCACAGAACGCCAAATGCGCTCCTTCCTTGGTCTAGGTCCACGCAAGCCACCGTCCGATGCTCTTAGCTCACTCCCTGAAGGCGGCTTTGAAACGACAGATCATGAACTGCCTCTGGTTGAGCACATTTTTCAGGGTAAAAGGCCGATGGGACTCGACAGGGTAGCCCACGTTCTGAGCAAAGTTGGCGCAATCGTCCACTACTTCATTTGTCGCGCCATTCTTCCAAGGCAGGAACAACGTTCAATTGTGCAAACACACGATATAATCCTAATTGACGCAATCCTTGAACGCCGCCCGATCAACTTAGCCAGAATTGCTATGCAACACATGGCCAAGTGTGGAAGGAAGAGGCACGCCTTGCCATACCCTGGAGTCGTAAAGGCAATCTTGCAGTCCCAGGACGCTTATGATGAGAGCGCTCCCTCTGAAGAACTTGGCTTAAAATGGAATGCCAAGAAAAAACTTGTTGAGATAAGGCATAATGAAGAGCTCCCGTCCGTTCTGAAACAGTTAGAAGCTGAGGCTGAGGAAGCACGACTAAAAGCAGAGGAAGAACGCCTAGCTGCTGAGGATGAGGCCGCAAGGCTTGCTCCTACGTCTCAAGAGTCCCCTCAAGAACAAGAGCCCGCCGTAAATCTTACAACCCTTGATCAAATGCTCTTAGGGAATCCTTCTTCTCCTCCAGCTATTCCAACGGACGCTCCTTCTTCAAGTACAAGTCCTTTGCCCCGTTCTGCTCCTGCAAACATCTCTCAGCATCCTCCAGCAGAACTCATGGGTGCCATTATGGATAATCAGTGCCTCATCTTCTCTACCTTAAAGGACTTGTCATCTGCGTTCTCCAAGGCTGCTGAACTTCAAGAGCAATTGCTCAAGTTTTATCAAGACAACAGCCGTTCTCAGTGATTGCCACCACCACTCTTATCCCCTACTTTGTTGCTTTTGCTTCTTTTGAACTTCGAACTTATGATCTTGGTTTGTAATAACTCTAATTTTGTTTGAATGGCAATTCCACTGTTTGCTTGCATATGTTTGTTTAAGCGTTCCACTGCTTTTAGTTATATGTTTGTGCTAACGTCCTTATCACTTGTTATCCTTTTCGATGATGCCAAAAGGGGGAAGTGTAGTTTTGCAGAGATGCGCTATAAAATAGTTATCTAGAATAAGCAAGTGTTAAGGGGGAACTATTAAGTGAAAAGTCTAAGGAACGCTGCTCATGCTAGAATAAAAGAGAACGCTTAGGAACTTTTCTAGGACGCGACTCTTTCCTTAAAATCCAAAAGCTAGAGAATCAAAGATTGAAAACTTTTGCTTATTAAAACTTCTCTAAGTGTTAGAGGACGCCTCTAAGTTTTCATGCATACTAAGTTCCAATGTCAAAACTATTTTGCTGAAGAGTTTGTCATCATCAAAAAGGGGGAAATTGTTGGGACGCTATCAAGAACGCTTGCGTACTTGTTAGTGTTCCACACAACCGTCCCTTAGTTTTGATATGACAAACTCACTTTGATTCTAATAGAGTTGTCCAAGTGTTCAGGAACGCCAGTGACCAAAAGGACAACAAGTGTGTATGGGCGTCCCATAAGCTTAGGGACACTAGCCAACAGGAAGTAAGGACCAGCCAGGACTACTTGAGCAAGGACGGAGTCCCAAGCAAGTAGGAATGCAAGAAAGGAGTCCTTACTTACTAGCCGACAGGATGACATCACTCGACAATGTTTGATCATCCAAGGACACGTGGAGACCGATCCTGTAGCGGAGTCCAACACTACGTGGCGGACGATCCTGTTACAGAGTCCATCAACACGTGGCGGCCGATCCTGTAGCGAAGTTCATCATACACAGCTGGATACAGGAAGCTTCCTCATCACCGCCCTACTACGTGGAGGAAGATCCTGTAGCCACATCCATAAAGGGCATGATCGTCCCAGAGAAATGACGCCCTTCCCCAAGTCCTATAAATAGCCCCAAGGCATTTATTGTGACGCCAACGCTTTTAGGAATATTCAGAGAGAATCAAAGAGAAAGCGACTCACTCAAGAACACGAAGAACTAACTCAAGAACTCAAGAACAGTGCTAGAACTTGTGTTAGATCGAGTGAGACTTGTAACCAAATCACAAATACAGTTTGTAAGAGAAAACCCAAAAAGAGAGAAAGAGAGTTATGCGAAGTACTGCAGAACGTAGGAATAGAGTCCTTTAGTAGATTGAACCAGCTTAAGTTGTAGGCTTAGAGGAGTCCTTTACTAGTGGACTTAGGGAAAAGCTAAGTACCAGAGAACTGTAAAGACTCACCAGTACAACTGTAAGGACGTCAATATAAAGGAAAGAACTATTCAAAAATCCTCCTAGGAGGTAGAGGTTTACACTCAAGGACTACTTGGTCTTGAGTGGTTCCTCTATAATTCTTTGCGTCCATTACTTACCTGTCTAGTACTTTATTTCCGCTGCATTACTCAAGGACGCCCCTACTCCTCGTAGGGACGCCTAATCTAAGGACGCCTTTACCAAAGTAAAGGGCGTCCCTCAGTACTAACGATCCAACAGATATGAAAATGTGTATCACTCATCATGTGTTTAGGTATAGCAATGAACACTCAAACTCAAAAATCATGCAAGTACAAACTTTACTATTGAAGCTAATATCACCAATTCCTCCACCTAGAGATGCCTATTACAATGCACACAAAGAATATGAACTTGGCTCAATGGAGGTCCTCAAATAGGTTCCATTCGGCCGGGTTGTAATGAGGCTTTTGGTATTTCTCAAGGTAGGAATCATTTTGGTCTTGTGGTGCTTACAATGGGGATTGAACTTCCAAATCTCTCACCAACTTCACCAAATTCCACAATCAATCTTTCACACTCATCCAAAAGACTCAACATTTTTCTTCTCTCAACCCAAACTTTCACTTAACATTCCACTTCATCTTTGCACTTAGGCTTTTTGTTGGATTTTTCACATTTTTCACACTGGATCGACTTTCACTAACTCGGGCCCGATATCATGTGTAACTCGGTCGGACCACTTTTCTTCACTTAAGCTCTTTACTTTCAATCCACTTCCTTTTTCAACATTTTCTTTCTTTTCTTCACTTTCTTTTCACAACAAAGATGCACTACCCAAATGATTTATAACTCCATACTTCGCCCTTAAACCCAAGAGAATCTCAACTCTTCAAATACACTCCAAACCTCTCCTTTAAAGTCCAATCCCATAGGGGTCAAGTCATATAAGGCTAGGAATAATATTTTTTGAGGAGTTTCAAGCAAAGGTCTAGGCTAGAACGGGGCTACAAACAAAAGATTCACTTCAAGGTAGGATATGGAACATTTTTGTGACTAAAAACATAAAGTTCAAATCAATGTGATAATGCTAGGACAAATCTCATGACGGTCTTGGAAAATAGATAAATACCGCAATAGCAAGTTTTACTAAGCATGCATGAGCTAATCACACAAGAAACATGAGGGATATGCAAATATGAACAAGCATCCCTAAAATGGCCAAAAATCAATCTCACAAGGGTCACTCGTACTTAGTTGCATAAAAACTCATCCTAGAACTCATATGCTCAATAAAAACAAGCAAGATATCATGATCACTTTAAAAACACATCATTTAAAGAGGCTAAACCATCCAAAAATATGCAAAGGAATTTACATGCTCACATCATCATTAACCTTATTTTGACATCTAAGATGGGGATTCCTAGTCCAAAAACAAAATCTTTTTATTGTTTTCAACGGAAATTTCAAATTTTTATGGATTTTTGCAAAAAAATTTTCAAACAAAACCAAAAACAAAAACTCATCCATTCAAACCAAATCAAGTTCAATCATCCTTGTCTTTCATCAAACATACTACAATCCAAAAGCAAACATTCCAAAACACAAACTAGGAACAAACATCTTCAAACACACACAAGAAACTAACACATGAAACTATGAGCAACTAACCCCCACCCCATACTTAAAATTTTGATGTCCCCATCAAACAAGGAAACCAAAACTCAAAGTAAGAGAGAAGAGTTCAAAAAGCTCACAATTTCTTATTCTTGAGTGGCATGTCTAGATTTACTCGGAGGGGCACCCACGGCGATTTCCTCGTTGGAGCCTTGCTTGCCTTTCCCTCTCATACACTTGTGCTTGGTAGGGGTCTTGGTGCGATGGTTGAAGTTGAGGCGTCGGGTGTGTCCTTGGATCCTCTCGGGAAGGATAATTCCCGCTCATCCAATTGTTGAAACTCTCTTGGACGCGCCACCTTACATCTTCCACCGTCCTTAGTTCCTCCACCTCGCGCCTAGTGTAGCCGAGGTTCCGGGTCATCTCTTCTTGGTAGGATCCTTGTTGTTGGAGGTATTGTTGTTGTTGTTGATACATGAGTTGTTGTTGTTGAAGATTGACTTGGTGGATGTGGTGACAGGCCCGATGTGCTATACGAATTCTAAGGATAGGGCCCCGGGTCAATCAACAAAAAAATATTTGTATCACGACCCCGTTGTAGTACGGTGGTCGAGGTCGATCACAGGGAATTATTTCATGCGCGTTTGAACGGTTGATTGTCTAACACAAACACAATGGGGAGAGAAGACACGAAGCAACTCGGGACCGAGGTTGTCAATCTCGAGACCAAGGTAGCTAGGCTAAGGGGGATCCTAGGGCTAGGGGTTCATGCGAACATCAACTTCACATGCTCTCATATAGATATATGAACTAGAGGCTTCCGCTTAGACATAGATCAACAATTCCAATCATGCCATAAATCTCAAGGAACTAGGCTCACGCATTCATTCAAGCCAAACGACCCTCTATCTACTCCTACTCGACCGCGGGATCAAGAGATCCTCTCTTCATCCCTTCGAACCGACTTTCCTAGGTTGTTAATCTAAGAATCTTGCTCATAAGGTAAATATACTTGGATCAAGGCAATCAAGTCATGAAATTGGTTCAAGCACATACAATTGAGTTGGGGTTTTCGCCCCCTACCCTAAGATCAAGCTAACTACTCACTAATCATGGAATTCAAACTAGCATTCATCAAAGACCAAAGATAAATCATGATTCATGCATGTCAAATCCACAATTAACAACACAAACACAAAATGAAAGCCAAAGCAAACTTGAATTAAACTAAGAAGAAGGATTCTTACAATCTCTACTCCCGCTCCAAGCCTAAGGGTTTCTTTCCTCTCCAAGGAAAGGAATTCACCCAAATACTCCTCTAGATCTTGGGTTCTTTCCCTCCCTTGGAGAAGAGTCCACCCCCTTCTTCCTTCTACTCTCTCAAACCTCACTCTCAATTCACTCTCCAATCTTCCTCCCAAGTTGTTCATCTAGAATGAGAGATTACAAGGGTTTAAATAGAGATTTTCCCCTTATTACAAAGACTAGATTACCCTTCTAAACTCCTTGGGCTCCAAGGCTTGTCCTTGGCCTCCAAGGCTTCTAAAACTCCTTGATCTCCAAGGCTTCTAGACTCCTTGACCTCCAAGGAAGCAAATATAATTTTGGGAATTAACAAGAAAATCCCAAAAAGAAAGGAATCCGGAGCCACGACCGACATGGATCGACACGGAGAACCTGGGGCCCGACTTGCTTCAACCTCGGTCCAAAGGCATACGTTCCAGAGACCTCGGGCACGACTTTCTACACCTCGGACCACCACCTCGGGCCACCATGGTACCTCGGGCCCGACATGCTGGGTACCTCGGTCCTAAGACACTTTTCAGCTTGTTTCGCTCCATTCTCTCTCGTTTTAGCTCCGATTGACTCGATTCTTTCGCCATTCTCTTCGTCTTCACTTGAGGCTTCTTTCCATGCATTGTTAGCTCCATTTTGGCTCCTTTTCCATCCTTGAATTCCTCCATCACTCCATGCTCCAATCTCCATGATTCTTGCTCCGAAATGCCTACAAAACACACAAAATGCGCATAGTCTCCGAATCTCATAGAAATGCGGGAACTAAGCTAAAAAGGGACAAAACTCACAAGAAAAGGGAAGAAAGACACATATTTACAAAGGAAATTGACCACTAAAACACCACCAAAATGAGAGACGTCAGAATACCCCATACTGAAACTTGCTTGTCCTCAAGCAATAACAATGTAAGCAAGACCGAAGCACAATCTTCAAGTAAAGCCTCATATGAAAACACAAGTAAACACAAGTGATAGATATGCAAGCAAGATTACATCATCACACATGATCAAGTGTTCAAGGAATATAGTCTAATGCAACAAAGCCTCACTTTAGGTATGTGAAAATGTGTATCACTCATCATGTGTTTAGTTTTATCAATGAACACTCAAACTCAAAAAACATGCAAGTAAAGACTTTACAATTGAAGCTAATATCACCAAATCCTCCACCTAGAGATGCCTATTACAATGCACACAAAGAATATGAGCTTGGCTCAATGGAGGTCCTCAAAGAGGTTCCATTCGGCCGGGTTGTAATGGGGCTTTTGGTGTTTCTTAAGGTGGGAATCATTTTGGTCTTGTGGTGCTTACAATGGGGATTGAACTTTCTAGTCTCTCACCAACTTCACCAAATTCTTCCACTTTCAACTTTCACTCTCATCCAAAAGACTTTGATTTTTCTTCTTCTTTTCTTCTTTCAACTTTCAACCCACATTTTCACTTAACATTCCACTTCATCTTTACACTACAATTTTTGTTGGATTTTTCTCACTTTTTCCGCTAGGATCGACTGGCACTATAACTCGGGCCCGATGTGCACTTTAACTCGGTCGGTGCCCTTTTTCTTCACTCAAGCACTTTGCTTTCAATCCACTACTTTTTCCAACTTTTCTTTGTTTCTTTTCAACAAAGATGCACTACCCACTTGGTTTATAACTCCCTTTCTTTGCCCTTCACCCAAAAGAATCTCAACTCTCCAAATACATTCCAAAACCTCTCACTAAAGTCCAATCCCATAAGGGTCAAGTCATATAGGCTAGGAATCATATTTTTGAGGAGTTTCAAACAAAGGTCTGAGGCTAAAACAGGGCTACAAACAACGGTTTATCTTCAAAGTAGGATATGGAACATTTTGTGACTAAATGAAACAAAGTTCAAGTCAATGTGACAATGCATAGAACAATTCTCATATTGGCCTTGGAAAATAGATAAACACCTCAATAGCAAGTTTTACTAAGCATGCATGAGCTAATCACACAAGAAAATGAGGGATATGCAAATATGAACAAGCATCCCTAAAATGGCCAAAAATAATCTCACAAGGGTCACTCTAGCTTAGTTGCATCAAAACTCATACTAGAACTCATGTGCTCAATAAAAACATGCAAGACATCATATCACATCAAAAGCAACATCCATTTAGAGGCTAAAGTATCCAAAAATATGCAAAGGATTTTACATGCTCACATCATCATTAGCCTTCATGTGGACATCTAAGGTGGGAATTCCTAGTCCAAAAGAAAGTCTTTTTGACATTTTTCACACAATTTTCGAATTTTTATGGATTTTTCCAAAAACTTTCTCACACAAAACAAAAGACACACAAAGCACACATATGTACAAAACACTAGGCACAAGAGAGTTTCCTTTTCCCATACCCCATACTTAAAATATGCAATGTCCTCATTGCATCCAAATAAAACCAAAAGGGAAAATGAAAAGGGAAACTCACTAGACAAGACATTTGAAGCTAGGAAGAATGGTGAATTGTTGACATCGGCACATGGGGAGGGAAAGGTGGAGCACTTGAGGCTCGAACTACTTGAGAGGTGGTCGAGACCGTTTGCTCGTCTCACATCCTAGTTGTTCGTCCATTTGCATCATACACCTTGTCCCTTCGAGCTCATCATTTGAATCAAGGAGCACCTACAAGATCACACCAAAGATACATCCCAAAATACTTGCATTCAAGGGATTTAGAGAAAGTGTTAGCACAATAAGCTCAAATCCTAAAAATAATAAAACAAATCAAAAGGAAACAAAGGATACGAAGGATACATCGGGTTGCCTCCCGAAAAGCGCTCTTTTAACGTCATTAGCTTGACGCGCCACCTAAGCTTGGTTAGGGTGGAAAATAAGGCTCGGGGTCCATGAATTCTCCAAGGACTATCTCATCACTCAAGTAGAATTGAGGCCATTCACTATAGTTCAACCAAACATGCGCCTCGGCCTCGTCATAATGGCGGGGGACCCCATACTTAGACCAAGAATAGTCGGAAATCAAATCCACCGGGTATGGTTCATCTCCACCATATGACTCATAAGATATCCTCATAAAAGAGCAAAGGAGATAGGGCAAGGGAGTCTCGCATATGATTTTGGAGGCTTGCTTCTCAAGTTGAACCGACATAGGTGCTACGTCGGGCCCGACTTCCGACATCTCCTCCAAAGCTTGTTTGAACCGAGACTCGACTTTTTCTTCTTCAATCATAAGAGAGGGAGAGCTTTCCTTTGCTTCAAGCTTTGCACGCCTAAGAGCCATGAGATAGGTTTCCGCAATTGTCATCATCTCACTAGCAACCTTTTCAGCTTGGACCGATATTGGTGCCACTTCGGGCCCGACTTCCGGCATCTCGGTCCTGGGGCAGAGTGGGGGCAGGGGAGTCGGACCAATGTCTGGGCAACTCGGGCCCGACATGTCCTCCAACTCGGTCCTAGGTTGTAAAGTCGGTCAGACTTGTAAGGTACTCGGGCCCGACTGATCGGTCCGGGATCGGAGGGTCTCACAATTTAAATTTATAAAACCTAACCTCAATTGTAGTAAAGAGGTAGGGTGTCGAACACACGGGAGTTCGTGCGTCGAGAGTACCCGAAAGACTAAAAAGGGAGAAAAGAAAGGCAAAACAAAGAAAAACAAGGGAGATCGCCTCGGACCGACACTGGTCACTTCGGTCCGAGGGTGGATCGAGGTCGAGTTTGGCCGGGACCGACACTGGGGAAGTCGGGCCCGACTTACTGGGTAACTCGGTCTTGCACAAATAAGTAGATCGGTCTTGGGTTTTTGGGTTCCTCCCCTAACTAGAAATGGATATTCTTCCCCAATTCAACCAATAAGTGTTTGATCCTTGTGAGATCGAGGTTGCTAGCCCCGGATCCCTCCACTCTACACCTCGACCCAAGGGAGTTTTCACTCACCTTCGATGCTAGGAACTTGTGATGGGATCGAGATTGCTCACGCTTACTCTTACCAAACACAAGCCCTAGATCTCTTGTTTCCACAAGAGAATTGAAGCCCAATGTAGAGAGGATTCACAAATCAAGCACTCAAGGCTATGAAATTGGGGTTTTCTACCCAATCCTAGCTAGGGGATTCCCCCATAGCCCAAGACTATGGAATCTACTCCATATGGTAAGAGAAAAACATAATCAAAAGGGAAATCAAGCAAATCTCAATCATCAACATCAAACCAAACTCCAATTACATTCAAATCTCAAAGTGTCAACAAGATCCAAGTCTCAATTCTACTAGATCAAAGCAAAACAAAGTACAAAACTCACAAATCCTCCTCTCTAGGCCACCGATCTCCTCTTCTCTTCCTTCTCCTCTCTTCTCCTTCTTCTCCAAGCCTTCCTTGAGCCTTTAGAGAGTGATTTGGGTGTGGTGTGTGTGAACTCTTGCTCCCCCCCCCCTCAAATGATCACTAATCACCTCTAATTATCCTTCTCCTTGGATTGGGGACCAAGGAATTCCCAATTTAGAAAGGGGCAAATGTGGAAAGTTACTAAAAATATGCCTTGGGGAACAATCCACTCCATTGCCGACTCGGATCGACACGGGGCAACATCGGCCCCGACGTTGGGAACGTCGGTCCTGGTCTCTGGCTGCTCGATCTCGGGCCCGACGTGGTGGTGCTCGGTCCTGGGCCTCGATCCTTGTCTTCTTCTTGGGTTTCCTTTAGCTCCACTTCATTCTTTGCTTGGCTCTCACATTCCTTGACTTGGCTCCTTCATGAGCTCCTCCAAAATGTCCTCATTCTTGCCATTTTTCCTACAAAACAAAGCAAACTCGCATAATTTCCGAATCTCAAAGAAAACCGGGATCTAAGCTTGAAAGGAACAAAACTAACAAAGAAGGGAATGAAAAACACATATTTACAAGAGAAATTAACTACTAAAACACCTCCACAATGAGAGACATCAGAATACCCCATACTTAAACTTGCTTGTCCTCAAGCAATAACAATGTAAGCAAGACCGAAGCACAATCTTCAAGTAAAGCCTCATATGAAAAATCAAGTAAGAACAAGCGATAGATATGCTAGCAAGATTACATCATCACACATGATCAAGTGTTCAAGGAATAAAGTCTAATGCAACAAAGCCTCACTTTAGGTATGTGAAAATGTGTATCACTCATCATGTGTTTAGGCTTGAAAATGAACACTCAAACTCAACAATCATGCAAGTAAAGACTTTACTATTGAAGTTAATATCACCAGCTCCTCCACCTAGAGATGCCTATTACAATGCACACAAAGACTATGAACTTGGCTCAATGGAGGTCCTCAAAGAGGTTCCATTCGACCGGGTTGTAATGGGGCTTTTGGTATTTCTCAAGGTGGGAATCATTTTGGTCTTGTGGTGCTTACAATGGGGATTGAACTTTCTAGTCTCTCACCAAACTCACCAAATCATTCCACTTTCAACTTCACTCATCCAAAAGACTTTGATTTTTCTTCTTTTCTTTTCTTTCAACCCACACTTTCACTTAACATTCCACTTCATCTTTGCACTACACTTTTTGTTGGATTTTTCACTTTTGTTTTTCACTAGGATCGACTTGCACTAAACTCGGGCCCGATGTGCACTTTAACTCGGTCGGAACCCTTTTTTTTACACTTAAGCACTTTGCTTTCAATCCACTACTTTTTCCAACTTTTCTTTCTTTCTTTCCACTTCAAAGATGCACTACCCACTTGATTTTGCAACTCCCTTCTTTCGCCCTTCACCAAAGAGAATCTCAACTCTCCAAATATTCCTCCAAACCTCTCACTAAAGTCCAATCCCATAAGGGTCAAGTCATATAGGCTAGGAATCATATTTTTGAGGAGTTTCAAACAAAGGTCTAAGGCTAAAACGGGGCTACAAGCAACGGTTTATCTTCAAGGTAGGATATGGAAGATTTTGTGACTAAATGAAACAAAGTTCAAATCAATGTGACAAAGCATAGAACAAATCTCATATTGGTCTTGGAAAATAGATAAACACCTCAATAGCAAGTTTTACTAAGCATGCATGAGCTAATTCACACAAGAAAATGAGGGATATGCAATATGAACAATCATCCCTAAAATGGCCAAAAATCATCTCACAAGGTTCACTCTAGCTTAGTTGCATCAAATCTCATCCAAGAACTCATGTGCTCAATAAAAACATGCAAGATAACATATCACATCAAAAGCAACATCCATTTAGAGGCTAAACTATCCAAAAATATGCAAAGGATTTTACATGCTCACATCATCATTAGCCTTCATATGGACATTTAAGATGGGAATTCCTAGTCCAAAACAAAATCTTTTTTGTTGTTTTTCAAACGATTTTCGAATTTTTAGGTTTTCTGCAAAAAATTTTCTCAAACAAAAAACAAACTCATCCATTCATGCCATAAATTCATGCCATAAAATTTCAATCATCATTCATCATTCACATCATACCACTAACCCAAAATGAAACATCCCATAAACAAGAAAAAACACATGAAACTAAACATGGAACTATGAGCTACTAACCCACCCCATACTTAAAATTTTGATGTCCTCATCAAAAGAAATCAAAACTCAAAAGTAAAGAGAAGAGTAGAGAAAGCTCACAATTTTCCTTATTCTTGATTGGCTTGTTGAGGCTTAGTTGTTGGAAGGACGTCCTCGACGTCGACCTCTTTGGAGTCTAGCTTGCCTCTCTCGCTCATACACTTGGTCGTGGAAAGGGTCTTGACTTGGCGGTTGAATTTGTGGTGCGGGACGCATCCATTGATCTTCACGGGAAGAGAAATTCCCGGTCATCCATTCATTGAAACTTTCTTGGACGCTCCATCTTTGGTCCTCGGCCGCTCGCAAGTCATCCACATCACGTCTCATGTAGGCCATGTTGCGGTTCACCTCATCAAATTGAGCTTGGAAGTCTTCTTGGTGGTGGAAAAATTGTTGTTGTTGGAAGTTGAGGTTTTGTTGTTGAAGATTGATGTGGTGTGCCTCTTGAAGCAAGCTTGATTGTTGAAGTTGGAGATGTGCCATTTAGTTGGCCAAGAAGTTCATGTCCACCGATTGTTGAGGCTCGGGGAACACCATTCCGGGCCCGTACCATTGGGCATACCCTTCATACCCCCCATAGCTTGGTGGTGCTTGTTGTGCTCCACTTCCCTCACCCCTCTCAAATCGGCTCGGGACCGGATCGGGCAAGTATGCATCGGACCGACGTTGGTGGATGTCGGGCCCGACGTTGCTTGTACCTCGGTCCAAGAGTGTTGGGGCGTCGTCGGTGAGCAAATTGTGGTAACCACCATCTTCTTCTTCTTCTCCATCTCTAGGCAAGTCCACATCCATGTCATCTCTCCTCACGAACTCATATTGGTTGGGCTCCTCTTCTTCGGTGTCCGGAGAGGCTTGAGGAGTAGTGAAACGAATGTGTTGTGCTCGTCTCCTAACCTCAAGTGTCCCCTCCGGCTCTCCATAAGGATTGACATTCCCCGCCCACACTTGGTACCAATTGTAGTAGCAAGTGAGGTCGAAGAGTCGAGGTCCCAAGGGAATGTGCACATTGTTGAAGTTGGAGTGTAGGGCTAGGTAGGTGGTGGCGCCGGTTACTTGCTTCTCTTTGAAAATGTTGGCCTTCTTGAAATACTTGAGGTCCATGAGCTCCACACCATTTGGGGCCGGTGTGTAGGTAGACAAATCCACCTCAAGACGATGAGCCAAACGAGCTATCATGCCTCCAAAATAGATCCATGAAGAGCTTTGGAAATCCCTCACCATCTTCACCCATTCCCATGTGAGGTTCATCGGCTTCTCATTCTCAAACAACATCTCATAGAGTAGCATGGCCTCTTCCTTCATCGGCTTGCTCAATTCATGCCTAGCAAAGATAGAACAACCCAAGGCTCGGATCATAACTCGGAAGAGTGGGTTGGCTATCTCATTTGTCGAAGCGCCCTTCCTCATCTCACTCTTCCCGGCTACGAACTTCCAAAGGTAGTCCACCTTCTCATTATCAACATAGGCCTCATCTTTCGGGAAAGGGAACCCAAAGTAGTGTGCCAAGTTCCGGAGAGAGAGCTCTTGCAACTCGTTGCCCATTTGGAAAGAGATCATGCCTTCACTCTCGACCCCTTCATAGGTGCACTTGAATGTCGCCATGAACTCGGGCGTCAAAGCGGGATAATGAGTGTTGTTCCACCTTAGCAAGACGTTGAGCCCAATGTTGGAGTAGCACCGAGTAAGAGCCTCCTCCATGCACATCTTTCTAATGGACTCCCAATCTAACCACCGAGTGTGGTGAGATAAACCCATGAGACGCTCATACTCTCTAGCCACATCCTCATCCTCAAAGCGTACATTGTCCATCCTTTGGACTCTCTTGGATGACTTCTTGGACTTTCTAGTTGCTTTCTCATTCCTTGAAGAAGATGCTCGGGTAGACATGGTACCTACACAATCAAAACCAAAGAACTCCAAGATAAAATCTATACAATCACAACAAGAGCACAAGCTTCCATCACAAACAACTCATCATGCAAAGAGATGACCCCATACTTGTTCTTAACTTACTCAATCCACAAAATTCAATCATGCATGAACAAAGGATCACATATCAATGGTCAAGCCACAAGACATATCATGATAAACATGCTATAACTAACATTCAAGCTCATGAATCCCTAAGTTCACACAAGAGAAACTCGAAAAGCATAGGACCGACATGCAAAAGACATCGGGTCCGAGGTTGTGGACCTCAGTCCGAGTCTCTGGACCGACATGCAACATCGATCCGAGGTTCTGGGTACCTCGGTCCGATTATATTTCGACTTCTCTACTTCGAAACACCCATAAAACACACTATCATGTTCCTAAAACTCAAAATCAACCAATTCTCATCACCAATCGAAGTTCTAAGTGGGATTTAGCAACAATTAAGCACAAATTTCACAATGCATGCAAATCACCATGGATGCTCAAAGTCCAAGCTCACTCAATCATGGCATATCTCAAATCTAGCAATGTAAGCATGAAATTCACAAGGAATCAAGTAGAGATTGAGATTCACATACCAAATATGAAGAATCAAAGACTTCTAGCAAACAACTTCTTAGAACCCAAATTTCTCTTCTAGATCTAGAAGAGGGATGAAGATCTATGGGATTTTGGTGGGGATTTTGGCTTGAGGATCGATGCTTGAGGATGCTAGGGGTTGGATCGAGATCTTGTGGTGAGATGGCTTGAGGTTCGAGTATGGTGGGAGATGGGGATCGAATTGGGAGTTTTTGAAGGGATTGGTATTTTAGGAAGGTAGTTATTGTAACACCCCTATTTTGAAACCACGGGTATTACATGCCAGTGACCTCGGATTTTCCCATCCAAAACCACCCAAGGCGATTGGTAACACAACTCGATTCATAAAAACGAAAGTATTGAACTTATATTACATCAAAAGTGAACAATGTTTGATACATGATTAGAAATCAACGATCTATGATACAAAATTCCAATTCTCGAGTGAAGAAGATATATAAATCATTTTTTTTTCAACGGAGATGAAATGACGGTTAAAAGATTCTTCACAAAAACAAAATAGAAACTCCAAAATATCTAAAATAACTTGAAACCTCTTGAAAATCTTCCTTCCTTTAAATCCTCGAGTCTTCGTCCTTGGTCTTCGGCAAACCTGTCTTTACTTCCTGATATTTCCATAAAAGCAAGAAATACCAGCCGACCAATGTCGGGAAGAAAAGAAAGTGGTATTAGTCTAACGCGAGACTAAGCAAGTGGTAGAATATGACTAGGTTCTTTAAAAGGCTAAGTATGTCGGCATCAAGGTCCAAAGGGAACTGAGCGATGCACGACAAATCAGGTTCTTTTGAGGTGATAGTGTGATATATTTTGGAGAACGAGGTTTTAATCGAATACAACTCAGGTAGAAGGAACGAATCCAAAGGGAGGTGAATAACGCTTTCTTTTAAGAATAGGAAACCACAGGAAAGTGATTCCTAGGAACAAAAGATGATTAAGATTTTTGTTGGGAACTTATTAATGCACATCAAAGTTTAGTAAAAACCTTCATCAACTTATCCTCTCTGAGTAATACAACAATACATTTTATTTTAACGATTTCCGGATGTAGCAACTCATAAGAGTCAAGGGCCACACCCAATACATCTTGTTTTAACGATTTTCGGATGTGGCAACTCAGGAGAGTCAAGGGCCACCCGAGGAATATCCATTCAACAATTCAATTAATGATTTTTATATGCGGCGACCCCTTGAGCGAGCCTAGAGCCACATAGTTGAGCACCTAGCTAGGGTGCTATCACCCCTCTGAGCGGTAGAGCAGACAGAGTCATGACCCAGTATTAGGGTATAGGTACATCCTAATACGTTTTTGAGAGGTGTTTTCAGAGACGAGCTCTCACCCCTAATCCCTATTCTAGTCCATTGCAAAGTCTCAAACGAGACATTTAAACACATAAAGGCCGCAATCAATCGGTCCTAAGTCCAAGTACTAACGTAGTGCAGAAATAATAGTAATATAACAATGAAGTCATTATTTCTAACAATAATAATCCTAGTTTCATTTTTATTTCGCAAACAAGGTGTTCCCAACAAGATGGATATGATAACAGAGGGAAAGGAATTCACAAATATCGAGTAATAAGGGAGAACCATCCACTTGCCTTCGATTTTCAAGATTGAATTTCCTAAGAATGACGGATTCCTCGGTTCACGAACGGAATAAGGCTCGAGCGCTCGACCTAAGTCGGACACGGTATTCGAGACAACACAAGATAGATTACTAACAAACTTATTTCTCAATTTAAGAATTTCTTGTATTATTATTCTTCTTTATAGAGATTTGTAATATTGACATGAATTATTATTTTACTATTATTGTTATAACTATAGTCTCTCAACTTTCAAATGGTTATAAAGCAATATGAGAATTTTTATAAAATCATCGGTCTAAAGATATTCTTCATAAATTATTTATGAAAACATTTCTTAAAAGAATTACATAATTATTCAATTAGAATTTATTATTCATAAACAAATAATATTCTAGCATTACAAGCCCCAATTAAAAAGGGTTCAAGTTTATTTTACAAAAAAGGTTGACTTAATTAAATGGGTTATAAATTATATTTTTAATCATACTCATGAATCAATTTAAATAAAATTCAAATGGGCTTATTAATATTATTCTCATGAGTAGAGATTCTAAATTAAATGTCATCCATTAGCATAAACAATTAGCATAAATTAAATCTTCTCTTTAATTACTAATGGGCCTGTTTTTATTTTAAACCAAATTTAACCAACTTAATAGGAGGCCCAATACCAAGCAAGGAAAGGGAAAGACTGCTCTCACCCTCGTTCTAAGGCAGCAGCAAGCAGCAACGACAACACAATACAGCACCAACAATGGCGCCCACACAGCAGCTTCGTCGGCCGGCGATCCTTGGCGGTTTCCGGCGACGAGAGGGGCGGCGGACAGTGGGGACGAGCAAGGCAACGGTGGCTCGACTCCCAGGCGGCACAGAGTTAGACGGAGGTGGGGATCGGTGGTAATACGGCTCGATCGGGTATTTTTCGGAGGTCGAAAACGGAATCGATTCGGCTCAGACTTTGAATGAAAGTTGTAGAGGAGGTCTAAGGGAGTTCAAGTCTGATTTTTGTTTGCCGAGTCGACGCCTATTTATAGCCGAAGATGGTTCGACAGCTCTGAACGAAAAAAAATATCGTTCATGGCTCGAGGTCGACTTCGATGGAGCATTACGGCTTCTATACTTAACGGTTTTAAGCGAGTGATGTGTCATTAGAAAGGTATTGAAGTCTAGTTTATGGTGGTTCAAACGGTTTAGAAAATGGATGAGTGACTAAGGAGTAAAACCCGATTTACAGAGGTGCTGCAATTCGATTTCCTGCCCATGAGCAACTCCGCCGGAAACCGAACAAACTGCGCAACCAAGTTCAACAATTAATTCAACCCATTTAGATTGAGCTTTTGGGAAAACTTACAACACGAATCTTGAAGAGGACTTCCTAACTTAAACTCAGGAATTGGTTTCGGAATTTTTCAGCAAGAAACGAGAGAGATATAATTTAATTACCGAGACTGATCGGAGATTCTGTTCCTAAGCAGGTCTGCGACCTTCAATGGTAAAATTACCCAAACTCGAGCTGGTTTCTTGCTAAACGCACAACATGAGACTTGAAGAGGACGCTCTAATCTAAATCTGGAGACTTGTTTCGTGAATTTTGAGTGAGAAACGAGGGAGATACGAATTTTGAACGTGACAGCTTAAATAGGCTCGGTTTTCGGCGAAGAACAAGGGCGGAAAATTTTAGATTTTTGACAGTGGAACGTTTGGCGTTTTGGGACAATTTTTCGGACTGAAATTGATGGGATGAAGCTCTCAAAGTACTCAGGAATCTACGAGAGGATGAGGAGAGGGTTGAAGATTTAGGTGTGGTTCTTCAATGGAGATCCACCAATTTATAGAAGCAAATTTTCCTTAATTTCTACCTTCAAAGAAGAAGTATGTTATGGGGGTAATGAGTGGTTATGATTTCCCCTGGATTTTGGCACCCAATTGCAAAATCTGGCCGGATTTGTTTTGGCAGGCGATCGATTGCCCCCATGTGCGGATAAGTGGAGAAGAAGGACGATCGAAATCTCGGTCAAAGATTTGGTCAAATGCCCATTTCGGGTTCAAGTAAAACGCGGTTCCCTAGTGTAACGAGGAGCTCTCGTATCCCGACTGGTAAGGGAAAGGAAGGGGGTTGGAAAGGTTCCTGGTTCAAAAATCCGGGTTCTTACATTTTAATTACCCAATTCGATTAATTCTTATTAACCTTCTAAGATAATTTGACTTATAAATTATTTATAAGTGGACATACTTATTTTTATTTTTAGATTATAAACTTTTATTTTATATTTTAAATTATACTTTAATAAATACTATTACTTCTTAAAAGTTTTCGTTTATCGTCAAGAAAACGAATTCATAAGAATGTAGTTTTACACTTTCAATGTAATATAATATTTTCAATAAAATAAAAAAAAATAGCGGTTATTACAGTTATGGAGGTAATGGGTGTTAGGTAAGGGAAAGGGGGCTTAAATGGGGTAGAAGACAAAGGTAGGTCAGAAAGGGTAAAATAGGAATTTCCATCAAAATCAAGTCCAAAATGGGTCGGCTAGCTTGGACCGACGTTGGGACCTCGGGCCCGAGGTACTGGGTACCTCGGTCCTACCCGGTTTTGTTTCCTAAAATTCCCTCGTCTTTGTATTTTCTACCCACAAGTCATTGCATCATTTCCACAAATACCACACATGATCATCAAGCTCACATAACACATATATCCACAAAATACATGCTAGAGAAGAGATTAGGAAGAATCTATGCTAAGGCAAAGAAAAACAAACTAGAAACTACGAAAATGAATCTACTAAACCCGGGTTGCCTCCCGAGGAGCGCTTCTTTTAAGTCACTAGCTTGACTTCTAACCTCTGCCCTTCAAGGAGGGTGAAACACGGTGAATTGATCCTCCTTGTCATATGCACCTCCACAATCCTCATAGCCAAAGTGCCACCATTTGTGTTTGATGAAAGTGTGGCCTCCAAATTCTCCTTTGTCCTCCAAAGTGTAGGTGGGTATCTCTTGCATCTTCTCAACTCGCTCTTCATTACCTACATCACAAAAGTTCAAAGAATTTCTAGGGGACTCTATGACATTATAACTCAAGTCTTCTTGCAAATCACTCAAACAAAGGTAGTCATCCTCTAGATCTTCTTTCAAATCACTTAGACAAATGTAAGAATCTCCCACATCAAAAGGATATAGATTAGGATACTCTTCATAGCTTCTTGGGTGGTCTCCACTTCTTGACTCTTCTTGGTTCACTAATGGATGTAACAACTCTCTTTCTTGCTCATAGGCTATGTCATGATTTCTCAAGGGTGCTTCTTCCTCTCTTGTGGGTTCCAACTCCTCTCTCTTGCGCTTGGCACTTTCCTCTAGCTTTAAAATCGCCAAAGCATCCGGTTCATTGAGGGCTTTGTTGAAATGGAACTCCACTTTTTCCTCGCCAATCTCGAAAGTGACTTTCCCATTCCTCACATCAAACTTGGCACCCGCCGTAGCTAGAAACGGCCTTCCAAGAATAATGGGCACCATCGGATCCTCTTTCATGTCTAAGATCACGAAATCATCGGGCACAAAGTATCTTCCAACTCTAACCGGGACGTCATCTAGAATTCCGATGGCCTTTGTTGATGAACCATCGGCCATAGTAAGACTCATATCAACCGGTTCCATATCTCCGAGGTTAGCCCTTCTCCATATGCTCATGGGCATAACCGATATGCTTGCTCCTAAATCACAAAGAGCCTTGAATTGTTGGGATCCAATCCCCACGGTGATGGCAAATCTTCCGGGATCACCTAGCTTTTGAGGTAGCTCCAAGATCTTCACCTCATCTTGCATCTCAACAATTGACCTCTTCTTGCTCAAGATTTCCTTCAAGAATTTTGCATAGGAAGGCATCTCACTTAGAGCATCGGTGAACGGAATAGTGATGTTCAAGCCTTGTAAAAGCTTCAAGAGCCGTTTGAACTTGCCCTCAACAATCTCCTTGGGCTTCTTCAAAGGGTATGGAAGAGTGGTAGCACCTTGCTTCTTGTTTGGATCCACCTCCTTGGATCGATCTTTCTCTTTCTCAACGATCTCAGCCTGGACCGACTTAGGATCAACGTCGGGACCGACGTCAAGCATCTCGGACCGTGGGCAGGGGATTTTTGGGCACGTCGAGCCACCTTCAGGGCAAGTCGGGCCGACTTTAGGGCACGTCGGGCCCGAGGTGCTGGGTACCTCGGTCCGACTTCCTTCTCTTGCTCTTGGAACTTGTGGCTCGGGCAAACTCCGTCCACTCCTCAATCCTATGGTACGAACTTCGTTTTGTTGTTGTTGCGCGCGGGGATTCTCCTCGGGTCGGCCCGGGAGTCTCCCTTCCTCTCTTGGAAGTTGATTTGCCATGTGAACAAATTGGTTGTCCACTTGTCTTCTCCACACACCAAACTCCTTGAATTGGGTCTCTATGTTGGTGACTTGATTCTTCAAATCTTGAGCCCATTGTGGTGTTTGCTCATAGAATCCGGGAGGTCGGTAAGGTGGTGGTTGGGCCCTTGGCTCGTTTTGGTTGAAGTTGTTGTTGTAGCCACTAGCTTGGCCTTGGTTCCACCTTCCTCCATTGTTGAAATTGGTTCTCCCTCCGAAGTTCCTTTGAACATAGTTGGCCTCTTCAATTTGCTCGGCCAATCGAACTTGGCGCTCATTTGGGCACTCTTGAGCTCCATGCTTCAAAGAACCACACTCTTCACAAGCTCTTGTGTTTTGTTTTTGGTGATAGAGCCTCTTCATCTTGTTCAACTCATCCTCTAAGAATTGGATCTTCACATCTTTGTCCACCTCTTCACTTTTGGGATTGTAGAGCCTCTTCGGACTGTCTCCATGGATTCTCACTTCCTTGCTCGCTTGATTGACTCCATACATGGCCTCATAATCCGAGAGCTTGTCTAGCAACTCCCATGCTTGCTCCGGAGGCAAGTCAATGAACCCACAATCGGTATGAAGGTTCAATTTGTCCTTGGTGGCGGGGTTGATTCCTTGGAAGAAAATGTCTTGAAGGACATAGGGTTGTTGACCATGTGTTGGACACGCCCTCAACATCTCTTTGAACCGATCCCATGCCTCGAAAAGTGGCTCATGAGCTCCTTGTTGAAAGCTAGCAATCTTCCTTCTAAGCTCCGTCGTCTTGGTGGGCGGGAAGAATTTCATCAAAAATGAGTCGTTGAGAGCCCTCCATGATGTGATAGAACGAGGTGCTTGGCTCTCCAACCAATGCAAAGCTTTGCCTCCCAAAGACCACTTGAAGGCCTTGAGTAGCACGTACTCAAGTGTCTCGTCGTCCGTCGAGATGGTCTCACATAGATCTTTGAATTGCTTCACATGCTCGATCGGGCACTCATTCGGTCTCCCTTGGAATTGCTCTCTTTTGATGAGTGAGATAAATTGAGTTTTGATCTCAAAATTCTTTGACACCTCCGGCAAGACGATACCCGGTTCGGGCACCTTCAACTCCGGATGCATGTATTGTCTAGCATTCCGGGGTTGGGTGTTGATTTGAGCCTCCAATCTCATCCTTTGCTCCCTCTCTCTACGGGCCTCGGCATCTCGGTTCGCCATTTCAAGTTGCATACGAGCCATGTCGGCTCTCATCCTTTCGAACTCCTCATCACGGGCTTGGTCCGCCATTCTCTTCTTCTTTCGGGCTTGTTTTAGAATACTCTCCGGGTCACACACAAAGTCAAGCTCAAGTGTTCCTCGAACGGAACTAGCTCGCATGCACCTACAACCAAAGACACAAACAAAAAAAACCGAATCAAAACAAACAAGGGGTTTGGGCTAGTCCCTCACCCAAATCACTACCAAAATCAAAGACTCAACAAAGAGGGTACCTTGAACAAGTAGAACTCCCCGGCAACGGCGCCAAAATTCTGATCGGTCCGGGATCGGAGGGTCTCACAATTTAAATTTATAAAACCGAACCTCAATTGTAGTAAAGAGGTAGGGTGTCGAACACACGGGAGTTCGTGCGTCGAGAGTCCCTGAAAGACTAAAAAGGGAGAAAAGAAAGGCAAAACAAAGAAAAACAAGGGAGATCGCCTCGGACCGACACTGGTCACTTCGGTCCGAGGGTGGATCGAAGTCGAGTTTGGCCGGGACCGACACTGGGGAAGTCGGGCCCGACTTACTGGGTAACTCGGTCTTGCACAAATAAGTAGATCGGTCTTGGGTTTTTGGGTTCCTCCCCTAACTAGACTTGGATATTCTTCCCCAATTCAACCAATAAGTGTTTGATCCTTGTGAGATCGAGGTTGCTAGCCCCGGATCCCTCCACTCTACACCTCGACCCAAGGGAGTTTTCACTCACCTTCGATGCTAGGAACTTGTGATGGGATCGAGATTGCTCACGCTTACTCTTACCAAACACAAGCCCTAGATCTCTTGTTTTCACAAGAGAATTGAAGCCCAATGTAGAGAGGATTCACAAATCAAGCACTCAAGGCTATGGAATCTACTCCATATGGTAAGAGAAAAACATAATCAAAAGGGAAATCAAGCAAATCTCAATCATCAACATCAAACCAAACTCCAATTGCATTCAAATCTCAAAGTGTCAACAAGATCCAAGTCTCAATTCTACTAGATCAAAGCAAAACAAAGTACAAAACTCACAAATCCTCCTCTGTAGGCCACCGATCTCCTCTTCTCTTCCTTCTCCTCTCTTCTCCTTCTTCTCCAAGCCTTCCTTGAGCCTTTAGAGAGTGATTTGGGTGTGGTGTGTGTGAACTCTTGCTCTCCACCCCCCCCCCCTCAAATGATCACTAATCACCTCTAATTATCCTTCTCCTTGGATTGGGGACCAAGGAATTCCCTATTTAGAAAGGGGCAAATGTGGAAAGTTACTAAAAATATGCCTTGGGGAACAATCCACTCCATTGCCGACTCGGATCGACACGGGGCAACATCGGCCCCGACGTTGGGAACGTCGGTCCTAGTCTCTAGCTGCTCGATCTCGGGCCCGACGTGGTGGTGCTCGGTCCTAGGCCTTGATCCTTGTCTTCTTCTTGGGTTTCCTTTAGCTCCACTTCATTCTTTGCTTGGCTCTCACGTTCCTTGACTTGGCTCCTTCATGAGCTCCTCCAAAATGTCCTCATTCTTGCCATTTTTCCTACAAAACAAAGCAAACTCGCATAGTTTCCGAATCTCAAAGAAAACCAGGAACTAAGCTAGAAAGGAACAAAACTAACAAAGAAGGGAATGAAAAACACATATTTACAAGAGAAATTAACTACTAAAACACCTCCAAAATGAGAGACATCACCGACACACTGGGTACGTCGGTCCATGCTTGCTCACTCTTCTCGACTTGTGGTGGCTCGACTCGGACCTCATCATAGCTCTCTTCATCATGATAGCTCGGAACTTGCTCTTGAGAACTCGAGAGGGATGTCCAATAGTCGAGTTGGGCGTCGATGCTCATCCTCCATAAATACATTTCCTCGAGTTCGGTCCTCATATCATCGACTCGCCTCTCAACATTGGTGAATTGAGTTTTCAAATCCTTGAACTCACCTCTCAACTCTTGTGCCCATTGAGGTTCCTCATCAATCTCCTTTTGCAACATATAATCCCATGGAGGAGTTTCCTCGTAGCTCGGAGGTTGGTAGGGAGGTACTCCTTGCATTTGAGTGTAAGTGGGACTTCCCCAATAGGATTGAGCACCACCTCGTCCATCATAGTGGTCTTGGTTCCCATACACCTCTCTCATGTAACACTCCTCCTCATAGGCTCTCACTTCTCTCTCTCGTTGCATTCTAATCCGGGCATCAAGTTGCTCACGAGCTCGAGCTCTCTCTCTTCTTTCCCATCGCTCCTTTTCCACGTGGAGTTCTCTCTTTAGACGCTTGATCTCCATTTCAAGGTAGAGAACCTCCACATCATCATCACTATCATAAAACTCCATTTTTTATATATATTTTTTTTGGAAAGATTCACCTACAAAAAAGACAAAAAGAAACAAATCAAATAACACAAGAGGGTTCGGGCTAGTCCCCGAAACAAATCAACCAAACAAACACACAATCACAATAATTCCCCGGCAACGGCGCCATTCTGGTGACAGGCCCGATGTGCTATACCAATTCTAAGGATAGGGCCCCGGGTCAATCAATAAAAAAATATTTGTATCACGACCCCGTTGTAGTACGGTGGTCGAGGTCGATCACAGGGAATTATTTCATGCGCGTTTGAACGGTTGATTGTCTAACACAAAAACAATGGGGAGAGAAGACACGAAGCAACTCGGGACCGAGGTTGTCAATCTCGGGACCGAGGTAGCTAGGCTAAGGGGGATCTTAGGGCTAGGGGTTCATGCCAACATCAACTTCACATGCTCTCATATAGATATATGAACTAGAGGCTTCCGCTTAGACATAGATCAACAATTCCAATCATGCCATAAATCTCAAGGAACTAGGCTCACGCATTCATTCAAGCCAGACGACCCTCTATCTACTCCTACTCGACCGCGGGATCAAGAGATCCTCTCTTCATCCCTTCGAACCGACTTTCCTAGGTTGTTAATCTAAGAATCTTGGTCATAAGGTAAATAGACATGGATCAAGGCAATCAAGTCATGAAATTGGTTCAAGCACATGCAATTGAGTTGGGGTTTTCGCCCCCTACTCTAAGATCAAGCTAACTACTCACTAATCATGGAATTCAAACTAGCATTCATCAAAGACCAAACATAAATCATGATTCATGCATGTCAAATCCACAATTAACAACACAAAAACAAAATGAAAGCCAAAGCAAACTTGAATTAAACTAAGAAGAAAGATTCTTACAATCTCTACTCCCGCTCCAAGCCTAAGGGTTTCTTTCCTATCCAAGGAAAGGAATTCACCCAAATCCTCCTCTAGATCTTGGGTTCTTTCCCTCCCTTGGAGAAGAGTCCACCCCCTTCTTCCTTCTACTCTCTCAAACCTCACTCTCAATTCACTCTCCAATCTTCCTCCCAAGTTGTTCATCTAGAATGAGAGATTACAAGGGTTTAAATAGAGATTTTTCCCTTATTACAAAGACTAGATTACCCTTCTAAACTCCTTGGGCTCCAAGGCTTGTCCTTGGCCTCCAAGGCTTCTAAAACTCCTTGATCTCTAAGGCTTCTAGACTCCTTGACCTCTAAGGAAGCAAATATAATTTTGGGAATTAACAAGAAAATCCCAAAAAGAAAGGAATCCGGAGCCACGATCGACATGGATCGACACGGAGAACCTCGGGCCCGACTTGCTTCAACCTCGGTCCAAAGGCATACGTTCCAGAGACCTCGGGCCCGACTTGCCACACCTCGGACCACCACCTCGGGCCACCATAGTACCTCGGGCCCGACATGCTGGGTACCTCGGTCCTAAGGCACTTTTCAGCTTGTTTCGCTCCATTCTCTCTCGTTTTAGGTCCGATTGACTCGATTCTTTCGCCATTCTCTTCGTCTTCACTTGAGGCTTCTTTCCATGCATTGTTAGCTCCATTTTGGCTCCTTTTCCATCCTTGAATTCCTCCATCACTCCATGCTCCAATCTCCATGATTCTTGCTCCGAAATGCCTACAAAACACACAAAACGCGCATAGTCTCCGAATCTCATAGAAATGCGGGAACTAAGCTAAAAAGGGACAAAACTCACAAGAAAAGGGAAGAAAGACACATATTTACAAAGGAAATTGACCACTAAAACACCACCAAAATGAGAGACGTCAGTGGACCTCTTGGAGCATGCTTTCTTGTTGGAGTTGAAGGTGGGCCATTTGGTTAGCTAGGAAGGACATGTCCACCGGTTATTGTTGCTCGGGAAAGACCATGCCGGGGCCATACCATTGAGCGTAGCCTTCATATCCACCATAGTGAGGTTGCTCTTGCCTAGCTCCGCTCCCTTCTCCGCGCTCAAAGTGACTCGGGACCGAGTCGGGAAGAAATGCATCGGACCGACTTTGTTGGAAGTCGGGCCCGACGTGCCCTGCATCTCGGTCCAGTAGAGTAGGAGCTTGTTGCCTTGCTCGGAGGTTGGCTAGCAAACCTTGGAAACCTTCATCTTCTTCCGGAGGCGTATCAACATCCATAGCCTCTCTTCTAGCAAACTCAAAGTTGTCTTGATCACCCTCGGAATCCGGTGAGGATTGGGGAGAGGTGAAACGAATGTGTTGAGCTTGGTGACGACCTTCCCTTGTCCCTTCCGGTTCACCGAATGAGTGTGGCTTCCCGGCCCATACTTGGTACCAATTGTAGTACCTTGAGAGATCGTAGAGGTTGGGGCTCAAAGGAATTGCCACTCCCTCGAAGTTTGAGTGAGGCGCCAAAGAGGTGATGCGGACCTTCTCCTTGATGATGTTTGCCTTCTTGAAGTACTTGATGTTCATGTACTCCATGCCATTGGGAGCCGGAGTGTACTTGGAGAGGTCAACCTCGAGACGCATGGCAAGACGAGCTATCATCCCACCAAAGTAGATCCAAGAGGTGCTTTGGAAGTCTCGCACCATCTTGACCCACTCCCAAGTGAGGTTCAAGGGCTTATCGGTTTGGAAGAGCATCTCGTGGAGCAACATCGCCTCTTCCTTCATGGGTTTGCTCAACTCATGCCGTGCATAGATGGCACACCCTAAGACACGAACCATAACCCGGAAAAGAGGGCTAGCAATCTCGGTTGTGGGAGCTCCTTTCCTCATCTCACTCTTCCCCGCCACATGCCTCCATAAGTAGTTCACTTTCCCATTGTCCACGCCGGCCTCCTCTCTTGGAAAAGGAAACCCGAGGTAGGTCGCCAAGTTCCTAAGAGTGAGCTCTTGTGTGTCATTGCCCAATTGGAAAGTGATAATGCCTTCATTGTCCTCCACATCGTCATAGGTGCAATTGAACGTGGCCAGGAACTCCGAAGTCAAGGCGGGATAATGTGGGTTGTCCCACCTCAACATTCCATTTAGGCCAATGTAGGAATAACAACGAGGGAGAGCTACATCCATTCCCATCTTCCTTACGGACTCCCAATCTAGCCATCTTGTGTGGTGCGCTAGCTCCATGTACCGTGCATAGCTCTCGGCTACATCATCATCGTCAAGCCTCACATCATCCATCTTGGGTGCTCTCTTTAACTTCTTCGACTTCTTTGAGGGCCTTTCCACATGAGATGAGGATGAGCGGGTCTCCATCGTACCTACACACACTCAAATCAAGCAAAAGGCTACAAGATAAGATCCATACAATCTCAACAACATCACACATATACACAACTCACAACTCAACACACAAGAACTACCCCATACTTAGGCTCTAGACACCTATCTCACAAAATCCAACATGAATGATCAAGGAATTCCTAAACAATGGCTAAGCTAATGGATATATCACATCATAATCAAGCTATAACCAACAATCAAACACATGAATCCTCATGACAACACAAGAAAAGGCTAACAGAACAAGATCGACACACTCAAGACATCGGGCCGATACACCTTTTTTCGTCGGTCCGAAGTGATGGACCGACTTCCACAAGTCGGGCCCGAGGTACCTAGGTATCTCGGTCCTATTCATGCTTCGTCTTCTCCAACAATTTTACCCAAAATCAATCTATCATGCACCTAAGATCCAATTTCAACCATCTATCATCACTAATCGAAGTTCTAAGGGGATTCAATCATGCATAATCAACATTTAAGAGCAATTTCACTACTCATGCAAATCCACCATTGTTGCTCAAGCTTCAATCTCAATAAAACATGGTAATACTCAATCTATGCAATGTAAGCACACAATTCTCAAGGAAATAGGTAGAGATCGAGTTGCACATACCGAAATTGAAGAGATTTAGACCTTTAAGCAACAAATCTACTTAGAACCCAAATTTTCTCCACTTAGGTCAAGAGGAGGGATGAAGAACAATGAAGATATTGAGATTTCTCTTTGGATTTGTAGTTAGGGAAGGTTTGTGGTGTTGGATCGAGATGGAAGAAGGGCAAGGAGAGGTGGATCGAGTATGGGGAAAGAGGGGCCGATTTTGAGGGTTTTGTGAAGGGAGATGGGTATTTTTGGTGTGGTGGTTATGAGGGAGGTGGTAGGTAGGTAAGGGAAAGGGGATTAAATGGGAAAAAGACAAGTCCTAGGTCAAAGGGGTAAAATTGGAATCATCCACTTCTCTTGACCGAAGTTTACCGAGATGATGGACCGACATACTCAAGTCGGGCCCGAGTTACCTGGGCATCTCGACGAGAGGTTGTTTCGACCACCAAAATTACTCCCTTCTTTGCACATCTTTTTCCATGAATCCATTTATTTTTTCACCATTACCCCTACTCAATCTTGAAGCACTAATAGCACCACAAATCCACAAGAATACATGCTAGGGAATGATTAGAGAGACTCTAAGCTAGGCTTAGGAAAAATCAAACTAAAACTATGAAAAAAAATCTACTAGGCTCGGGTTGCCTCCCGAGAAGCGCTCTTTTAAAGTCATTAGCTTGACTTTCTAACCTCGACCTCATGGCGGGTGAAATATAGTGAATTGCTCGCCATCATCATGCCCGTTACCATTGCCTTCGTATCCATAGAACCACCACTTATGGTTAATGTAGGCATGGTTCTCCGGTCCTCTTGTACCATACTCCTCCATAGCATAAGCTTACACCTCTTGACTTGCCTCATCTTGATTCTTCTTTCCTACATCAAAAACATCCAAAGAGTTCCTAGGAGATTCTACAACATCATCCTTCAAGTCACTTAGGCATATGTAACTATCTCCTAAGTCATCTTTTAAATCACTCAAGCAAATATAGGAATCTCCAACATCAAAAGGATATGAGTAAGGATATTCTTCTTTGCTCCTTGGACTAGCATTGCTCCTCAACTCATCTTGATGCTCCACTTGTTCCATCAACTCTCTAACTTGGACTTGCTCATTGATCCTTTCATTGCTCCTCAAAGGTACCTCTTCTCTTGCAACTTCCACTTCTTCTCTCTTTCTCTTGGCATTCTCTTCTAGCTTTAAAATGGCCAAGGCATCCGGCTCGTTCAAAGCCTTGTTGAAGTGAAACTCAACTTTTTCTTCTCCGATCTCAAAGGATACCTTTCCATTCTTCACATCAAACTTCGCCCCCACCGTCGCTAAGAACGGTCTCCCTAGAATGATAGGAACCAAGGGATCTTCCTTCATGTCTAGAATCACAAAGTCGTCGGGAACGAAGTACTTTCCAACTTGAACCGGGACATCATCCAATAGTCCTCTAGCTTTGATCACCGAGCCATCGGCCATGGTGAGAGACATATCAACCGGCTCAATCTCACCAAGGTTAGCCCTTCTCCAAATACTCATAGGCATAACCGAGACACTTGCTCCGAGGTCACATAGGGCTTGGAAACTTTGAGATCCCACTCCAACGGTTATAGCAAATCTTCCCGGATCTCCTGGCTTTTGAGGTAACTCCAAAATCTTCACCTCATCTTGCATCTCCACTATGGACCTCTTCTTGCTCAAGATTTCACTCAAGAACTTAGCATAGGAAGGCATCTCATTCAAAGCATCGGTAAATGGGATTGTGATGTTTAATCCTTGCAAAAGCTTGAGGAACCTCTTAAACTTGCCTTCAACCACTTCTTTCGGCTTCTTCGACGGGTAGGGAAGAGTTGTGCTGCCTTGAATCTTGCTTGGATTGACCTCTTTGGACTGGATCGACTCGTACACAACTTCCTCTGTATGGACCGACATGGGCACCACGTCGGGCCCGAGGTCCTGTTCTTCGGTCTGGGGGGGGGGGGGCAGAGCACTGGCTGGGACGTTGGACCGACATCTGGGCAAGTCGGGCCCGACACCCTCTCATCCTCGGTCCTAGGCAGGGGATTGACTCTGGTTCCTGGCTCGATATCATGGCACGTCGGTCCCGAGTTGCTGGGTAACTCGGTCCGGTTCTCTTCTCTTGACTTTGACACATGTGGCTCGGGTAGATTTCGACCACTCCTCAACCCAATAGCTCGGACTTCATTTTGATTTTGAGGTGCACGGGGATTCTCCTCGGGTCGGCCCGGAAGTCTCCCATTCTCTCTTGGGATTTGAGTTGCAATTTGGGCAAATTGGTTGTCAACTTGCCTCCTCCATACACAAAGCTCATTGACTTGAGTTTTCACCTCTCTAAATTCGCCTCTCAACTCTTGCGCCCATTGTGGAGTTTGTTGATCATTAAACCCCGGAGGTCTATACGGTGGTGGTTGTGCCCTTGGCTCGTTTTGGTTGTAGTTGTTGTTGTAGCCATTGGCTTGACCTTGATTCCACCGGCCATTACCTCCATTGTTGAAATTTCCTCTTCCTCCATAATTCCCTCGAAAAAAGTGCGCCTCCTCAATTTGCTCGGCCAAGCGAACTTGGCTCTCATTCGGACACACTTGTGTAGCATGGGCAAGAGATCCACACTCCTCATAAGCTGTAGCGGTTTGCTTGTATTGGTGGACTTGCCTTCTCAACTTAGTCACTTCACTCTCTAGGAATTGGAGTCTCACATCTTTGTCAATCTCTTCACTCTTCGGATCATAGAGCTTCCTCGTGCCATCACCTTGGACTCTCACTTCTTTGCTTGCTTGGCTCACCCCATACATGGCCTCGTAATCGGAGAGCTTATCAAGTAACTCCCAAGCTTGCTCCGGGGTCAAGTCTATAAATCCACAATCGGTGTGGAGATTTAGCTTGTCCTTGGTGACGGGGTTGATGCCTTGGAAAAAGATATTTTGGAGCACATATGGTTGTTGCCCATGGGTTGGACATTGGTGCAACATATCCTTGAATCGGTCCCAAGCCTCAAAGAGCGGTTCATTTGATCCTTGTTGGAAACTTGTAATCTTCCTCCGGAGCTCTGTTGTTTTTGTAGGTGGGAAGAACTTCATCAAGAATGCCTCATTGAGAGCTCGCCATGTTGTGATCGACCTAGGGGCTTGGCTCTCGAGCCAATGTGCGGCCTTACCCCCAAGTGACCACTTGAATGCCTTGAGAAGCACATACTCCAACGTCTCCTCATCCGTTGAGATCGTCTCACACATGTCCTTGAAACACTTGACATGCTCAATTGGACATTCTTGCGGGCGCCCCTCAAATTGATCCCGCTTGATGAGAGATATGAATTGAGTTTTGATCTCAAAGTTCTTGGCAACCTCCGGTAAAACAATAGCCGGCTCGGGCACCTTCAACTCCGGATGCATGTATTGGCGTGCATTCCGGGGTTGAGCGTTGAGTTAAGCCTCTATCCTCAATCTTTGCTCACGTTCCCTTCTTGCTTCGGCTCCTCGGTTCTCCGCCTCAAGTTGCATTCTAGCCATATCAGCCGCCGAACCAACTCATCATCATGTTGTGCTTGGTTCTCCATTCTTTTTTTCTTTCGGGCTTCTTTGATTATACTTTCCGGATCACTCACAAACTCAAACTCAAGTGTTCCTCGGGTGGAACGAGCTCGCATACACCTATAAGCAAAGACACAAACAAAACCCAAATCAAAACAAACAAGGGGCTCGGGCTAATCCCTCACCCAAATCACTACAAAATCAAAGGACTCAACAAACTTGGTACCTCAAAGCAACTAGAACTCCCCGGCAACGGCGCCAAATTCTGATCGCTCTCAATCGCGAGGGTCTCAAAATACAATTTATAACCAAACCCCGTAGTAGCACAAGGTAGGGTGTCGAACACTCGGGAGTTATGTCGTTGAGTGCACCTAAAAGTCTTGGAAAAAGGGAAAGAAAAGCTAAAACAAAGGAAAAACAAGAGAAACCACTCGGGACCGACACTGGTCACTTCAGGCCTGAGGTGGATCGACGTGGAAAAGGCCGGGACCGACACTAGCTAAGTCGGGCCCGAGGTGCTGCGTAAGTCGAACTTGCAAAATGGAGAGATAGATCTTGGGTTTTTGGGTTCCTCCTCTAGTAGATGTGGGCTATTTCACCCCAATTCAAGCAATAAGTGTTGATCCTCATAGGATCGAGGTTGTTCGCCTCGGTCCCGCCACTTCTACACATCGGCCCATAGGAAATTTGACCTCCCTTTCGATGCAAGTTCAAGTGATAGGCAATTGATCACTTCCGTTCACTCTTGCCAATCACAAGCCCTTGAACCCTTGCTTCCACAAGGAATTGTAGCTCTATGTAGAGTGGGTTCCTAGATCAAACACTGATTCGGCCTATTTTGTATGGGATAACTCTTGTATTTTAAGTTGATTTAGAGAGTGTTTTAGGTTAGTTTTGAGTGTTATTGTAATATGAAGACCAAAGACACAGAGTATGAAGAATCAAGAGTTAAAGAGCTTAAAGACGAAGATTCGCCACTGCATGGATATCGCGGTCGCGTTGTCTAGGACGCGGGCGCGGTGGCGTGAAGGAGCGAGCCAACCAAGACCATGAAGGCCGCGGTCGCGCTGTCTGTGGCGCGGTCGCGGTAGAAGCCGACTCGGATTTGACCATTTGAAGGCCGCCGCGTGCGCGGTTCTGGTGCCGCGGTCGCGGGTGTGACCGACTTCCAAGCGGACGAGATTTCACCGTTTCTATCTTGTTTCCTTTCTTATCTTTCGGTTTCCTATCTTATTTAGTCCGAAAAGGTTGATCCTTGGGGCTATATAAGGGGAACCTTTCTAGGTTTTTAGGATATCCAATACTTGTCAATCAATTGTCTTTCAATAAAGATTAGAGTTTTCTTTGTAATGGAGAACTAACTCTCCTCTGGAGTTTATTCAATCAAGGAAGCTTTATTATGAAGTTGTGAAATTCTGGTAACCTCTTTATCCCTAGATCTTTATTGATACTCTTGTGCTTCATCCCATGATTTATGTTTGATTTTATGAGCCTGATCAACTTGTTTGATTGACTTAGATCTATTGTTTGAATTAGGATTGGTTATTGTCTATACATCTTTCCTATTTCTCGAAACAACTCTATTCTAGGACCGTGGACTAGTTTAGGGAAGAGTATTCAATGGTTAAGTTGTGCATGAGACTCGTAGCTTGATTGCATGATTTGATTTCCTATTATCCCTGTGCTCTATGCTAATTCTAGATTAAGCGTCCTTGCCTAGGGTTATAGAATTGCTTGGACCGTGGACTTGCGATTTCTAATGATTGGGATTCGAATTGACCTAGGCATATAAAGAGGTGGATGAATTCATGATCAACAGATTAATAAAGTGGAATTGATTGGATAAACTCTGCTTGATAACTTTGATTGAAACCAACTTTCAAAACGCCCCTTTTGATTACTTGCATGAAAAGCACTAAAATCTGAATAAAAACTGATTCCTTTGGGTTCGACCCCTTGCTTGCCTAACTATACTTTTGTTTGCCTGTTTGGATTTATTTTTGATAAGGGAACAACGACTTTGCCCGAGTCAAATTTTGGCGCCGTTGCCGGGGAATCCTTTTTCTTGTTCTGATTGTGTGCGTTTTCGTGTTCTGCGCTCAAACCGCGCCCGCGGCCACCTCAGCGCGCCCGCGGTTCGTGCGCAGAACCATCCTTTGGGTGCGGGCCAAACACATGGTCCGTACCCGGTCTACTAATACTTCTCCTGTTCGTTTTGATCCAGAAATTGACAGGACTCTTCGGAAGATAAGGAGTGCTCCCAGACCCTCTACATCTTACAACCTTCTTGAATCTCTCTCTCTCTCTGATTCTGAACCAGAAGACGTCATGGCGGAACAAACTATTCGCCAACTCACGGCGCCCGATCTCCAGCAACAGCAGCTCGCTGTTCAATTCCCCGAACTCGGGGAGGGTGTGAAGTTCGAATTGAAGTCTGGCCTCATCCACCACTTACCCAAATTCACGGGTTGAGTGGTGAGGACCCGAACAAGCATCTCACTGAATTCCACGCGGTGTGCGTGAGTATGAAGCCTACTGATGTGACGGAGGATCAAATCAAGCTCCGGGCTTTTCCCTTCTCTCTTGAAGACACCGCCAAGGATTGGCTCCTTTATTTGGTGCCGGGTTCTATCACTACTTGGGCGGCCATGAAGAAGGCGTTTCTTGAAAAGTACTTCCCCGCTTCCAAACAAACATCTATTAAGAAGCAGCTCAGCAGTTTGGAGCAAGGGGAAGACGAGAACCTCTATGACTATTATGAGCGCTACAAGAGGCTCATCGCGAGTTGCCCCTACCATGGTTACCAAGCCAAGGATCTTATTTGCTACATCATTGAGGGACTCTGCGACAATGACAAGAGGCTCGTGAATGCATCTTGTGGGGGTAGTTACGAGAACTTAACCCCCGCTGCAGCTTTTCAGAAAGTGGAGATCTTGGCGGAACAAGCCCGCAATCAAAGGTCAAGGACCAACGTGAGGTCCGTTAGTGTGGTGAATGAGTCCCTGAATGCTGAAGTAAGGGAGCTCAAGGATCTTATGAAGCAACTGCTCACAAAGAGGACAGCTCAACAAGTCAATGCTTGCGGTCTTTGCTATGATGCGAGCCACCACACAGATCAGTGCCCTACTATTCAAGAGACCGAGGAGTCGGTCAACGCTATTGGCAACTATGGTGCGCCCCGGCCCCGAAATGATCCTTACTCTAACACCTACAATCCGGGGTGGGCGAACCATCCTAACCTAAGGTGGAACAACCAGCAGCAGCAAGATCCACCACAACAGCAGCAACAGTACGCTCCTCAGGGCCAGCAACAACAGTTTCGGTCCAATAACTATGCCCCGAGAGCACCTGCTCCGTCCCAAAATGATGCTATTACCGCCCTCTTGAAGGAGAACCAAGAGACGAGAGCTGCTGTAAAGAATCTTGAGACTCAACTGAGCCAACTTGCCACCATGATCAACAGGCTCGAGTCTAAGGATTCCGGGAAACTTCCTTCTCAACTGCTCAATCACAAAGAAAATGTCAGTGCCATGAATTTGAGGAGTGGTAGAGTACTGGCGAGTCGGGAATCACCCACTGGTGACGAACCGCGCCCGCGTTCCCCTGGCCGCGACCGCGCCGGGGCGACAGCACATGAAGACGAAGCCTCTGAGGGAATTCCGCGCCCGCGCTCTCCCCTCCGCGCCCGCGAAATTCCAACAGAGCACATGGACCACGAGAGGCGTAGCGACCCGCGACCGCGGAGTCCGGACCGTGCCCGCGGTAAGGAGGCCGAGAGAAATTTCGAGGCTTTACTCGATTATGCTTTCAAGAATTACTCGCCCCCTCGCCCGAGCTCTCCCAGACGGAACCGCGCTCCAGCAGCAGAAGAGGACGATGGCTATGTGGCTCAACCTCTTCCACCATTGGATTCTTTCAAGCCCTCTCCTCCATTCCCCGATGCTCTCAAGGACACAAGGAAGCCGGCACATGATAAGGAACTCTTTGAGACCTTCGCCAATTGTCGGGTAAATGCTCCTCTCCTTAATCTCATCCAAAGTGTCCCTCGTTTTGCTAAGTTTATGAAAGAGCTATGCACCATAAAACGAAAGAATAGGACTAGTCCTAAGATTGAAAAGGTAGCTCTAGTTGAAAAAATGCAGGATAGCAAAATTGAGACTTGTAATTCCCTACTCCAAAAGAAATTACCTAAAAAAAGCTCAGACCCAGGAAGATTCACCGCCCTGTCACTATTGGAGAAACTAAAATTGAGCGTGCTATGCTAGATTTAGGTGCCTCCATTAATGTTCTTCCAGCTTGCATGTATGATAGGTTAGGCCTTGGTCCTTTGAAGGAATCAGATATTGTTATTGAATTGGCTGACCATTCTAATGTGCGCCCGAAAGGGTTAGTTGAGGATGTTCTAGTGCAGGTGCGGGGTTTGATCTTTCCTGCAGTTTTTTATGTGATGGAGATAGGCGAAGGGCGGTACGACCCGGTTCTCTTACTTGGTCGTCCTTTCATGAAAACCGCCAACACGGTCATCGACGTTGCCAATGGATCTCTTTCCATATCTCATGGTGGCAACACGGTCCGCATTGATGTTGATGAGGACCCGTATTGATCGTATCCACGTCGAGCCAACGACGTTAAACAAAAGCGCTGCTTGGGAGGCACCCCAAGGATTAGATAGATTGTTTTTCCATTCTTAGCTTAGGATTTGCTTGCTTTTAGCTAACATGCAGGTACTAGGTCCGAAAGGACACGCCTGGCGTGAAACCGCGCCCGCGCCTCCTTGGCCGCGGCCGCGGTAGATCGTCAGCGCGCCCCGACGAACAGGTACTAGCCCGTGCTCGCGGCAACCATACTGCGTCTCGGTTTTAGCTCGTTTTTATTCAAAAAAAAAAGAAAAAAGAAAAAAAGAGGACTTTTTGGTCCCATTCTACCTCTATATTATCCATCTATCTACCTCCATTCTATTCATCTTCCATCTTTCCACCTTCTATTTCTTCTTTCCATTTATCTTTGTACTTTCCATTCTTCGGCTATGTGTACAGCTTAAGTATGGGGGAGCTTTGTTTCCCCGGGAGTTCTCTTCTCCACGACTTGAGTTCAAGTATTTGTCCATCTTCCAAGCAACGAGCCAAGATACGAAGGTTGCTTACACATCACACTTTTCGAGACGAAGTCAAGTCATTGTCCCTGCACGAGATCCGCGCCCGCGCTTCATGAGCCGCGCCCGCGCCCCTTGTGCCGCGCCCGCGGTATGCTCACCATTTGGAAATACGAAGCTTCTTTATTCTACCATCTTTGAAGAGTTCTTCCATTCCTCCTCTCTTCATTCGATTGTGAGTCTTTTGATATACCTTTCTCCTTGCTTCTATCCTTTCTCTTTGCTTCATTGAAGACAATGAAGGATTTAAGTATGGGGGAAGGAGTACTCGCATTCGCTTATCCTAGTTAGAGTAGTTAGAATTTGCTTCAGATTTTTGATTTTCTTCTTTTCATGGAGCACTTGCACCATATTTTTGCATAATAAAGAAAGAAAGAAAAGAAAAAGATAGAAAAAGCCATAAAAATCGAAAAAAGGCATATAAATCCTGGGATGAGTCGAAAACCCGAAAGGGCGGCTCAGGTAATAAGTAGGTAACCCGGACCAGCATTAGGCTGGGGTAATATGAGGTTTATGAGAGTTGTGAGTATTTGTGAGCACACCCTATTGAAAAATGAAAAGAGCGGTTAGGTGAAAACCCGAAAGGGCGCCTAAGCAGAATTGAGCGGTGAAATTCGAGTGTTTTAGGATCATTCTTGCTTGGGGACTTTGGGGCTTACATGTTAGATTTGGGTAGATCCTAGGTTGCTCTCTTTCATCTTTTTAGAGCTTGAGTGCTATATCATGTTGTGAGGTGTGTGTTTGAACTTCATTGTTTTATGCTCATGATTTCTCTATATTTTTTGGTTCGGGTTGCGAGCTGAGTGTTTTTATCTTCCCTTGTATTTCCTGAGATCTTAGATGTGCTGTCTTGATATATTTGTTTTGAGCTTACTCGAGGACGAGCAAGATCTAAGTATGGGGGAATTTGATTCGGCCTAATTTGTATAGGATAACTCTTGTATTTTAAGTTGATTTAGAGAGTGTTTTAGGTTAGTTTTGAGTGTTATTGTAATATGAAGACCAAAGACACAGAGTATGAAGAATCAAGAGTTAAAGAGCTTAAAGACGAAGATTCGCCACTGCATGGATATCGCGGTCGTGTTGTCTAGGACGCGGGCGCGGTGGCGTGAAGGAGCGAGCCAACCAAGACCATGAAGGCCGCGGTCGCGCTGTCTGTGGCGCGGTCGCGGTAGAAGCCGACTCGGATTTGACCATTTGAAGGCCGCCGCGGGCGCGGTTCTGGTGCCGCGGTCGCGGGTGTGACCAACTTCCAAGCGGACGAGATTTCACCGTTTCTATCTTGTTTCCTTTCTTATCTTTCGGTTTCCTATCTTATTTAGTCCGAAAAGGTTGATCCTTGGGGCTATATAAGGGGAACCTTTCTAGGTTTTTAGGATATCCAATACTTGTCAATCAATTGTCTTTCGATAAAGATTAGAGTTTTCTTTGTAATGGAGAACTAACTCTCCTCTGGAGTTTATTCAATCAAGGAAGCTTTATTATGAAGTTGTGAAATTCTGGTAACCTCTTTATCCCTAGGTCTTTATTGATACTCTTGTGCTTCATCCCATGATCTATGTTTGATTTTATGAGCCTGATCAACTTGTTTGATTGACTTAGATCTATTGTTTGAATTAGGATTGGTTGTTGTCTATGCATCTTTCCTATTTCTCGAAACAACTCTATTCTAGGACCGTGGACTAGTTTAGGGAAGAGTATTCAATGGTTAAGTTGTGCATGAGACTCGTAGCTTGATTGCATGATTTGATTTCCTATTATCCCTGTGCTCTATGCTAATTCTAGGTTAAGCGTCCTTGCTGGGGTTATAGAATTGCTTGGACCGTGGACTTGCGATTTCTTATGATTGGGATTGGAATTGACCTAGTCATATAAAGAGGTGGATGAATTCATGATCAACGGATTAATAAAGTGGAATTGATTGGATAAACTCTGCTTGATAACTTTGATTGAAACCAACTTTCAAAACCCCCCTTTTGATTACTTGCATGAAAACCATTAAAATCTGAATAAAACTGATTCCTTTGGGTTCGACCCCTTGCTTGCCTAACTATACTTTTGTTTGCCTGTTTGGGATTTATTTTTGATAAGGGAACAACGACTTTGCCCGAGTCAAACACTCAAGGCTATGGAATTGGGGGTTCAAATCCAATCTAGCTAGAGGTTTCCCCCATAGCCCAAGATCAATGGAATCTACTCCATATGGCTAGAGTAAAAAGCAATCAAAATGCAAAGCAAACCAATCTCAATCATCAAACTCAAAGCAAATCCAAATTTCATTCACCAACAAAGGAAATCCACAAGTTCCAATCCAAATCCACAAAGTGCAAAGCAAAACAAAGACAAACTCACAATTTCTCCCTAGATCTATCCTTCTCCTCCACCGATTTCTCTTCTTCTCCCTCTCTTCTCCTTGCTCTCCAAGTCTCCCTAGAGCCTTTGAGAGGTCATTAGTGTTGTGTCTCCTACTAATTCTCTTCTCCTCCTCTAATTAGAAGCTAAGAATGCCCAAAAATAGAAGAGGGGCAAAAGTGGTAGATCACATTTGTGTGCCTTGGAGCCCAATCCTTGTCCGACCGACTTGGACCGACACGGGGGTAAGTCGGGCCCGACTTGCTGGCACTTCGGTCCGACGTCCACATCTCGATCTCGGGCCCGACGTTCATGGAACTCTATCCTGGTCTCTTGCCACCTTTTCTTCTTGGCTCTTCTTGTGCTTCTCTTCATGGATTGCTCCGCTCTTCCGCTCCTTGACTCGTGCCTTGATCCTTCTTCGGGTCTCCTTCCAAAGTATCCTCAAATCATGCCAAAACACCTACAAAATGCACAAAATTCGCATAGTCTCCAAATCTCATAGATTATCGAAATCCAAGCTAAAAAAGAACAAATCACACAAGAAAAGGAACAAAAGACACATATTTACAAGGGAAAATAACCTATAAAACACCACCAATTTGAGAGACATCATGAAGCTCCTGAGCATGACAACAATCAAGAGCATCAAAGTCAAGAGGACCCATTTGAAGAAATGGAGTTCATATAGGAAGAAGGGGGTTGGTTTGGTAGTTTTTTTGTGTAAATACATAACAAATATGTAAGTAGACATGTGGAATGTAACTATTATTTTGGGAAGACTGCTGAAATGAAAACAATTGAAAGAAAACAATCTATGTCATAGAAACTGTTCAAAGGAAAAAAAAATCTCAAAACATCCCCACACATCATTGACACATGTTCTCTCACAAAAACCATGACAGCCAGTGGCATGCCAAAGCCATCACGATGGTTGGCTTCCAATAGAATGTCAATGGTAGTGATCATTGAAAAAAACAAGTATCTCATCTTTACAAGGTGTCATCATTGATTAAAAAAAAGGGAAAAACAACCTCAGAACTCCCCACACATCATTGACAGAATTTCACTCACCACCTTTGACAGTTAGTTGCATGCCAAAGCCATTTTTATAGCTGGATTTCACTAGAATGTCATATGTAGTGAGCCTTTAATGAACTTGCATCTCAGTTTTAAGGTATCATCATTGGTTAAATGAAAAAAAAAGATCACAGAAGTCAGAAACATCATTCACAACAAGCTCACAAGCACAGAGAACATGACACACATACACACTCATGCATCCAAGAATGGCAACACATACACAAACATGGCATGCCAACTCAGTGATCAATCAAAGAACACACATCTCAGTTTTAATAGGCAACATCATTCATTAAAAAAAATGAATAAAAAATAAGTTCAGAACTCCCCACACATCATTGATACAAGTTCACTGACAACCTTTGACAGCAAGTGGCATACCAGAGCCATATTTATGGCTAGCTTCCAGTAGAATGTCATAGGTAGTGAGCCTTCAACTAACTTACATCTTAGTTTAAAGGTAGCATCATTGGTTAAAGAAAAAAGGGAAAACAGAATCACATAAGATTATGGAAACATCACTGACAGCAAGTAGAGACACACAAAACACATGCCCCATAATGGGTTGTCCGGATCGGAGGGTCTCAAAATTTAAATTTATAAACCGAACCCCAATTGTAGTATAAGGGTAGGGTGTCGAACACACGGGAGTTCGTGCGTTGAGTGTACCAAGAAGACTAAAAAGAGGTAAAAGAAAGGCAAAAACAAGGAAAATCAAAGGGAACAACCCGGACCGACTTTGGTCACTTCGGTCCGAGGTTGGATCGATGCGAGTTTGGCCGGGACCGACACTGGGGAAGTCGGGCCCGATGTACTGGCTAACTCGGTCTTGTCAAATATGGTAGATCGGTCTTGGGTTTTTGGGTTCCTTCTCTAACTAGACTTGGGTGATTCAACCCCAATTCAGCCAATAAGTGTTGATCCTTATGAGATCGAGGTTGTTTGCCTTCGATCCCTCCACTCTACACTTCGACCTTAGGGAGTTTTCAGTCTCCTTCGATGCTAGGTCTAGTGACGGGCTCGAGATCGCTTTCGCTTACTCTTACCAACCACAAGCCCTAGGTCCCTTGTTCTCACAAGAGAATTGAAGCTCAATGTAGAGAGGATTCATAGATCAAGCACTCAAGGCTATGGAATTGGGGGTTCACACCAAATCCTAGCTAGGGGATTCCCCCATAGCCCAAGACTATGGAATCTACTCCATCAAGTAAGAGTAAGAAGCAATCAAATAGCAAAGCAAGCAAATCTCAATCATCAAACTCAAATCAAAGCCAAATTGCATTCAAATCAAAGGGGTTCACAATATCCAAGTCTCAAATCCACTAAACAAAAGCAAAACAAGTTCAAACTCACTAATCTCTCTTTGAACTCCACCGATTTCTCTCCTCTTCTCCTCTTCCTTCCTCCTCCTTGCTCTCCAAGTCTTCCTTTGAGCCTTTTAGAGTGATTAGATGTGGATCCCCCCTAAGCTCCTCTAAGCTCTCTCTAATTATCCTCTCCTTTGATTGGGGACCAAGGAATTCCAAAATTAGAAGAAGGGCAAAAGTGGAAGATCACAATAATGTGCCTTGGAGCCCAATCCTCACTTAAGCCGACTTGGATCGACACGGGTGGACCTCGGGCCCGACGTTGCCAACGTCGGTCCGAGCCTCTAAAGCACCAACTTGGGCCCGACTTGCTGGGCACGTCGTTCCGGGGCCTCGATCCTCTTCTTTTCTTGGTTTTCCTTGAGCTCCTCTTCGTTCTTTGCATGGCTCTTCCGCTCCTTTGCTCCCGAGCTTTGCCTCTCCTTAGAAACTTCTCCAAAACATCCTCAAATGCGCCATTTTACCTACAAAACACAACAAACTCGCATAGTCTCCGAATCTCACAGAAAATCGGGAACTAAGCTAAAAAGGGACAAAACTAACAAAGAAAGGAACAAAAGACACATATTTACAAGGGAAATTAACCACTAAAACACCACCAAAATGAGAGACATCAGAATACCCCATACTTAAACTTGCTTGTCCTCAAGCAATAACAATGTAAGCAAGACCGAAGCACAATCTTCAAGTAAAGCCTCTTATGAAAAACACAAGTAAGAACAAGTGATAGATATGCTAGCAAGATTACATCATCACACATGATCAAGTGTTTAAGGAATAAAGTCTAATGCAACAAAGCCTCACTTTAGGTATGTGAAAATGTGTATCACTCATCATGTGTTTAGGTTTAGCAATGAACACTCAAACTCAACAATCATGCAAGTAAAGACTTTACTATTGAAGCTAATATCACCAATTCCTCCACATAGAGATGCCTATTACAATGCACACAAAGAATATGAACTTGGCTCAATGGAGGTCCTCAAAGAGGTTCTATTCGGCCGGGTTGTAATGGGGCTTTTGGTATTTCTCAAGGTGGGAATCATTTTGGTCTTGTGGTGCTTACAATGGGGATTGAACTTTCTAGTCTCTTACCAACTTCACCAAATTAGTCCACTTTCGACTTTACACTCCAAAAGACTTTGATTTTTTTTTCTTTTTCTTTCCTTTCAACCCATTCTTTCACTTGACATTCCACTTCATCTTTGCACTACACTTTTTGTTGGATTTTTCACACTTTTGCACATAGGATCGACTTGCACACTAACTCGGGCCCGTTGTCCTTTTGAACTCAGTCGGAACCCATTTTTTCACTTAAGCTCTTTGCTTTCAATCCACTACTTTTTCCAACTTTTTCTTTCTTTCTTTTTCACCTTTGCACTTCACAAAGATGCACTACCTACTTGGTTTATAACACCATTTCTTGTCCTTCACCAAAGAGAATCTCAACTCTCCAAATATATTCCAAACCTCTCACTAAAGTCCAATCCCATAAGCGTCAAGTCATATAGGCTAGGAATCATATTTTTGAGGAATTTCAAACAAAGGTCTAAGGCTAAAACGGGGCTACAAACAACGGTTTATCTTCAAGGTAGGATATGGAACATTTTGTGACTAAATGAAATAAAGCTCAAATCAATGTGACAAAGCATAGAACAAATCTTATATTGGTTTTGGAAAATAGATAAACACCTCAATAACAAGTATTACTTAGCATGCATGAGCTAATCACACAAGAAAATGAGGGATATGCAATATGAACAATCATCCCCAAAATGGCCAAAAATCATCTCACAAGGTTCACTCATACTTAGTTGCCTCAAAACTCATCCAAGAACTCATGTGCTCAATAAAAACATGCAAGATATCATATCACATCAAAAGCAACATCCATTTAGAGGCTAAACTATCCAAAAATATGCAAAGGAATTTACATGCTCACATCATTGTTAGCCTTCATTTGGACATCTAAGATGGGAATTCCTAGTCCAAAAGCAAAATCTTTTTGACTTTTTCACACAATTTTTCGAATTTTTATGGATTTTTGCAAAAAATTTCTCAAAAACAAAACAAACTCATCCATTCATGCCATCAAATTCAATCATCATCCATGCATCACATCATGCCACTATCCAACAAAACATCCCTTAACAAAACAAGAACAAACACAAGAAACCTACACATGAAATTATGAGCTACTAACCCACTCCATACTTAAAATTTTGATGTCCTCATCAAAACAAAGAAATCAAAACTCAAACGTAAAGGAGAAGAGTCAAGAAAGCTCACAATTTCTTATTCTTGAATGGCATGTTGAGGCTTAATTTGCTAGAAGGAGAGCCCATGATGCTCTTACTTCTTCACTTGGGTCAATCTTGTCATAGAAATTCTTTACTCGATGACCATTCACTCGAAAGATCCGTCCATCCTCACTAACCAAATCTACCGCTCCTTGAGAATGGATTTGATGTACCACGAACGGTCCACTCCACCTTGTTCGAAGCTTTCCGGGGAAGAATTTAATCCTTGCATTGAAAAGGAGGACCTTGTCACCAACTTGATAGGTTTTTGGGATCAATTTCCTATCATGCCACCTCTTGGTCTTCTCCTTATACAACTTAGCATTCTCATAAGCTTTTAACCTCAACTCCCCTAACTCGTGGAGATCTAAGAACCTCTTTTCTCCGGCCAAGTTTACATCCCAATTCATTTCTTTGAGAGCCCACTTGGATTTGTGCTCCAACTCTACCGGAAGATGACACGCCTTGCCATACACTAGATTGAAAGGTGTAGTCCCCAAAGGTGTCTTGTAAGCGGTTCTATAAGCCCAAAGTGCATCATCAAGCTTAGATGCCCAATCCTTTCTCGACTTAGACACCGTCTTCTCCAAGATGGCCTTGATTTGACGATTTGAAACCTCAACTAGCCCACTTGTTTGAGGGTGATAAGGAGTAGCAACTCGGTGAGACACCCCATACTTAATCAACACATTCTCAAAGCATTTTTCAATGAAGTGAGGGCCACCATCACTAATGAGAACTCTAGGCACGCCAAATCTAGCAAAGATGTTGCTTTTCAAGAACTTCATCACAACCCTTGCATCATTGGTCCTTGTTGGAATGGCTTCCACCCACTTAGAGACATAATCCACGGCCACCAAAATGTATTTGTACGAGCCCGACGTGGGGAATGGTCCTATGAAGTCGATCCCCCATACATCGAAGAGCTCTACCTCTAGCATTCCGGTTTGCGGAGTCTCATTTCTCCTTGACAAGTTCCCCTCTCTTTGGCACTCTTGACATCTCTTCACGTACTCATGCACATTCTTAAACATGGTTGGCCAATAGAAACCACAATGTAGAATCTTTGCCGTGGTTTTCGAACTCTTGGCATGACCTCTGGTTGGCAAAGAATGGCAATGGTGGATGACACTCTCAATCTCCTCACTTGGAATGCACCGTCTATAGATTCTATCACTCCCTTCCTTTTATAGGTATGGATCATCCCAATAATTGATCGGTCCGGGTGTGGTGGTCAAAATTTGAATTTATAAACCGAACCTCACTTGTAGTAAAGAGGTAGGGTGTCAAACACATGGGAGTTCGTGCGTTGAGTGTACCCGAAAGACTAAAAAGAGGTAAAAGAAAGGCAAAACGAGGAAAAACAAGGGAAATCACCTCGGACCGACACAAGTCACTTCGGTCCGAGGGTGGATCGAGGTTGATTGGCCGGGACCGACTTCACACAACGTCGGGCCCGATGACTGGGTAACTCGATTAGGCAAAAATGGTAGATCGGTCTTGGGTTTTTGGGTTTCGTCCCTATCTAGACTTGGGTAATTCCACCCCAATTCAGCCAATAAGTGTTGATCCTTGTGAGATCGAGGTTGCTAGCCTTCGATCCCTCCACTCTACACTTCGACCCAAGGGAGTTTTCACTCTCCTTCGATGTTAGGTCTAGTGATGGGCTAGAGATCACTTTCGCTTACTCTTACCAATCACAAGCCCTATGTCCCTTGTTTCCACAAGAGAATTGAAGCTTAGTGTAGAGAAGATTCATAGATCAAGCACTCAAAGGCTATGGAATTGGGGGTTCCTACCCAATCCTATCTAGGGGATTCCCCCATGGCCCAAGACTATGGAATCTACTCCATAAAGGAAGAGTAAAAAGCAATCAAATAGAAAAGCAAGAAAATCTCAATCATCAATCTCAAATCAAACTCAAATTGCATTCAAATCTCAAAGGGTTCACAAGATCCAAGTCTTAATTCTACTAAATCCAAGCAAATCAAGTACAAACTCACTAATCTCCTCTCTAGCTCCACCGATTTCCTCCTCTTCTCCTCCTCCTCTCTTCTCCTTGCTCTCCAAGCCTTCCTTGAGCCTTTGAGAGTGATTTGGTGTGGGATTGTTGTTGGATCATCTCTAATCTCTCTCTAATTATGCTTTTCCCTTGATTGGGGACCAAGGAATTCCAATTTAGAAGAAGGGCAAAATTGGAAGATCACAACATTTGTGCCTTGGAGCCTAATCTTCACAATTGCCGACTTGGATCGACGTGCTGGGGACCTCGGGCCCGACATTGCGAACATCGGTCCTGTGGTCTGGTTGCTCGATCTCGGGCCCGACTTGGTGGTGCTCGGTCCTGGGCCTCGATCCTTGTCTCTTCTTGGTTTTCCTTTGGTTCCTCTTTGATCTTTGCATGGCTCTTCCGTTCCTTGACTCCTTTGCTTAGCTCCTCCTTTGATGCTCCTCCAAAATGTCCTCAAATGAGCCATTTCACCTACAAATCATAACAAACTCACATAGTTTCCGAATCTTGAAGAAAACCGGGAACTAAGCTAAAAAGGAACGAAACTAACAAAGAAAGGAATGAAAAACACATATTTACAAGGGAAATTAACTACTAAAACACCACCAAAATGAGAGACATCAATAATATTGCCTAGCATCATGTAAGAATTTCTTCCTAGTCGAATAAGACAAATTTGGTGGGATCACTCCCCCTACAACAAAGTTAGCAAAATCCGCAAACCAAGGGGTAACCCCTCGTTTCACGGTCTCAATAGATAGAAGACAAGTGGGAGGTGAAGATTTAATCAATTGAGAACGGGATGGAATAGAGACCGAGTGGAGTATCTTACTTGATTTCATGGACCGACATTGCAAGGTATTAAGCCCGACGTGTGTGGACGTCGATCGGGTCGCACAAGTGCACAAATCCCTCTGGACCGACATTGCAGACCTCGGTCCCGAGTTACTGGGTACCTCGGTCTGACTTTCTACGCTTCGGGCCCGATGCACTGCCTTAGTCGATCCCTCCTTCTTTTCCTTCTTGCTACTCATTAGCCCTTCATCCGCCCTCATATTATCTATTTCCACGCCATCTTCCATCTCAATCATGTACTCCATGGGCAATCGAGATAGATGATCGGCCACCACGTTCTCCGCACCAACTTTATCCTTGATCTCATGGTCAAACTCTTGAAGGAGAAGCATCCATCTCAAGAGCCTCGGCTTAGCATCCTTCTTTTTCATGAGGTACTTGATTGCCGCATGATCCGTATAGACTACCACCTTAGATCCCACAAGATATGACCGGAATTTCTCAAATGCAAACACCACCGCAAGGAATTCCTTTTCTGTCGTTGTATATTTGCATCGAGTTTCATCCAAGGTTTTACATGCATAATAGATGGCGTGCAACTTTCCCTCTTTTCTTTGCCCAAGAACGGCTCCCACGGCAAAATCACTTGCATCACACATCACTTCGAATGGAAGATTCCAATCGGGTGACGCCATGATAGGTGCCGAAACCAAAGCATCTTTCAACCTACAAAAAGCACTCATGCAATCCTCGGAAAATTCGAAGGGAACATCCTTCATCAAGAGGTTAGACAAAGGCTTTGAGATTTTAGAGAAATCTTTGATGAAGCGTCTATAAAAACCCGCATGACCTAGGAAACTCCTAACATCACGCACACAAGTAGGTGGGGGAAGTTTTTCAATCTTGGCCCTATCAACTTCTATCCCTCTACTAGAAATGAGATGTCCTAGAACTATTCCCTCTTTAACCATGAAATGACATTTCTCCCAATTAAGCACAAGGTTAGTCTCCTCACATCTAGCTAACACCCTATCCAAATTACCCAAACAAGCATCAAAAGAGGAACCATAGACCGAAAAATCATCCATGAATACTTCCACTATTTCCTCTACCATATCGGAGAAGATAGACATCATGCACCTTTGAAACGTTGCCGGAGCATTACACAAACCGAAAGGCATGCGTCTATAGGCAAATGTTCCATAGGGACATGTAAAAGTCGTCTTCTCTTGATCATCGGGGTGAATAGGGATTTGCCAAAATCCGCTATACCCATCAAGGTAGCAAAAGTACTATTCATGTTGTGCCAATCTTTCAAGAACTTGGTCAATAAAAGGAAGGGGGAAATGATCCTTACGAGTACCACTATTCAACTTTCGGTAATCAATGCACATGCGCCACTTTGTAGTGGTTCTCGTTGGAATCATTTCTCCTTTCTCATTTTGCACTACGGTCAATCCACCCTTCTTAGGAACTACATGCACGGGACTAATATATATGCTATCCGAAATTGGGAAGATGATTCCCGCATCCAACATCCTAAGTATCTCACTTTTAACCACTTCTTTCATATTAGGATTTAATCTTCTTTGTAGTTCTATAGTGGGTTTATGATTGTCCTCCATGTAGATCCTATGCATGCAAATTGATGGTGAAATTCCCTTTAGTTCCTCTAATGAATACCCTAAGGCTCCTCTATGCTTCCTTAAGACCGCTAACAACTTAGACTCTTCCTCATCATTCGAATTAGCATTCACAATTACGGGTAATGAAGAGTTAGGACCAAGGAAGGCATACCTCAAGTCCTTTGGAAGCTCCTTTAGTTCATGAGAAGGCTCCGGTGGTGCTTGGGCTTCCTCCGTTTCGGCCTTGAACACCTCCAAGTAAGACATCCCGCTCTCCACTTTCTCATTTTCCTCTAGATTGGTGGTTAAACCTTCATTTGTCACTTCAACTCCATAAGGTGGTGGAATGGCCTTCAACTCTAGCTTCCTTGTACTTGGCTTGTTGGATATAGCTTCTTATTGCACTCCTCTTGGAAAAGGTTGGATCACCTTGGCTTCTTTATGCAAAGCTTCTTTCGAAGTTGGTTTGAAGGAGAAATCGAGCTCTACTCCTCCAAATTCAAGGGACAAATGACCTCTCTTCATATCTATAATGGCTCCAACCGTAGCAAGGAATGGCCTTCCCAAGATGATAGGCTCGCCCGGCACTTCTAGCATGTCAACCACAACAAAGTCTGCCGGGACATAGTGTCCCTCCACACATACCGGATAGTCCTCCACCACTCCAATCGGCTCAATTGATGTTCCATTGGCTATGGTCAATCTCATGTTAACCAGGGCAATGAGTCCCATAGCGGTAGACTTCCATATGGTGTACGGTATAACACTAGTACTTGCTCCAAGATCACACAAAGCTTGAAACTTCCGCGACCCAATACCCACGGTAATTGCAAATCTTCCGGGATCACCTAACTTTTGAGGTAGCTCCAAGATCTTCACCTCATCTTGCATCTCCACAATCGACCTCTTCTTGCTCAAAATTTCCTTCAAGAACTTTGCATAGGATGGCATCTCACTTAGAGCGTCGGTGAATGGGATGGTGATGTTCAAACCTTGCAAGAGCTTCAAGGACCTCTTAAACTTGCCCTCCACAACTTCCTTGGGCTTCTTCCATGGATAAGGAAGAGTTGTGCCACCTTGTTTCTTGGTTGAATCCACTTCCTTGGACCGGCCTAGACCACTCTCAATATTTTCAGCCTGGATCGACGTGGGATTGACATCGGGACCGATGTGTGGAACCTCGGTCCTAGGGCAGGGCAAATCTGGGAACGTCGGTCCGACTACAGGGCATGTCGGGCCCAAGTTCCGCTCCACCTCGGTCTGGGTCAGGGGACTTCCTCCGTCTTCTGGATCGACATCTTGGCACGTCGGGCCCGAGTTACTGGGCAACTCGGTCCGACTTTCTTCTCTTGTTCTTGGCACGTGTGGCTCGGGCAAACTCCTTCCACTCCTCAATCCTATGGCTCGAACTTCATTTTGTTGTTGTGGGACACGGGGATTCTCCTCGGGTCGGCCCGGGAGTCTCTCTTCCTCTCTTGGAAGTTGATTCGCCATGTGAACAAATTGGTTGTCCACTTGTCTTCTCCATACACCTAACTCCTTGAATTGGGCACCCATTTCATCAACTCTTCTCTCCACATTGGTGAATTGATTCTTCAAGTCCTTGAACTCGCCTCTCATCTCTTGTGCCCATTGTGGAGTTTGCTCATAGAACCCCGGAGGTCGGTATGGTGGTGGTTGGGCCCTTGGCTCATTTTGGTTGTAGTTGTTGCTGTAGCCATTGGCTTGGCCTTGCTTCCACCTTCCATTCCCTCCATTGTTGAAGTTGGCTCTTCCTCCATAGTTTCTTTGAACATATTGTGCCTCCTCGATTTGCTCGGCCAAACGAACTTGACGTTCATTGGGACACTCTTGAGCTCCATGCTTCAAAGAACCACATTCTTCACATGCTCTTGTGGTTTGCTTGAGGTGATTCATTTGCCTCCTCATCTTGTTCAACTCATCCTCAAGGAATTGGATCTTCACATCCTTATCCACCTCTTCATTCTTTGGGTCGTAGAGCCTCTTTGCACCTTCTCCTTTGACTCTTGCCTCCTTGTTGACTTGACTCACTCCGTACATGGCTTCGTAATCGAAGAGCTTGTCTAGCAACTCCCATGCTTGCTCCGGTGGCAAATCAATGAACCCACAATCGGTGTGAAGGTTCAACTTCTCCTTGGTAGCGGGGTTGATTCCTTGGAAGAATATGTCTTGAAGAACATAAGGTTGTTGCCCATGCGTTGGACATTGCCTCAACATTTCCTTGAACCGATCCCAAGCCTCAAAGAGTGGCTCGTGGACTCCTTGTTGAAAGCTTGCTATCTTCCTTCTAAGCTCCGTTGTCTTGGTTGGCGGAAAGAACTTCATCAAGAATGCTTCGTTGAGAGCCCTCCATGATGTGATGGATCGAGGTGCTTGGCTCTCCAACCAATGCAATGCCCTGCCTCCCAACGACCACTTAAAGGCCTTGAGTAGCACGTACTCAAGTGTCTCATCATCCGTCGAGATGGTCTCACATAGATCCTTGAATTGCTTTACATGCTCGATCGGGCACTCATTCGGTCTCCCTTGAAATTGGTCCCTTTTGATAAGTGAGATGAATTGAGTTTTAATCTCAAAGTTCTTTGACATTTCCGGCAAGACAATGGCCGGTTCCGGCACCTTCAACTCCGGATGCATGTATTGTCTTGCATTCCGGGGTTGGGTGTTGATTTGAGCCTCCAATCTCATCCTTTGCTCGCGCTCTCTCCTAGCTTCAGCATCTCGGTTCGCCATCTCAAGTTGCATACGAGCCATGTCGGCCCTCATTCTATCAACCTCCTCATCACGTTGTGCTTGGTTCTCCATCCTTTTCTTCTTTCGAGCTTGTTCGATAATGCTCTCCGGATCACACACAAAGTCGAACTCAAGTGTTCCTCGGACGGAACGAGCTCGCATACAACTATAACCAAAGACACAAACAAAAACCGAATCAAAACAAACAAGGGGTTCGGGCTAGTCCCTCACCCAAATCACTACCAAATCAAAGACTCAACAAAAGTTGGTACCTCAAACAAGTAGAACTCCCCGGCAACGGCGCCAAAATTCTGATGGGTTGTCCGGATCGGAGGGTCTCAAAAGTTTTTATAAACCGAACCCCGATTGTAGTATAAGGGTAGGGTGTCGAACACACGGGAGTTCGTGCGTTGAGTGTACCAAGAAGACTAAAAAGAGGTAAAAGAAAGGCAAAAACAAGGAAAATCAAAGGGAACAACCCGGACCGACTTTGGTCACTTCGGTCCGAGGTTGGATCGATGCGAGTTTGGCCGGGACCGACACTGGGGAAGTCGGGCCCGATGTACTGGGTAACTCGGTCTTGTCAAATATGGTAGATCGGTCTTGGGTTTTTGGGTTCCTTCCCTAACTAGACTTGGGTGATTTAAACCCAATTCAGCCAATAAGTGTTGATCCTTATGAGATCGAGGTTGTTTGCCTTCGATCCCTCCACTCTACACTTCGACCTTAGGGAGTTTTCACTCTCCTTCGATGCTAGGTCTAGTGACGGGCTCGAGATCGCTTTCGCTTACTCTTACCAACCACAAGCCCTAGGTCCCTTGTTCTCACAAGAGAATTGAAGCTCAATGTAGAGAGGATTCATAGATCAAGCACTCAAGGCTATGAAATTGGGGGTTCACACCCAATCCTAGCTAGGGGATTCCCCATAGCCCAAGTGATTCGGGCTATTTTGTATGGGTTAACTCTTGTATTTTAGGAGTATTATTGTGAGTGTTTAGGTTAGATTTGAGTGTTATTGTAATATGAAGATCGAAGACATGAATGTGAAGAATCAAGAGTTCTTAGAGCTTAATTGAAGACAAGTTCGCCACTGCATGGATTCCGCGGTCGCGTTGTCTATGACGCGGGCGCGGTGGCGTAAGGTGACGACCATTGAAGACCTTGAAGGCCGCGGTCGCGATGTCGATGGCACGGTCGCGGTAGAAGCTGACTCAGCATAATGCCAAACGGAGACCGCCGCGGGCGCGGCAGGAGCGACGCGGTCGCGGTGCATAGCCAAAAGTCGAGATTCTTCTCTGTTGCGAAAGCGCGGGCGCGGAGGTGTCGACGCGACCGCAGTGCGGGACGACTTCGAGACGGACGAAATCCTTTCCTTTCTATCTTATTTCCTTTTCTATCTTTTGCCTCTTACCTTATCTATCTCGAGGAGCATGTTCCTTGGGCTATATAAGGAGGAGCCAACCTTAGGTTTTTAGTATCTTCAACCTCTTATCTTCTACATTCTACCTTCTACCAATTCTTCTCTTTTAGGTTTTTAGTTTAGTTATGGAGAGCTAGTCTCGTTGGGTTTGTTCAAGGGAGAAACTCTGATGTATGAACACGTGAGGTTTTGGTAATTGATTTCTATCCTTTGGTTGATATTGATTCTCTTGTGCTTCATCTTATGATTGTTGATTGTTTCTCTAGGATTCGCGACCCTATTGAATTGATTAGCTTTCTACTGTTTGATTAGGTTTGGACCGTGGACAAAAATAATCTGTGAAAACAACTTAACCTAGACCTGTTGTCTATGCAACTAGGATTAAGAAGAGAATTGATTGTTTTATCTTACAATTGACTCGTAGCTTGATTGTTTGATATTATATCCTGCATATCCTTGTTCTCTATGCTAATCTAGGTTAAGCGTCCTTGCCTAGGGTTATAGAATTGCTTGGACCGTGGACTTGCGATTGTTAATGATCAGGATAGGAATTAACCATAGGTGTAAATGAAATCAATGGATAAATCTATGATCGAGTAATTATATCATGAGTGGATCTTTTGAATAAACTTGTCTCCTTATCAATTGTTTTCCCATATTTGTATGTTTGTTTATTTGTTTGTTTTTTGTTTCTTAGATTAGTTTAGTTTAGATTCTTCTCTTAAATCCCCCCTTTCATTAGTTGATAATTATATTAATACTAGAAGCCATAGTTCTCTTGGGTTCGACCCCTTACTTACTTGCTATACTTAGTTTGTAGTTTGGGTTTTTATCTTTGATCTTGGCACGACGACTTTAGCCGAGTCAAATTTTGGCGCCGTTGCCGGGGAACTTTGGTTTCTTTCTAGTATTAATATTTTTATTGACTTTGTGTGGACCTATCTTACGGTCCACACTTGTATATTCTAATGCCTTTCTATGAGTTTAAGGAATTTCAGGGTGAGGCATTCTATGAATATTTCAAAAGAGTTCGAGATGAGACACATGGCCTGATTGCTCGAGGAGTGTATGTTTGTATGCTGGAACTTTGCCATGAAATCTACCGTGGAATGACGTTGGAGACTAGGATCGAGTTTAACCGCTGGACTGACAAAAGATTTGACTGCATATGGCCTCAGGAACAGTGGGATATTTTCTGCGACATGGAGATTTGGTTGCAGGAACGGGACGAAGCGAACGCCAAAAAACTTTCTGGGCAAGAACCGCGACCACGGGATGACGACCGCGCCCGCGGTTCCGATGCAGAAACAGAGGCTTCTCCGCTGGAGGACAACCGCGACCGCGGCCCACAAACCGCGCCCGCGGCCTCCGAGGAGGTTAGTCCACCGGTGCTCAACCACGATCCTGTCTTCACCGATGATGTTCCGGGCCCGGTTATAAAGCTCAATTATCCTTATTCGGTGCCCGAGGAGATCCCCAGGCTTGTTCCAGTAAGGCAGAAAGAGTCCATTCAGGATGACGGGACAACAGGAGAAGTTGATTGGGCGATATTTGGTGAATTTTGGGATGGTTTGGAGCAAGAGGAGGTTCGAGATGATGTTATGGAGATTTCTTGTTCACCGTCAGAAACCTTCGTATCCCCTTCCATGGAGATTCCTGAGGTCAGCCTTGATGATCCTTATATCCTTTATTCCACCTCTTCTCTCTCTCTTGATCCTTGTTTTGTTCTTTCATGTCAATCTTTTGTCAAGGATTCCATCTTCAAGCATGATAGGGTAGTTGATGACTTCTCGTTCTTTCTATTTGATGATAGTGATAATTCAACTAGGGGATTTGCATGCTTTGATGAATATTTTGAAAAATCAAATAACTCACCTAATTGGTTTCACTCTAGAAAATCTAACCCTAATTGCTCAAGCATGTTTGATAGGTTAAAAAGGAGTTTGAATTATTTCTTATTTCGTGTTAATTTGTCAACATGTTACTTGTCCTGTTGTAAGATAGCTGTGCAGGACTTTGATTTGATGCTCAGGGCATTGACGATGTCCGATCATGAAGACGTCGAGCCAACGACGTTAAATAAAAGCGCTGCTTGGGAGGCAACCCAAGGCTTAGATAGATTGTTTTTCCATTCCTAGCTTAGGTTTATTCTTGTTTTCGGGCTAATGTGCAAGTACTAGGTCCGAAAGGACGTTTCTGATGCAAATCCGCGGTCGCGGCAACCACACCGCGCCCGCGGTGGAGCATTAGAACCCATCCCGGCGTACAGGTACTAGACCGCCGCGGTCGCGTCACTCGTGCCGCGCCCGCGGAGGCCCCTTGGTTCGAAAAAAAGGAAAAAAAAAGAAAAGAGAAAAAAAAACGAAAAAAACGAGACAAAAAGAGGACTTGTTGGTCCCATCCTATATCTATATCATCCATCTATATCCATTCTTTTCCATCTTCTATCTTTCCACCATTCTATTTCTTCTTTCCATTCACCTTTGTAATTCCATTCTTATGGCTATGTGTCAAAGCCTAAGTATGGGGGAGCTTTGTTCCCCCAAGAGTTCTCTTCTCCACGGCTCGAGTTCAAGTATTAGTCCATCTTCCAAGAGACGAGCCAAGATACGAAGGTTGTTTGCACATTACATTGTTCAAGACGAAGTCAAGAACTCGTCCCTGCACGAGTACCGCGAGCGCGCCACATCCGCCGCACCCGCGGTGGTACGCTAGCCCAAGACTTTTGCTCTCTGTCCTGATTCCGCGCCCGCGCCCGTTGTGCCATGCCCGCGGTTAGCCAGCCGATTGGAAATACGAAGTTGCATTCTACCACCTTTGAAGAGTTCTTCCATTCCACCTCTCTTCATCGTTTGTGAGTCTTCTGATTTCCTTCTTCCTTGCTTCTATCCTTTCTCTTTGCTTCATTGAGGACAATGAAGGATTTAAGTATGGGGGAGGGAGTACTCGCATTCGCTTATCATAGTTAGCTTAGTTAGAGATTTGCTTCAGGTTTTTTATTTTCTTCTTTTCATGGAGCACTTGCACCATATTTTTTGCATAATAAAGAAAGAAAGAAAAAGAAAAAGATAGAAAAAGCCATAAAAATTCAGAAAAAGGCATATTAAATCCTGGGATGAGTCGAAAACCCGAAAGGGCGGCTCAGGTAATAAGCAGGTAACCCGGACCAGCATTAGGCTGGGGTAATATGAGGTTTATGAGAGTTGTGAGTATTTGTGAGCACACTTTGAGAAAAATGAAAAGAGCGGTTAGGTGAAAACCCGAAAGGGCGCCTAAGCAGAATTGAGCGGTAAAATATGAGTGTTTTAGGATCATTCTTGCTTGGGGACTTTGGGGCTTACATTGTAGATTTGGGTAGATCCTAGGTTGCTCTACATTTTTAGAGCTTGAGTGTTATATCATTGTTGTGAGATGTGTGTTTGAGCTTCATTGTTTTATGCTCATGATTTCTCCATTTTGGGTTCGGGTTGTGAGTTGAGTGTTTTATCTTCCCTTGTATTTCCTGAAATCTTAGATGTGCTACCTTGATTATATTTATTTTGAGCTTACTCGAGGTTAAGCAAGATCTAAGTATGGGGGAATTTGATTCGGGCTATTTTGTATGGGTTAACTCTTGTATTTTAGGAGTATTATTGTGAGTGTTTAGGTTAGATTTGAGTGTTATTGTAATATGAAGACCGAAGACACGAATGTGAAGAATCAAGAGTTCTTAGAGCTTAATTGAAGACAAGTTCGCCACTGCATGGGTTCCGCGGTCGCGTTGTCTATGACGCGGGCGCGGTGGCGTAAGATGACGACCATTGAAGACCTTGAAAGCCGCGGTCGCGCTGTCGATGGCGCGGTCGCGGTAGAAGCCGACTCAGCATAATGCCAAACGAAGACCGCCGCGGGCGCGGCAGGAGCGACGCGGTCGCGGTGCATAGCCAAAAGTCGAGATTCTTCTCTGTTGCGAAAGCACGGGTGCGGAGGTGTCGACGCGACCGCGGTGCGGGACGACTTCGAGACGGACGAAATCTTTTCCTTTCTATCTTATTTCCTTTTCTATCTTTTGCCTCTTACCTTATCTATCTCGAGGAGCATGTTCCTTGGGCTATATAAGGAGGAGCCAACCTTAGGTTTTTAGTATCTTCAACCTCTTATCTTCTACATTCTACCTTCTACCAATTCTTCTCTTTTAGGTTTTTAGTTTAGTTATGGAGAGCTAGTCTCCTTGGGTTTGTTCAAGGGAGAAACTCTGATGTATGAACTCGTGAGGTTTTGGTAATTGATTTCTATCCTTTGGTTGATATTGATTCTCTTGTGCTTCATCTTATGATTGTTGATTGTTTCTCTAGGATTCGCGACCCTATTGAATTGATTAGCTTTCTACTGTTTGATTAGGTTTGGACCGTGGACAAAAATAATCTGTGAAAACAACTTAACCTAGACCTGTTGTCTATGCAACTAGGATTAAGAAGAGAATTGATTGTTTTATCTTACAATTGACTCGTAGCTTGATTGTTTGATATTATATCCTGCATATCCTTGTTCTCTATGCTAATTCTAGGTTAAGCGTCCTTGCCTAGGGTTATAGAATTGCTTGGACCGTGGACTTGCGATTGTTAATGATCAAGATAGGAATTAACCATAGGTGCAAATAAAATCAATGGATAAATCTATGATCGAGGAATTATATCATGAGTGGATCTTTTGAATAAACTTGTCTCCTTATCAATTGTTTTCCCATATTTGTATGTTTGTTTATTTGTTTATTTTTTGTTTCTTAGATTAGTTTAGTTTAGATTCTTCTCTTAAATCCCCCCTTTCATTAGTTGATAATTATATTAATACTAGAAGCCATAGTTCTCTTGGGTTCGACCCCTTACTTACTTGCTATACTTAGTTTGTAGTTTGGGTTTTTATCTTTGATCTTGGCACGACGACTTTAGCCGAGTCACCAAGACTATGGAATCTACTCCATCAAGTAAGAGTAAAAAGCAATCAAATAGCAAAGCAAGCAAATCTCAATCATCAAACTCAAATCAAAGCCAAATTGCATTCAAATCAAAGGGGTTCACAATATCCAAGTCTCAAATCCAACAAAAGCAAAACAAGTTCAAACTCACTAATCTCTCCTAGAACTCCACCGATTTCTCTCCTCTTCTCCTCTTCCTTCCTCCTCCTTGCTCTCCAAGTCTGTTGGATCGTTAGTACTGAGGGACGTCCTCTACTTTGGTAAAGGCGTCCTTTGGTTAGGCGTCCCTACGAGGAGTAGGGGCGTCCTTGAGTAATGCAGCGGAATAAAATACTAAACAAGTAAAGATGAACGCAGTGAATTATAGAGGAACCACTCAAGACCAAGTAGTCCTTAAGTGTAAACCTCTACCTCCTTGGAGGATTTTTGAATAGCTTTTCCTTTATATTGAACGTCCTTACAGTTGTACTGGCGAGTCTTTACAGTTCTCTGACAATTAGCTTTTCCCTAAGTCCACTAGTAAAGGATTCCTCAGCCTACAACTTAAGCGAGCTCAATCTATTAAAGGACTCTATCCCTACGTCCTACAGTACTTTGTAGGACTCTCTTTCTCTCTTTGGGTTTTTCTGAATACAAACTGTTTTGTGGTTTTGGTTACAAATCTCACTCGATCTAGCACTGTTCTTGAGTTCTTGAGCTAGTTCTTCGTGTTCTTGAGTGAGCCGCTTTCCTCTGATTCTCTCTGAATATTCTCTGAAAGCGTTAACGTCACAATAAATGCCTTGGGGTATTTATTGGACTTGGGGAAGGGCGTCATTTCTCTGGGACGATCATGCCCTTGGTGGACGTGGCTACAGGATCTTCCTCCACGTATGATGGCGGTGATGAGGAAGCTTCCTGTATCCAGCTGTGTGTGATGAACTCCGCTACAGGATCGGCCGCCACGTGTTGATGAACTCTGTAACAGGATCGTCCGCCACGTAGTGTTGGACTTCGCTACAGGATCGGTCTCCACGTGTCCTTGGATGATCAAATGTTGTCGAGTGATGTCATCCTGTCGGCTAGAGAGTAAGGACTCCTTTCTTGCGTTCCTACTTGCTTGGGACTCCGTCCTTGCTCAAGTAGTCTCTAGCTGGTCCTTACTTCCTGTTGGCTAGCGTCCCTAAGCCTAGGGGACGCCCATACACACTTGTTGTCCTTTTGTCACTGGCGTTCCTGAACACTTGGACAAATTTATTAGAATCAAAGTGAGTTTGTCATATCAAAACTAAGGGACGGCTGTGTGGTACACTAACAAGTACGCAAGCGTCCTTGATAGCGTCCCAACAATTTCCCCCGTTTTTGATGATGACAAACTCTTCAGCAAAATAGTTTTGGCATTGGAACTTAGAATGCATGAAAACTTAGAAGCGTCCTCTAAAACTTAGAGAAATTTCAGTACGCACAAGTTTTCAATCTTTGATTCTCTAACTTTTGGATTTTAAGGAGAGAAAGGCGTCCTAGAATTTTCTAGACGTCCTCTAGTTTATTCTAGCATGGCGTTTCTTAGACCTTTCACTTAATAGTTCCCCCTTAACACTTGCTTATTGTAGATAACTATTTTAGAGCGCATCTCTGCAAAACTACACTTCCCCCTTTTGACATCATCGAAAAGGATAACAAGTGATAAGGACGTTAGCATAAAAACATTACTATAGGCAGCGGAACGCTGAAAAAAACACATGCACACAAACATTGAATTGCCATTCAAACAAAATGAGAATCATTGTCATTACAGACCAAGTGTTTATAAACGAAAAGAAGCAAGAGCAAAACAATTGAGGGATAAAGGGTTGGAGGACGGCGATCACTGAGGACGGCGCTGGTCTTGGTAGAACTGAAGGAGCTTCTCATGAAGTTCTGCCGACTTAGTGAAGGCCGTGGACAAGTCCTTGAGAGCCGAGAAGATAAGACACTAATTGTCCATGATAGCACCCATGAGTTCTGCAGGAGGATGTTGTTCAGGATGAGCTGGTGCAGAACGAGGCGCAGGACCAGTACTGGAAGAGGGAGCGTTTATATGAGGCAGAGAAGCAGGAGGAGAAGACGCCCTCATGAACTGATCAAGAGCTTCAAGGTTAACTGCGGGCTCTTCCTCAATAGCGGTCTCTTGATGCATGGAGGAGAGACGTTCCTGTTCAGCTTCAGCGGCTAGGCGTTCTTGCTCAGCCTTTTTCTTAGCTTCCTCAGCTTCGGCTTCCAACTGCTTCTTGATGGAGGGTAGTTCCTCGTTGTGCCTTATTTCAACAAGTCCCTTCTTGGGGTTCCAGTTCAGACCAAGTTCCTCAGAGGGAGTACTTTCATCATAAGCGTTCTGGGCCTTGAGAATTAGCTTGACTAGTCCGGGGTATGGCAAAGCATGTCGCTTCCTCCCACACTTAGCCATATGTTGCATAGCAATTCTGGCAAGGTTTATGGGACGACGGTCGAGAAGAGCGTCAATCAAAATGAGATCATGAGTTTGAACGATAGAACGCTTCTCTTGCCTGGGAAGGACGGCGCGACAAATGAAGTAATGTGCAATGGCGCCAACTTTGTTCAACACATGAGCCACTCTGTCAAGTCCATAAGGAGTTTTACCCTAGAACACTCTTTGAAGCACAGACAGTTCTTCATCAGTTGTCTCAAAGCCACTTTCCGGGAGGGAGCTTAGTGCGTTGGACGGCGGCTTTTGTGTGCTCAGTCCCATGAAGGCACGGACTTGGCGTTCAGTGACAGATGCTTTCTCATCATCTATCTTGAAGTGCAGAGAGCCATCCTTAGACTTGTAGCGCAGGTTCCTGTAGAACGCTTTGACCTGCTCTTTGTCAACTTTTGTAGGCGCAGGCCCAACGTTCAACAAGCCTTGAAACCTTAGAAGCTCAAGGAACTCTTGAACTTTGTCATCTTCGAAGGATGAGAGCCATTCTTCGGAGTAGATCAAGGGGCTGAGAAATTTGACGGGCGCACCATCAGGCTTGCGCTTTCTCTTGCCTTTTGGTGACTCAAAGTCCTCATCATCATCATCAGACTCATCCTCAGCGTCCTCGGACTCACTCTCAGCAGCGTCCTTGGAGGGAGCGTCCTCTGTGCCTTGTTCGTTTGCTTCATTGCCACCAGCTGTGGCCTGTTCGGTTTCAGAAGGAGCTCTTCCTTGGGACGTTTCCTCTGCGTCCTGAACCTATGCTTGATTATCATGTGAAGGCTCAGCGTCCGCAGGGACTTGGTTTTCTGTTTGGATTTGAGGGGAGGGGATTTCTTGTGGAGTTGGGAGGAGATTGAGGATTGGGAGAGATTGGTCATATGGTGGGATCTCAGCAGCATCACGCGCGAGCTCATCAGAAAGAGTGGGCTCGGCGTCCTTTTGAGCGACCTGGTGCTCACCAGCGTCCTCAGTCACTTCAATCACTTCGACCTCTTTTGCCGTAGGAGCATTCTCAACTCCTTCCGCTTCGTCATTGGAGTCCCCAACCACATCAACGAATGGGGAGGACTGACCGGCAGGCGTTCCTCTTTGGCTCTCAGATGAGCTAGAGGAGGAGGAGGAGGAGATGTGCTCGGGCTCTGGAGCGTCCTTGGCTAGCAACACCTTAGGCTTTTCACCAGCTTTGCGACGGCGAAAGGTGTGCTCAAGAGTTGAACGCTGCTCAGCGTCTTCCGGACCGCTTTCTGAAGAGGGACGACGGGACCGTGGAGTCTCGGGGTCCTTTGGCGGTGAGATATGGGCCGGGGCGGATGGAAAGTTGGTAAGGTTAAGAGGTGAAGAATGAGGTTTAGGGGGAAAAGGAATGAGAGCATTTGTCTTTGAGGGTTGAGGGGACGGTGGAGGAGTGGGGCGTTGGATAATCTTTAGGCCTGTTTGAGGAGGAGGAGTGGATTGCTTGGATAGGTTGGAGGGCCTTTTTGTGGAACTAGGCCTTTTTGTGGAAGGGGGGACGCTAGAAGACTTGGCCTTTTTAAGGGGCCTTGGATCATGGACCTTTTTAGAGCGTCCCTCTTTTATGTGAGGTGGAAACTTGTCCACAATCTCAGTAGGATTGGAAGAGGAGAAGGGTTTAGATGATTTGGAGAGGGGGGACGATGGGGCGGGACGCTTTAACAATTTCTTTGTTGTGACGGTGGGAATTTGAGGAGGTGGGGGAGATAGAATCGGCAAACGGTTTTTCAGCATTTGGTAAGCCGGTGAGTCCCTCGGGTACATAGGGAAATCAGGAAGAACTTGGTTGTGGAGGTCTGGGATAAGGTCGAGTAAGGGACCAAGATTCTCACCTCCAAACTGTTGGAAGAATAGAACGTCCTCCATGCGGCCAGGCAGATCATGATAGTTGGTTTTGTGCAGGCCGTGGATGACGAAGCGTTCTATAAAATTCTCGTAATTCCTCGTCTTCTCAGCGTCCTCCTTGATTTCTGGACGGTCCATCCGTTCCCTTATCAACATGTAAAGGGTTTTGGGCTTCTTGTTGATGAAGTCCACAAGTGATTCGTTGAGAGCAATGGGTTTTGGCTTCTCAATGGTGTGGGACTTCACCAACTTTCTTCTCTTCCCGCCGGCAGAAGATCCGGCAGCGTTCCCCAGTAGTTGAGACATAATTCTGACGGAGTTTAGTGAGAGAAAGTCACCGGAATTCTAGAGAGAGGGTAGAGTAAATTTGAGAGCAGGGAAGTTGTTGAGCGGAGTAAATGAATGATGGTGACTGTTTCGGCCTTATATAGAGGAAGCGGTGGCACAACTGTAATAAAAACTGATTTTCTGTGCGACACGTGGCAAAACTTCCCCCTTAAGATTTGAGCATTTACAACGGTCATTGTTCAAACTTTCAAAAGTTCAAAATTCTGACTCTTCAACTTCTTCTCAAAATTGAACTGGCGTCCTCTCTTACAAACACTGAGCGTCCTCTCTTCAACTTAGCAAAAATTTACCTCTTCAAGCAAACCAATAACCAATTCAACCGTCCTTGTGATCACCTTGCGAACCATTTGAGAACAAAGCAAGTACGTCCCGTAAAATAAAAATATGAAGCTCATAGGACGCTTTTGCAGAGTTCTCGGCTAGGGTAAGCTTAGAGTTCCCATCATTTCGGCTTATGATGCGGGTTGGGTGATCAGGGATACTCTTTTCAAGACAAATAGAGAAAATTTGAATGGCGTTCCAAAGTAGCAAACACATGAAGTTTTAGACTGGCGTTCTTGCAAATATGAATTCAATGCATAACAGTCCTTAAACACTTAGAATCTACAAAACATAGCCAATCATTGAGGGAATAGTAGAACGGGACTTGTTACTTAAAAGTTATCATCCCCAAGAGCAGCCTTAGATGCTCATAGGGACGTCTATCAAGCGCCTTAGTGAAAATATCAGCTATTTGGTCTTCAGTCCTTACATGCTCCATACTAATAAGTCCTAGTTCAACATTATCACGCAAGAAATGATGTCTTATATGAATATGCTTTGTGCGTGAGTGAAAAACAGGATTCTTAGAAATTTTAATAGCACTTGTGTTATCACAACGAATGGGAATAGTTTCAAGATTGATACCGTAGTCCTCAAGTTGATATTTGATCCAGATGACTTGTGAACAGCACGAAGCAGCAGCAACGTACTCAGCTTCCGCAGTTGAAAGCGCCATAGAGTTCTGTTTCTTAGATCCCCAAGAGACTAAGCATGAACCAAGGAACTGTGCCATTCCTGAAGTGCTTTTTTTATCAATTACATGACCAGCATAATCAGCGTCCGAGTACCCATCAAGCTTGAAGGACGTCTTCCTGGGGTACCAAAGACAAAGATCGTCGCGTCCTTTGAGTTAGCGAAAGATCCTCTTGACTTCTTGCATGTGGGACTCCTTTGGATTTGCCTGGAAGCGTGTACACAAGCAAACGGCAAACATGATGTCGGGACGGCTTGCGGTCAAATAGAGCAAAGAACCAATCATTCCTCTGTAAAGCTTTTGGTCAACGTCCTTTCCCTTTTCATCAGCGTTGAGACGTGAGTTGGTAGAACAAGGGGTTGCAATAGGCTTGGACGTGTTCATCCTGTATTTCTCAAGCATTTCACGGACATATTTTTGTTGGTGAATGCGCGTCCCTTCCTTGAGTTGGTTGATTTGAAGTCCCAAGAAGAAATTGAGTTCTCCAATCAGGGACATCTCAAACTCACTACTCATTAAGGACTTGAACTCATCTACAAGTTTCATGTTAGTACTACCAAACACTATATCATCAACATAGACTTGGGCAATTAAAATGTCCTTGTGAACTTTCTTAATGAACAAAGTTTTATCAATTGAACCTCTTGTATACCCATGAGACAAAAGAAAGGACGCAAACATGTCGTACCATGCACGAGGGGCTTGCTTGAGTCCATAGAGAGCTTTGTCCAAGTAGTACACATGATCTGGATGAGAGGCGTCCTCGAAGCCATGGGGCTGAGCAACATACACTTCCTCCTTGAGTTTTCCATTGAGAAAGGTAGTCTTGACATCCATCTGAAATAACTTGAATCCCTTGTGCGCGGCAAAGGCAATAAGGAGACGGACGACCTCAATTCTAGCAACAGGAGCAAAGGTTTCATCATAATCTATGCCTTCCTCTTGCTTGAATCCTTGAGCCACTAGTCTTGCCTTGTTCCTGGACACACGTCCACTTTCATCAAGCTTATTTCTGAACACCCAGTGCGTCCCTATGATATTTTTGCCTTTGGGACGAGGGACGAGGGTCCAAACTTTGTTCCTTTCAAACTGATTAAGTTCTTCTTGCATTGCTTGAATCCAGTCAGCGTCCTGGAGTGCTTCCTTGATATTCTTTGGTTCCAACATAGAGACAAAGGCATTGAAAGCACAGAAAGCTAAGTTAGCACTCTGGGACTTGTTTGCTGCTGACCTTGTTTGAAGTCCTTGAGAGATTTCTGAGACAATTTGAGATGATGGGTGGTCCCTAGAGAAGCGGGACTCCCTCTGAAACAATTGAGCAAACCTTAGATCAATGTCTCCATCAGAATCATCATTATCACTTTGAACATCGTCCTCAGTGTGTTCCCCCTCAGAGAGAGCGTCCACACCTTGGCGTTGCTCGCCTTGTTGACTTGATTCAGCCACATCTTGTTGAACTGGAGATTCACTACGAGAGGGAACTCCCTGGACAACACTAGGGGCGTCCATTGAGACTTCTTCAGGATTTGGGGTAGCGTCCTTAGGAACATAGTATTTTCCAAAGGACCAATCTTCACCTTCGTCTTCAGAGTCATCCTGTTGTTTTGAAGAAGAGCGTTCTTTCGTACTTGCAATTGGTTTTTCTTTGTGAGAAGCGCTCTCCTTGAACACAACATGAATACTCTCCTCAAGCTTTAGAGTCCTTTTGTTGAAAACTCTATATGCTTTGTTGGTGAGAGAGTACCCAAGAAATATGGCTTCATCGCTTCTTGCATCAAACTTTCCAAGTTTTTCTTTATCATTGTTGTGGACGAAACACTTGCACCCAAAAACTCTGAGATAATCAATGCGAGGCTTCTTTCCATTCAATAACTCATAGGACGTCTTCTTCAGCAGAGGACGAATCATGGCACGATTGATGATGTAGCATGCTGTAGCAATAGCTTCCGCCCAGAAGTATTTGGGGACGCTATTTGCCAAGGCATAGTCCTTGCCATATCCTCCAACGTCCTGTTCTTTCTTTCCACAACTCCATTTTGTTGAGGAGTTCTTGGAGCTGAGAAGTTGTGAGAGACACCATGTTGATTACAGTAGGCCAGGAACTCTGAGTTCTGGAACTCCGTCCCATGGTCTGATCTTATGGCTTTGAGAGGCGTCTCAAGGGCAACTTCTACTTGTTTGATGAAGACTTTGAACGCATTGAAACAATCTGCTTTTGACACCAAGAAAAGAACCCAAGTGAATCGAGAAAAATCATCTACAAGAACGTAAATGTACCTCTTTCCACCGTAGCTCAGCGTCCTCATTGGTCCACAAAGATCCATATGGAGAAGTTCCAAAGGCTTCTTTGTACTGACTTCGTTTTTAGATTTAAAGGACGTTCTTGTTTGCTTCCCTTTGATACAGGCTTCGCACTGTTCAACTTTCTCAGGATCAATTCGGGGAAGTCCTTTCACAAGATTTCTTTGGGGTAGTTTGAGGATTGTGCTTGGTCCAGCATGGCCAAGGCGGCGATGCCAGAGGTCAGCGTCCTCCTTTGAAGCAGATAGGCACAATTCTGATTTAGGCTTGAACTCCTGGTTGAAGATGTAGACATTGTTTTGGCGTACCCCTTTGAGAACAACTTTATTGGACTTCTTGTTGATGACTAAGCACTCCTTTGAGTCAAATGTGACTAGATTTTCACCTTGGTCACACATTTGGGAAACGCTAAGGAGATTGAAGCCAAGTCCTTCAACAAGGCTCACATTTGTTGCTTTGATGGACGGATTGAGGATTGCAGTTCCCGTCCCTTTGATCTTTCCCTTGCCCTTGTTGCCAAACGAGACAGTTCCTCCCGTGGCACTGTTTTGGATAGAAGTGAGATGGATCTGGCTTCCTGTCATATGATTTGAGGTGCCACTATCAATGATCCATGGGCGTTCCCTCACTTCCACCTGCCAAGACAAAGTTAGTGTTTGGCGACCCAGGCAAGGTGTTCCTTACCTGGTTCGTTACAGTAATAGAACTCTAGCTCTGGCAAATAATCATTCAAATTAACATCATTTGAAATAGCATGCTTTCGAAAAGAACTTCTAGAACGTCTAGGACGCCTAGAGTTTGTCTTAGGGACGGACTTATCATTTTCAATGTTAGTCCTAGCAGCTTTTCCACTTTTAATATCTTCCTTCAGTTTCAAACAGTCATATTTAAAGTGATCTCCTTGTCCACAGTACCAACACGTCCTATAGTAAGTACCAAGGTAGTACTTCTTGTTGGGACGTTGAATTTTGTTTTCTTTCATCTTTTGAGGGTTGCAAACTTTAGAACCTTCCCCTTTAGCAATTTTCTTGTAGATCCTATGACTGGTGGAGTTAGTGTAGTAGTCCTCTTTACCTATCTCTCCACTCTCTAGGACTCTAATTCTTTCAAGAAGGTTTTTAGTTTTCTCCCTTTCAAGTTCATGTTCTGAAGTTTTGCTTGCCTCAAAGTCGCTAGGTAGAGAGTTCTTAGTGTCAGATTCATAACCTAGACCTCTCTTGGCTGGGACAAAAACCATTGGTCTAACTTCCTCAACTATGGGACTCTTTCCCAACACTTTTACTTCTTCCCTAAGCTTAGCGTTCTCAAGTTTGAGACACATAACTTCAGTTTTTAGGGACTTAGTTTCTTCACATGAGGACTCTAGTTGAATGGTCATGGAACTACAGTTTTTACATTCAACCACAATATTTTCATTTTCAAGTTCAAGTTCATCCATTCTATGTTGCATGACTACACTTTCTTCCATGATTTTACCAATGAGTTTAATAAGCTTGGACTTAGAACAATTTTCTAAAGAACTCATCATAGACTCACGGGTTACCTCATTTTCAGATTTTGGAACGTTCTCTTCAACAACTGTGGCGTCCTCCATAGCCATGTACGCCACTTGTTCATCAGGTTCTTCATCATCATCATCAGAAGAACTACCATTCTCCCATGCAGATGCGAACGCTCCAATGAGAGCCTTAGTCTTCATTTCCTTTGAAGACATTTCCGTTGTACATTTTTTAGCAAAGTGTCCTTTCTTGTTACACTTGTAACAGGTAAGTTCTTTCATCTCTGCCTCAGTGTACTTGTGACTTTCTTTCTTGGAAGGCATCTTGTGTTTGTTCAAGTACTTGTTCCTTTTGCCATAAGAACGGAGAGCTTTGTGAATAAGAGCAAGTTCTTCTTCTTCATCTAGCTGTTCTTTAGTCTTGCTTTCTTTCTCCTTTAAAGCTAGAACGCGCATCTTCTCACGGTTCTCATTTTTGTTGGCTTCCACCATTAAAGCAAGTTCTCGTTGACGACGAAGATACTCAACGTACTCTGGTGTTGATGTCATCAAGGCTAGATCTGTCTGTGGGTTCCGTGCTAGCTCAGCCAGATCGGAGTCCCTCCTTGCTTCATATCCTCTCAGCTTCCCGTAGATCTCTTCCATATCTAGAGTCTTGTTAGCTGTATATTTTCCTTGAACGTGGTTCTATCAAAGTTCCACTTTCCTGTTAGTCCATCAATGACCACTTGAACTCTGTTCCTCATTGAAATTTCAGTTTCTGGGATACTCAAGTTCCTCATCTTGGTGACAAGAGCTTCAAAACGGTATGAGTAGTCCTTAACTGTTTCATTGGGCAACATTTTGAAAGCATAGAACTCTCTCTTAATTTCAAGCTGAACGTCTTCCTTCATCTCAACCGTACCGACGCGGTACTTCTCGAGAGCTTCCCATTGTAGTTTGGTTGTTGCCAAATTGCTGACTCGGGTGGCGTCCCTCTCGCAAAGAGACGCTTGAAGGAAGCATATTGCCTTAGCATTTGTTTCCATGAGCTTGAATTCATCAGGACCCCACTCATCCTCTTTATCTTTCTTGTCAGTAGGAACGGTAAGGTCACCTTTCATGATCGCTCTCCAACATTGAAAGTTCTGACTTCTAATGAAGTTGCCGTCCGTCAGGCGCGGAGGCTTCACAAAAGAGATTCCAATAGGTTCCATGTCCATCTTTTACCTGCAAATCAGTAAGAATCTAGAGCGCCCGCTCTGATACCAATTGTTGGATCGTTAGTACTGAGGGACGTCCTTTACTTTGGTAAAGGCGTCCTTTGGTTAGGCGTCCCTACGAGGAGTAGGGGCGTCCTTGAGTAATGCAGCGGAATAAAATACTAAACAAGTAAAGATGAACGCAGTGAATTATAGAGGAACCACTCAAGACCAAGTAGTCCTTAAGTGTAAACCTCTACCTCCTTGGAGGATTTTTGAATAGCTTTTCCTTTATATTGAACGTCCTTACAGTTGTACTGGCGAGTCTTTACAGTTCTCTGGCACTTAGCTTTTCCCTAAGTCCACTAGTAAAGGACTCCTCAGCCTACAACTTAAGCGAGTTCAATCTATTAAAGGACTCTATCCCTACGTCCTACAGTACTTCGTAGGACTCTCTTTCTCTTTTTGGGTTTTTCTGAATACAAACTGTTTTGTGGTTTTGGTTACAAATCTCACTCGATCTAGCACAAGTCTTAGCACTGTTCTTGAGTTCTTGAGCTAGTTCTTCGTGTTCTTGCTACAAGAACAGTGAGCCGCTTTCCTCTGATTCTCTCTGAATATTCTCTGAAAGCGTTAACGTCACAATAAATGCCTTGGGGTATTTATAGGACTTGGGGAAGGGCGTCATTTCTCTGGGACGATCATGCCCTTGGTGGACGTGGCTACAAGATCTTTCTCCACGTATGATGGCGGTGATGAGGAAGCTTCCTGTATCCAGCTGTGTGTGATGAACTCCGCTACAGGATCGGCCGCCACGTGTTGATGAATTCTGTAACAGGATCGTCCGCCACGTAGTGTTGGACTCCGCTACAGGATCGGTCTCCACGTGTCCTTGGATGATCAAATGTTGTCGAGTGATGTCATCCTGTCGGCTAGAGAGTAAGGACTCCTTTCTTACGTTCCTACTTGCTTGGGATTCCGTCCTTGCTCAAGTAGTCTCTAGCTGGTCCTTACTTCCTGTTGGCTAGCGTCCCTAAGCCTAGGGGACGCCCATACACACTTGTTGTCCTTTTGTCACTAGCGTTCCTGAACACTTGGACAAATTTATTAGAATTAAAGTGAGTTTGTAATATCAAAACTAAGGGACGGTTGTGTGGTACACTAACAAGTACGCAAGCGTCCTTGATAGCGTCCCAACAAAGTCTTCCTTTGAGCCTTTTAGAGTGATTAGATCTGGATCACCCCTTAGCTCCTCTAAGCTCTCTCTAATTATCCTCTCCTTTGATTGGGGACCAAGAAATTCCAAAATTAGAAGATGGGCAAAAGTGGAAGATCATAATAATGTGCCTTGGAGCCCAATCCTCACTTAAGCCGACTTGGATCGACATGGGTGGACCTCGGGCCCGACGTTGCCAACGTCGGTCCGAGCCTCTAAAGCACCAACTCGGGCCCGACTTGCTGGGCACGTCGTTCCGGGGCCTCGATCCTCTTCTTTTCTTGGTTTTCCTTGAGCTCCTCTTCGTTCTTTGCATGGCTCTTCCGCTCCTTTGCTCCCGAGATTTGCCTCTCCTTAGAAACTCCTCCAAAACGTCCTCAAATGCGCCATTTTACCTACAAAACACAACAAACTCTCATAGTCTCCGAATCTCATAGAAAATCGGGAACTAAGCTAAAAAGGGACAAAACTAACAAAGAAAGGAACAAAAGACACATATTTACAAGGGAAATTAACCACTAAAACACCACCAAAATGAGAGACATCACCCCACATACATACTCATGCATCAAACCATGTCAACATCATTCAACTCAGTTTAAGGCATAAATATCATGTGGTAAAGTGATCATGTCTTACAAAACAAAGGAAGTAGCATAAATAACACATTCCATTAATAAGGAAGTACCATAAACATGATGTTAACAGAACACAACTAGTGCATACAGCAAGCAACGAAGAAGGAAATTACATGAATAACTCAAAAAAAATCTAAGATAATTTCAGCATTTAAGGGGCTTAGCTAATCACCCACCTCGGAATCAAGGGCGATTTCTCCATCACTCGAGTCCAAATTAGCACAACTTTCTTCGGAATCATGGGCGAGCTCATGAGCAGGGGAGTTGTTTGGGCCATCAACCTCACCCTCAGAGGACTTTGCTGGGCCATTGACCTTAACACTTGACTCGGGCAAAGTCGTTGTTCCCTTATCAAAAATAAATCCCAAACATGCAAACAAAGTATAGTAGGCAAGCAAGGGGTCGAACCCAAAGGAATCAGTTTCTATTCAGATTTTAGTGGTTTTCATGCAAGTAGACAAAGGAGGGTTTTTGAAAGTCGGTTTCAATCAAAGTTTATCAAGTAGAGTTTATCCAATCAATTCCACTTTATTAATCCGTTGATCATGAATTCATCCACCTCTTTATATGCCTAGGTCAATTCCAATCCCAATCTTTAGCAATCGCAAGTCCACGGTCCAAGCAATTCTATAACCCTAGGCAAGGACGCTTAACCTAGAATTAGCATAGAGCACAGGGATAGTAGGAAATCAAATCATGCAATCAAGCTACGAGTCTCAAGCACAACTTAACCATTGAATACTCTTTCCTAAACTAGTCCACGGTCCTAGAATAGAGTTGTTTCGAGAAATAGGAAAGATGCATAGACAACAACCAATCCTAATTCAAACAATAGATCTAAGTCAATCAAACAAGTTGATCAGGCTCATAAAATCAAACATAGATCATGGGATGAAGCACAAGAGTATCAATAAAGACCTAGGGATAAAGAGATTACCAGAATTTCACAACTTCATAATAAAGCTTCCTTGATCGAATAAAATCAAGAGGAGAGTTAGTTCTCCATTACAAAGAAAACTCTAATCTTTATTGAAAGACAATTGATTGACAAGTATGTCCTATGATATCCTAAAAACCTAGAAAGGTTCCCCTTATATAGCCCCAAGGATCAGCCTTTTCGGACTAAATAAGATAGGAAACCGAAAGATAAGAAAGGAAACAAGATAGAAACGGTGAAATATCGTCCGCATGAAAGTCGGTCGCACCGCGACCGCGGCACCACCACCGCCCCGCGGCGGTCTTCAATCGGTCAAGTCCGAGTCGGCTTCTACCGCGACCGCGCCACAGACAGCGCGACCGCGGCCTTCATAGGTCTTGGTTGGTTCGCTCCTTCACGCCACCGCGCCCGCGTCATAGACAACGCGACCGCGATATCCATGCAGTGGCGAATCTTCATCTTTAAGCTCTTTAACTCTTGATTCTTCATATCTTGTGTCTTCGGTCTTCATATTACAATAACGCTCAAAACTAACCTAAACACTCTCTAAATCATCTCAAAATACAAGAGTTATCCTATACAAAATAGCCTGAATCAACACTCTCGGCCTTTTTCGGCTTCACATATATTGGCGACATCGGTCTTAAGCGCCATTGACTGAAGGAGTGGACTCCTTGACAGTCATCTCCCCAATCACATTCACGTTCGGAGCATCCAGGCTCTGAAAAACTGGAGTGGGAACTTTCATCGCCTCCAAAGATCACGTATGGATCTAGACTCATCTTTAGTGGTTGAAGTTCAGGGGAGTAGCTTTCTACACAAAAAAGAGAGGTAAAGAGTCAGAATTCACATGACATATATGCATCAAATACAATATTAGAAATATAAGAGAAAGCACTCACCCGATGAGGTATGTATGAAAGCTTTCGATCGAACAAGCCAACCATCAAGCATGTAGAAACCAGGGCAGATAGACAGTGGTTTGAACCGAGGATAAAAAATGCAAGAGTTCGAAACCAACTAAAAAAGAATGTTAATCGATTCAAAACAATATCAACACAATAACAACTCACTAGATCAAGCAAAATCTGACTCCATCCAAAGCAGCCAACAACCAAAAGAGGTAGGAGAAGAGGTCCAAGAGCGTCATATATCCAATACCCAAACACGCAATAGGTAGAGAGAATTAGAAATCGAGAAATACATAAAGTGAATTGATCCAAAAACAACAAGAAAGAATTACTCACCAGTTCAAGCAAGATCTCGCTCGATCTAAGAGACAATCAACCAGAACAGGCACAAGAAGAGACTCCAGAAGGTGAATCGAGCCAAATCCCAAACATGCAATACTCAAACAAAGTTAGAAGTGAACTTTCATAGAAGGAGAATCGATGCAAAAGCCTAGCGGGTCGATACTCACCAGAGGATGGAATATATGAGTCGATCCAAGCCGAAACCAACCAGAAGAGGTACGAGAAGGAGATTAGAGGGAAGACCCAAACATCAAAGAGTCAGAAACCAAGCTCAACAGAAGGTGAATTGTCCAAGAAACGAACAAGAAAACACTCACCAAGCGAGGTACCAGATCGATGGATCCAAGCAACCTGCAAACAAGTACCAAAAAGAGGAGTAAATGATCGATCGAACCAACAACAACCAAGAAACAGAAGAGGGGGAGATGGAAACGAGAGAGTATGAGCGAACAAAAGAAGCAGAGGAGAACTCAATGAGAATGCTAAGGGTTTTCTCACTGTGGAGAAATCTAGAAAGTTCTTGAGAGGAATGAAAAGAAACGGCGCACCCAAAAAAAAATGCTAGGGTTTTTTCCTTCCTCCACATTTATATATACGAGCTTGATCAGGTCCAAATTGATGACCCAACAATGGCAGTCCACTAGTGTAAATGCCAGCTCAATTGAATTTAACCCAACAATGGAGGAGGTCCAACGGTCATTTTTATAAAATCACCCAAAACATATGAATATGGGTTTTATTCTTCTAAAAAAAATGCAAGAAAATTGAATTTGATGGAGATCAATTGTAATGTTGAGTTTTTATTCGTGTATGTATTATTGTAGTGTAATGAATTCAATGAGGTTAAGAGATGGAAAGAGATGATTGAGGAAGAAAGAGTTGGTAAGGGTAGTGATGTCCGCATTTTAGGTAGATTTTTAGGGTCTAGATAGGTCAGTTTGAGTTGATTTTCATGTTTAAGTCTTGTGTTTTTGAGTCTTTTTGCATGTGTTTTCGTATTTCCTTGAGATTCGGAAACTACGCATATTTGTGTCATTTTGTAGGAGTTTTGGAGCTTGAAGAAGAGTTTGGAGCAATGCCGAGGAAGGATGGACAAGCTAGGAGGAAGACTTGAAGTGGACAAGCTAAGGAGAAGGGCCAAGAGAAGCCAAATCAAGAGGAGAAGTGAAGAAACCGACCCCGGGATCGAGCTAGGAAGGGTCGAGCACGAGCTAAGTGAAGAAGATAGAAGAAATTGAAAAGAGTGCTCTCAGGACCGACCCTGAGGGGGGTCGAGCACGACCCTATTTGGGTCGATCTTGGGCACCGACTCTCCTTTATCCGAGATCTTACGAGATATCCAATCCCAATATTTGTTTCCTGTTGGATCATAAGTCTGTTAGTGAAGGTGTCCTTAACTGGGTTAAGGGTGTCTTTAGGTGCAGCGGAAATTAGACTTAACAGGAAACACAATGAGATAATGGACACGAGTATTTATAGAGGAACCCCACTAAGACCAACTAGTCTTATGGGTAAACCTCTACCTCCGCTTGGAGGATTTTCAATAGCCGTCCTTATCTTATTAAGAGAGAGTCCTTACAACTTAGGCGAGTCGTTACACTTCACTGAGCTAAGCATCCGTCCTTAGCCTCACTAGTAACACTCCTTCCACCTAACAAAGTAACCTAACTCTCTTAGCTATAAGGAAGCTATCACACACGTCTCTCACGGTTCGTTGTGAAAGACAAACTACAACTCTAACTATTTTGTGGTTTGTTTTGGATTTGATTTGGTTGGACTTTCTTTCTCTTGCTTCAAGCTCACTTGATCTTCTTGATCCTCGTTCGTGTTCTTGAATGCTTCGGGAGAGCTTGAGAGAAAGTCTTCAAAGTCCACACCGCTATGCATACCCCTTGGGGGGTATTTATAGCGGAAGTGGTTCTTGTCCTCTAGCGTTCTCTGATGCTTGGCAGGATCCTTGATCTTCCATCAACGGTGCGATGGGAATCTTGAGGAAGTCAACTCTGTTGACGCTTGGGAAGCCTCCGCGTGGATAGGGGACCATCGCTGGGAAAGCGACATCTTTGGAGTTGTCTACACGTGCCCAAACAAGGGAAGCTTCCTTCTGAGGACTACGGCCGAACCTGATGTAATCATGTTGGGGCGGCCTTGATTTGAATTTGAACTTCGTCCGTATTTTGGCGCGCGTCCCTTCTTGATGAGGACGCCGTCCTATCTGCGCAGGAACTTCGCCAATTACGTTCAGCTTTGGAAGTTCTGATGACGTGCGTCCCTACAGCTTAGGGACTGCCGTTCACTTGTTGTCCTTTTCGCTCATGTGGGTCCACTGGACCTACCTGAGATCAACACTTGGACAACTTGTTAAATACATTTGAGTTTGTCATTATCAAAACAAGGGACGATCATTATTGGTTTAGATATTAATGACTGGCGTCCTTAATATCGTCCCAACAATTTCCCCCTTTTTGATGATGACAAACTCTTTCAGATAATACGCACAGAAGTAAAGCTTTTAGCATGAGAGACTACACTAGATTTTCTTTTCAGCTTAGGTTGGCATGCAACACATTCTTTTAAGTGCGTTCTCTTTTATTTTCTACTAGCGTCCTCTGGACTTGTTCGAAATTCCCCCTAAACACATGCTTTCTATGATAACTTAAAGACAATCGCATCTCTGCAAAACTATACTTCCCCCTTTTGGCATCATCGAAAAGGAGAACAAGTTGAAAAGCATGCAAGCACAAAGTCATAACTAGAGAAAGGAACGCTTAGACAAAATGAATCACAAATCTAATGAACGGCATTCATAAAGCAATAGAAGTACGATCATTACAGACATTCAAACACATAGTTCAAAGCGGGGACAGCGTCCCAATGTCTTAGCAAAAACCAAAGAAAAGATAAATTGTTTCAGGGGTTGGAAGAGGGAGGGTGATCATTTGCGTGGACGCTTGCCAAGGGCCTTGAGGTGCTGCTCCTGAAGATGGTTGTTCTGGGCAAGGAGCTCGTTGTTGCGCTCAAGAGGTTCTGTGTGGGTGTGGAGAGTGTCGTGAACCTGCTGAATTAGATCAATCATCATGCACTGGTTTTCTATCATCATGCCCATCAGATACTTCGTAGAGTGTTTCTCGGCCTCATCAGGGACGCTCATACCATCGAGCTCGTCCTCTTCTTCAGCAGCGTTCTCTATCGGCGTCCCAACTACTTGCAAATTCTCAGCCTCTGGATCACCTGGAGCTTCTTGAGCAACAGCGACGGCAGCAGCCTTAGCTTTCCTCTAAGCCTCTTTCCTTTCCTTTTCCATTTGGCGTTTGACTGATGGAAGCGGCTCATCACAACGGAGTTTTCCAACTGGGGGCAAGGTGATTTGCCTAACGTCCTAGTGGATGCCAAAGGACTGTTCCTGTTTCGGAGCATAGAGGCCCTGCTGCTTAAGAATCTGCTTGACCAAGCCAGGGAGGGGAAGAGAGTGCCTGCCACCTGTGCACTTGCCCATGTGCTCCAAGATTACCCGCGGCAAATTGATCAGCTTGCGTTCTAAGAAGGCGTCCAGCAAGATACTGTCAGTGATCTGGACTATCGACTTCTTTTCTTGGCGGGGGACTACCATGCGCACAATGAAGTGATGCGCAAGGACGCCCGTCTTGGAGAGACAGTGAGCGACCCTGTCCCTAGCAATTGGTTGTCTCCCGTTGAATATTCTGTTGAAGATCTCTTCCTGGGAGAAACGACCAAAATTCTTATTGGGAAGGTCGTGCATGGCATCTGGCGGAGAGGGACGCAGACCTAGCATATTGCGGACGGTACCCTCAGCAACTGAGTACTCGTCCCCATCAATTTCGAACGTCCCTTGAGGCTTCCCTTTTACCTCTGATATTTCAAATTTGGAGTAAAAGCGGAGAACCTGTTCGGGGTCTACTTTAGCGGCCTCTGCACCAAGGTGCGTCCATCCTTGGAACTCAAGCAGTTCCAAAAACTTTTGGCGTTGATTCTCTTCTAGGAACTGGGCGGTGAATAGGAGCGGCGACAAGATTTTCTTCAAACGTTTCTGCTTACTGCCGTTGCTCACTATCACTTCATCACCGACGTCTTCTTCATCGCCGTCTCCCTCCTCGTCCTCAGGATCCTCATCCTGGTGAGGAGCGTCCTCTTCGTCTGAGGCCTCGTCCCCTTGCTCATGGGACTCGACCATTTCAGTGTCCTCAGCAGCGGACGCCTGTTCTGTAGGAGGCGCGTCCACCGCTGGAGTCCGTGCCAAGGACTCGGTAGGGACGGTTGAAGGAGGCGTCCCTTGGACTTTAGCAGTTTCCTCGACAGCCTTAGCGGGCGGAGGAGGAGGAGGAGTTGAAGCTCTGGGAGGAGAGGGAGAGGGAGATCTTTTCTTAGCTTTTGTAGCGGGGGCAGAGGGGCGAGGCGGAGCCATAGAGATAGGCTTGACATTGAGCGGAGCAGGGGGAGGCGGCTGCTTGGCAGGAGAGTCCTCAAGAGAAATGACTTTTGGTACAGCGTCCTTGGCCGGGACCTGTACTTGAGGAGCGTCCTTTATGACCTTTGGCATGGGCTTGGCCAGGTCTGCCTCAATCTCCGCCTGGAGCGGATCTGAAGAAGCCGCAGGAGCAGGAGCAGGAGTGATGTCCTCTATCCTTGGTGGAGGAGGAGGAAGCCGAGGGACGTCCTGTAAACTCTGTTGGATCGCCGCAACAATGACGTCCCTTTCGGCCTGCTCTTGCTTGGCCTTCTCTTCTTCCTCTATTTGCAGCTCGGAGAGGCGGATAGCTGCCATTTGTTGCTCAGTCACGCCCTCGAGCTCAGCAGACGTCTTCAAGCGTCGTTTAGGGGCGGGAGGCGGGGAGGAAGGGACCGGGGTGACTTGGGAGGAGGAGGGAGGCCCTTTATCTTGTGGTTTGGAGGGGGAGGAGGGCCGTTTCCGTTTCTGTGATGGGACGGAACCGGCAAGAGCCACCGAGAACTCCATGATGTCGGGGAGAAGCTTGGCGAGCTCATCTACCGTCCCACCAAAAGTATCGGAAATGATGCCTGGCCCCATAAAGGGTGGGTTGGTGTGATTGGTTTCTTTGAGGCGGGGTTGGACGTATGTGACCATGAAGTAGTGTAGGAGGCGTTGGACTTTGGGAGGGTGGTCATGAGCGGACGCCCGTAGGCAAATGTTGGCGAGCGTCCGAGGCTCTTTCTCTAGCCAGTCCTCAATTAGGGGGTCAAGAGGAGGACGGCGGTTTGGTTGGGAGGGGAGACCTTGGATAGTGCCTTTTGCAGAGTGTGCTGGTTCTGGCTCGGGTTTAAACGGCCTCTCAAGAAATTGGAAGCGTTTTTGTGAGGGTTTGGATTGAGGGCGAGATGATTGGGATTTTTGTGGAGGAGGATGGGAGCGTTGTTGCTGAGGAGGGGTGGTGGAGTGGCGGCGTTGGGTGGATTGAGAAGAGGAATGGTGGCGAGAGGGTTCTTGGCGGCCGGAAGGTCTGCCTCTCGAGTCCATTAATGACCGGCCTCTCACCGGAGGAGATCTCGAGGAGCTAGGGTTTTTCGCCGCTGGAGATTGGTTCTTGGTTGCTCTTGTGTTGGCCATTTGAGAGGATGGTTTAAATAGAAGAAGATTAGGGTTGAGAAAGTGATTTCGGGATCTGGGTTTCAAGATTTGAGAGCTTTGCTAAAAATGTGTAAACAGCAGAGGAGCGAAGAAGGTGTTTCGGAGAGCACGGGTGGGTATTTATAGGAAGAAGACGAAGTTAGACGGTTAGGGGTAACAGGGTCTTTACACTTGGTTTCCTCCACCCGCCTTCCCACACGTGGCTTTCTTCTTTGCTAAGAAACACAGCTGTTGGGCACTGTTTGCGCATATCCCGAGATCTTCGCTAAATCTTCTCTAAGACGGTTCACCTTCCCATTTTCAAACATTTAAACTTCTCACAACTGCAAAGGACTCTGACCTGGCGTCCTTTCAACACACAACACTTCACTACTAGCTTAGAGTTCCCATCATTTCGGCTTATAATGAGGGTAGTTTGATCAGGGATACTCTTGAGATGAAGAGCGAATTGAATACCGTTCAAAAACACAAGCAAAACATGTCTTAGACTAGCGTCCTTTAAAGATGACTTTAAATGGATATATTACTTTAAAACGAGTTCTCAACAAAACATAGCCAATCATGGAGGGAATAATAGAACGGGACTTGATCATTTGAAAGTTATCATCCCCAAGAGCAGCCGGAGGTGCTCGAAGGGACGTCTAACAAGTGCTTTTGTGAAAATATCGGCCACTTGGTCCTCAGTCTTAACATGATCTACCTTAATTAATCCAAGTTCAACATTATCACGAAGAAAGTGATGTCTTATGTGAATATGCTTTGTCCTAGAATGATGAACAGGATTCTTTGCAATACTTATAGCACTGGTGTTATCACACAAGATAGGGACTGTGTTGAGGAACGTACCATAATCTTCAAGTTGGTACTTGATCCATAGGACTTGCGAACAGCACAAAGCAACAGCAATGTACTCAGCTTCCGCGGTTGAGAGTGCCACGGAGTTTTGCTTTTTGGATCCCCAAGATACAAGGCATGAGCCAAGGAATTGTGCCATGCCGGATGTGCTCTTCCTATCCACCACATGGCCAGCGTAATCTGCATCAGAGTACGCTACCAGGTTTAGGGACGTTCTTCTGGGATACCATAGGCATAGGTCATCTCATCCCTTGAGGTATCTGAAGATTCTCTTGACCTCTTGCATGTGGGACTCCTTTGGATTTGCTTAGAAACGAGCACACAAGCATACAGCGAACATGATGTCGGGACGACTTGCCGTTAGATATAGCAAGGACCCTATCATTCCTCTGTAAAGCTTTTGATCTACACTCTTGCCTTCTTCATCAGCATAAAGGCGAGTGTTGGGGGAGATGGGAGTATAAATGGGTTTTGAAGAGTTCATTCCATACTTCTCGAGCATTTCACGGATGTACTTTTGTTGGTGAATGCGCGTCCCATCTTTGAGCTGGGTGATTTGGAGTCCCAAGAAGAAGTTGAGTTCTCCTATGAGGGATATCTCAAATTCACTACTCATCAAGTTCTTGAATTCCTCTACAAGTCTCATGTTAGTGCTTCCAAAGACTATGTCATCGACATAGACTTGGACAATCAAAACATCTTTAAGGACTTTCTTTAAGAATAGTGTTTTATCAATGTTACCTCGTGTGTACCCGTTGGACAAGAGAAAGGACGCAAACCTATCGTACCATGCACGAGGGGCTTGCTTGAGTCCATAGAGTGCCTTGTCCAAGAAGTACACATGATCAGGGTGATCAGCGTCCTCAAATCCTGGAGGTTGAGCGATGTACACTTCTTCTTTAAGCTTTCCATTGAGAAAGGCTGTCTTGACATCCATTTGAAAGAGCTTGAACCCCTTGTGGGCGGCGTAGGCAATGAGGAGGCGAATGGCTTCAATTCTAGCGACAGGAGCGAAGGTCTCATCATAATCGATCCCTTCCTCTTGCCTATAGCCTTGAGCCACAAGCCTTGCTTTGTTCCTTGATACGCGGCCACTTTCATCAAGCTTGTTCCTATAGACCCACCTCGTCCCTATTATGTTTTTGTTTCTTGGTCTAGGGACGAGGGTCCAAACTTTGTTCCTCTCGAATTGATTGAGTTCTTCTTGCATGGCTTGAATCCAATCAGCGTCCTGGAGTGCTTCCTTTATGTTCTTAGGTTCAACTAAGGACACAAAGGCGTTGAAGGCACAGAACGCTATGTTGGCGTTGAGGGACTGATTCACAGCTGATCTTGTTTGGACTCCTTTTGAGATGTCTGAGATGATTTGATCTGTTGAATGAAGTCTTGAAAGGTTGGATCCCCTGTGGGTAGCGTCCCTGGCAGGGGTACACCTAGGGTCCATCCAATCAGACTCATCAGAGTCAAATCCGTCTTCTTCATTTGTCGGCTCAGTGTGTTCCCCCTCAGCTGGAGCGTCCACACTGTGTATTTCTCCTTGTTGACTTGATTCACCGGCCTCAACTTGGTTTAGCGACCAAGTTTGAGAAGGCTCTTGTTGTTCACTAGGAACTCCCATTGAAACCTCATCGCGAGACTCAGGGGCGTTCCCAAGAACATAATATTTGACTGAGGAGCCTCTTGGTTCTTCTTCATCATCTTCATCATCGTCCCTAGGAGAGGAGCGACGTTCTTTCTTACTTGGTTCTTTCTTGAGAGAGGCATTTTCTTTGAATACTACATGGATACTTTCCTCAAGCTTAAGAGTCCGTTTATTGAAGACTCTATAGGCCTTGCTTGTGAGAGAGTATCCAAGAAATATTCCTTCATCACTCCTAGCGTCAAATTTGTCGATGTTGTCTTTGCCGTTGTTGTGAATGAAGCATTTACACCCAAAGACTTTGAGGTGTGAAATGTTTGGCTTTCTTCCATTCAAGAGCTCATAGGACGTCTTTTTTAGCAATGGACGAATCATAGCTCGATTGACAATGTAGGTTGCGGTGGCAACGGCTTCTGCCCAGAAGTGTTTGGGGACGCCACTAGGCAAGAGCATCGTCCTTGCCATGTCTTCCAGCGTCCTATTCTTTCTTTCAACAACACCATTTTGTTGAGGAGTTCGAGGAGAAGAGAAGTTGTGGGAGACTCCTTGTTGGTCACAAAAGGCAAGGAACTCTGAGTTTTTAAACTCCGTTCCATGATCTGACCTTAGAGCTTTCAAGCTCGTCCCAAGAGCAACTTCTACTTGCTTGATAAAGATTTTGAATATCTCGAAGGCATCTGCTTTTGACACCAAGAAAAGAACCCAAGTGAATCTTGAAAAATCATCTACAATGACATACATGTACCTTTTTCCACCATAGCTTTGGGTTTGCATGGGTCCACACAGATCCATGTGAAGAAGTTCTAATGGCTTCTTTGTGCTCACTTCATTCTTGGATTTGAAGAACGATCTTGTCTGTTTCCCTTTGATGCATGCTTCACATTGCTCAGGATCAATTCGGGAAAGACCTCTTACAAGATCCTTTTGATGAAGCTTGAAGATTGTGCTAGGTCCTGCATGTCCTAGACGTCGATGCCAGAGATCGGCGTCCACGGCGGAGACAGATAAGCACAACTTGGATGCAGGCTTGAATCTTTGATTGAAGACGTAGACATTGTTTTCACGAGTCCCTTTGAGAATGACTTGATTTGTTTTCTTGTTGATGACTAGGCATTCTTTAGAGTCAAATGTGACTAGGTTTTCACCTTGATCACATATTTGGGAGACACTAAGGAGGTTGAAGCCTAGTCCTTCGACAAGACTAACTTTGGACGCACTGATGGATTGATTCAGCTTTGCGGTGCCCGTCCCTTTGATCTTTCCTTTGCCCTTGTTGCCAAACGAGACAGTTCCTCCCGTGGCATTTGTTTGGATAGAAGTGAGATGGATCTGGCTTCCAGTCATATGATTTGAAGCGCCACTATCGATGATCCACGGGCTTCCTCTCACTTCCACCTGAAAAGAAGAGTTAGTTCTTTGCGACCCAGGCAAGGTGACCCCCACCTGGTTCGTTACAAGGGTAAAACTTCTTCATAGGCAAATGATCATAAACATTCACATCATTTGATCTTCTAGCATGCGTCCTAGGAGATTGAGTTTTAGCATTTGGCACACTAGCATGCGTCCTATCAGCAGATTTAGGCCTGACATTCTCACGGCCATTCCTAGCCTTCTTTCCATTTTCAAGATCTTGTTTCAGCTTAAGACACTCATACTGGTAGTGACCGCCTTTGCCACAATGCCAGCACGTCCTATAATAGTTTCCAAGATAGTACTTTTTGTTAGGACGCTGAATTTTATTCTCTTTCATTTTCTCAAGGTCCACTACCTTAGATCCTTTTCCCTTAGCAATATTCTTGTAGATTTTGTGACTGGCAAAATTTGTGTAGTAGTCCTTTTGTCCTTTCTCACCACTCTCTAGAACTCTAATGCGCTCTTCTAGATTCCTTGTCTTTTCCCTCTCAAGCTCTAGTTCAGTAGTCTTGCTAGCTTCATAGTCACTAGGGAGAGAGTTCTTTAATCCTGATTCATACCCTAGTCCTTTCCTAGCTGGAACAAAAACTATTGGGTTAACAGTTTCAGTCATCGGACTCTTTCCTAGAACTTTGACCTCGTCCCTAAGACTAGCATTTTCGAGCTTTAAGCACACAATCTAACTTTTAAGGGACTTGACTTCTTCCTGAGAGGACTCTAGTTGAAAAGACATGGTACTACAATTTTCACATTCCACAACAATATTCTCGGATTCAGCTTCGTCAAAACTTTATTTCATAGCATAGCTCTCTTGCATGATTTGAGTTATCAATTTAATGAGCTTTGGTTTTGAACATTTTTCAAGAGAATTTATCATGGTTTCATGAGTTACCTCTTGCTCAGTTTCAGAGACGTCCTCTGGGGCGTCTTCCATAGCCATGTAAGCCACTTGATTTTCTGGCTCTTCATCACTTGAGTCAAGGTCGTCCCATGCACCCTCAAATGCACCAACAAGCGCCTTTTCCTTCATTTCCTTTGATGTTAGTCCTGTGGTACATTTCTTGGCCATGTGTCCCTTTCTGTTGCATTTGTAGCACACTATTTCCTTCATCTCTGCATCTGTAAGCTTGCGAGATTCTTTCTTGACAGGCATCTTCATTCTTGGGACTTTGCCTCTTCTGTACAGTGCACGAAGAGTTTTGCTCAACAGGGCCAATTCATCTTCCTCGGAAATTTGTTCTTCTGTTTTTCCTTTGCGTTCCACTAACGCCTGGAGACGAAGATTCTCTTGGTGCTCTTGAGTTTTGGCTTCTAGCATCGAGTTCAACTCTCTTTGCCTTTGATAGTATTGCTCATACTCTGGCGTCCTAGCCGCGAGAGTCAAAGCCAGCTCATTTTGGGGACTCTTTCCCATTTCTGCCAGATCTTGGTTTCTTCTTGCTTCGTACCCTTTGAGTTTTCCATAGATTTCCTCCATGGACAGTCCCTTGTTGGCCAGGTTCTCTTTGAACGTCATCCTATCAAAGTTCCATGGTCCCGTGAGTCCATCTATCAAAACTTGAACCTTCATCCTCTGAGTGATTTCTGTTTCTTTGACACCCAAGTTTTTCAACTTAGTTAGAAGGGCCTCAAAGCGAAAGGAGTAGTCGGTGATGGTCTCGTTTGTGAACATCCTGAATTTGTAGAAGTCCCTTTTTGCTTCCAACTGGACGTCTTCTTTCATCTCAGGCGTCCCAACATGATACTTCTCCAGGGCTTCCCATTGGAGCTTAGCAGTTGGGAGATTGCTCACACGGGTGGCGTCCCTTTCACAGAGGGACGTCTGTAGAAAACAGATGCCCTTTGCATTTGCTTCCATAAGCTTGAACTCTTCAGGACCCCAATCTGCCTCCTTGTCCTTCTTGGCGGCAGGAACTTCGAGGTCGCCGTTCTTAATCACCAGCCAGCATTGGTAGTTTTGACTACGCACGAAGCATTCGAATCTTGTCTTCCACCTATTGAAGTTGCCGTCCGTCAGGCGAGGTGGTTTTGCACTTGAGATGCCTATAGGTTCCATCTCCATATTTCCTGCAACTCAAACTTAATCTAGAGCGCCCGCTCTGATACCACTTGTTAGAGGGGAGACGGGCCCAATTGCCAAGCCCAACTCACAAGCCCATGGGGTTCCATCCCAAAACCAATTGGCAATAGAAGGAGTAACCCATGTACTTATAAGCGAGCTTGGTTTCCCACCAATTCTCGATGTGGGAAGCACAATTGCAACCCTACCAATCTCCCCCTCAATTGTGAATCCCTCACAACCGATAACGGCGAACCCTCCCGGTCCCTAAGCCGAACCATCGGCTCTGATACCAATTGTTGGATCGTAAGTCTGTTAGTGAAGGCGTCCTTAACTGGGTTAAGGGCGTCTTTAGGTGCAGCGGAAATTAGACTTAACAGGAAACACAATGAGATAATGGACACGAGTATTTATAGAGGAACCCCACTAAGACCAACTAGTCTTATGGGTAAACCTCTACCTCCGCTTGGAGGATTTTCAATAGCCGTCCTTATCTTATTAAGAGAGAGTCCTTACAACTTAGGCGAGTCGTTACACTTCACTGAGCTAAGCGTCCGTCCTTAGCCTCACTAGTAACACTCCTTCCACCTAACAAAGTAACCTAATTCTCTTAGCTATATGGAAGCTATCACACACGTCTCTCACGGTTCGTTGTGAAAGACAAACTACAACTCTAACTATTTTGTGGTTTGTTTTGGATTTGATTTGGTTGGACTTTCTTTCTCTTGCTTCAAGCTCACTTGATCTTCTTGATCTTCGTTCGTGTTCTTGAATGCTTCGGGAGAGCTTGAGAGAAAGTCTTCAAAGTCCACACCGCTATGCATACCCCTTGGGGGGTATTTATAGCGGAAGTTGTTCTTGTCCTCTAGCGTCCTCTGATGCTTGGCAGGATCCTTGATCTTCCATCAACGGTGCGATGGGCATCTTGAGGAAGTCAACTCTGTTGACGCTTGGGAAGCCTCCGCGTGGATAGGGGACCATCGCTGGGAAAGCGACATCTTTGGAGTTGTCTACACGTGCCCAGACAAGGGAAGCTTCCTTCTGAGGACTACGGCCGAACGTGATGTAATCATGTTGGGGCGGCCTTGATTTGAATTTGAACTTCGTCCGTATTTTGGCGCGCGTCCCTTCTTGATGAGGACGCCGTCCTATCTGCGCAGGAACTTCGCCAATTACGTTCAGCTTTGGAAGTTCTGATGACGTGCGTCCCTACAGCTTAGGGACTGCCGTTCACTTGTTGTCCTTTTCGCTCATGTGGGTCCACTGGACCTACCTGAGATCAACACTTGGACAACTTGTTAAATACATTTGAGTTTGTCATTATCAAAACAAGGGACGATCATTATTGGTTTATATATTAATGACTGGTGTCCTTAATATCGTCCCAACAAGGTTGAACCCTTTAGTTTTATTAATTCATCCCTTGGGGGGGAATCATTCATAATGCAATTTTTAAGGAGAGCTAGGAAGAAGACTTGGAGAACAAGTTTGAGACTTTGTGTAAGATTGATCCTTTGTTCAATTTGAATTTTAGTTTGGTTTTTGATGATGTCTTCTTCTTCTTCTTCTTCCTTGCTTCTCTTTGCCATGTGTGAGTAGTTCTCTTAAGTTCTAGGGTTGGGTGAAAACCCAACACAATCATGCATGTTTAAAACTTGAATTCATAACTTGAATGTTTGATGATCATATCTAATCTATCTTGTGCTTAATCCTTGGTGAAAATTGAGGCATATCTTGTGATTGACTATAGCGAAAGTAAAAAGTTAGTTACTTGATTAGATCTAATAGGATTATTTGCGAAAGTTGATATTCCTAGGTTGAAGGATAGATAGAAAGTTGTTTGATTTGCGAAAGTTGATTGAATGGCTTGAATTGTTTGCGAAAGTTAACTTTTCTATGATCTAGCTTGCATGATAGTTGTGAATTCTTGTTGAAAGCATGTATGGTTGTTGTTGTGGTAGCCCTAACCCTAGGATTTGCCTTTTATATTGATTGAAATTTGTGTTTTTGCTTTGATCCCGACTCCCTCTATCGTGTTCAAGCCGTTGTTTGTGTTTCGTGTGTGTTCCTGCGTGATTTGTCTCAGGACCGACCCTATTAGGCTCGAGATCGACCCTCCTCAGGTCGATCCTGAGTTGATCTGCTCTTGTTTCTTTTGCTCTTTTCGTAGTTTTCGACTATTCTTAGCACTATTCTCACCCCCGTGGACGATCCTGACTTCGCTATACTCAGCGGGGTCTTGACTACAAATTTATTTGTTCAAGAAACCCTTCAACAGGTAGGTAATAAAGGTGATTGTTTAGGGGTAAAAATGTAAAGAATTATGTATATAAAAGGAGGAATGAATTATGGAAAAACTTAATGGGACGCTAAAAATGGAAAGATGGACAAATGTAATGGGATGGAGGGAGTAGTTGTTATTGTATTTAGTTCTCTTTTAGTTCAAAGTAGAATACTCACTTTTGAGATTAACTCCTCTATTTTATTCTTTTAATTAAAATTTTAGATTAGTTAATATTTGAATTTATCTTTATCTCATTCAATCGATGTACTTAATATCCATTTGAGATCAATATATTTATTTATGCCTTCTTCTTTTAGCCTTTTACCCAAATAGGCAACCAACTAATATTTCTATTGAAAGTGCAAAACACAAAACATAAAACATGATATTGAATATGCAAATAAGAACAATAAGAGTGTTCTCCATGAGTATAATTATTCAAACAAGTACGTCACCAATTTGAGCATCATCTTTTCTTGTTCGGGGAGTGTGGATCTTGTAACATTGACAATTTATTATATAAGTTCATCCTCTTGATCTCCATCTCTGATCTCTTCACATCCGTCAACTCTTGCAACCTTCTTTGAATCTTCCATCGTAAGTCATGGCAGGTTAACATCCAAAGAAACTTGGGATGACGATGATGCTCCTTTTGTTCTTGCTTTCTTAGCAGCAAAAATGCCGATTGGGCACTCAATAGGAGCTTCATCATACATACTTATTGGCGTATCAGGACTAGATGCATCACCTTCATTTGATTCCGCTCTCGCTCTCTTTAAGGTTCTGGTGTCGGAGCTTTGTTGAGTGTGCAAAGCCTTCCATTTTTCCTCTTTCTTCAAAACAGCCCAACTCGCTATATTAGTGAAATGGCTATTAGCTAGAAGTATAAAAAGGTTCATGAGCATACTGCTTAACATCGTCATCTGACTAACAACTTTTTCTCAACTTATTCCCTTCTATAAATGCACTTTCAAATTTATAACATCGTTATGAAAGTCAATTCCATTTAGACTTACACGACCTCAAGATTCACCACTCATGTCTTTCTTTCTCATTGTTGTAGTAGTCTTTAATTTGCTCCCAAAATGTTTGACATGTTTGTTGTGTGTATTTGATAGGGTCTTTGCTTGTATTAAGCCATGAACTTACTAGGACCAATTCATCATTCTCCATCCATAGTAATCCCTTATTGGTAGAGACATTGTCTGCAACACGGGGTGCACGACCACCATGGGAACTACGACCAACACGAGATCTATGACCTCCACTTCGTACTCCATGCCCGCAGGAAATTTTTGGTTGAGTATTGAACAGAGGCTCATCTTCTAATTGAAGGGCGACATTATCATCCTATTCTAGTAATTAAAATTGGTCTTGGTTGAGACTCGCCAAAGGTTTGAAAACCTTGCACATATGTGATATTTTGAAATTGAGGTGCCGGTTGCTGTAGGTATAGAGGATTCATTTGCCAATTTTGTGGTGGAGGATAACTTTGTTGGAAATGGGGTGGGATCATTTGTTTGAGAATGATTTGATTAGGAATTTGCATACCACATTTGTTGGACACTTTGTGGGTAGTTGGTTGCTTGTTCTATTGAGGATAATTGAGTAGAAAATTTTGTGGCAATCCTGATGAAGAAATATTATTGGAATCCATGCTCAAGAGAAGGAAATTTTCGAAGATGTATTTTTGAGAAGATTATTGGAAGTGTGTACTTGAGTGTGTTTTACATATGAGAATTACATGTGTATATATATACTAGGGGTGGGCACCGACCCAAAACCAGATCAGACCGGACCGGGACCAAATTCCCCGAAACTGATGGACCGAGGACTAGACCGGGAAAATCCGGTCCGGTCCAATCCCGGTTGTGGACTAGATTTTTATTTTTTAAGAAATACTTTTTTTTTTAAGAAAAGATACTTTCTATGTAAAAAATTATAGTATAGTTAAAGCAATCATATATGATTGATGAAAAATATAATATTATTAAGTACATAATATAAATGTGAAGCTTAAATTTTAAAAGCAAACTATATATAATTCAAATCAATATAACTTTTATTCAAATTTAACTTTTATTAAATTTTATAAAAATCCGTTTGGATCGGGACTAGGAACCTCCACTTTCATGGATCGAGGTATTCTCCTGGTCCTGTCTGGTCAAAAAATCCGGTCTAGATCGAATTTTGCCTAGCCCTAGTATATATAGCAAAATCTTTTAATTGCTTGTGTTGAAGTCCGAAAATCTCGAACTAACTACGGGACAAAATTATTCAACTCTCGGGCCTTTCGGCGCGCTAGAAACCGGCTCGTCTTGCTTTGAGCTCTCCCACCCCCCGCGTATTATTTTATTCTCTTTTCGGAGGATTATAAGACTTTTTAAGGTCTTTCCGTAAAATAGTGCGAGCTCCTCGGAGACTCAAACACGTCGGGGCCCGTCCTTCGAGAACACGTCTCGGGACCGGCCTTTTTCCGATCCCTTAAACTTTGCCCTGCACCCCCTATATATAGGAAAGAGAGCTACTTGCTTACACTTTCATTTGTCGATGTGGGATAGAACCAAATCCATGCTAATCGCGATGATGGCCCTCCAAAGGGCATTAATCGCGATATGGCCCTCAAAAGGGCTTAATTACGATATTGTAGATTCATGTTTTGACTGCAGATCAACGCTTACTTTAGCGCGTTTAAAACGTGCCTTAGCGCTTTAATCTTTGTTCTTATTATTTATTCATCTCGTGCATCAACGCGATGACAGATCCGGGTATCAACACAACCCCGTGACTCGGATGTCCTCGGTCTTTTCGAGGACAAACGAGGCACCAACTTGATGCGCATAATTTTGGTCAACGCGTTGTTGGTGACCGGGCATCAGCACGCCTACACGCATTGCGCGGGCCAAACCCCGAGCTTAGCTCGGCGGTTTGTCTCATATAATAATTAGATTTTTGGGTTTATCGCGACAACGAGCGATGAAGTCAACTCGAGCGCGCCCTTGCGTTCAACGCGGGCCAAACCCCGAGCTCAGCTCGGCGGTTTGCCTTATAGAATTTGGATTTTTGGGTTTATCGCGACTACGAGCGATGAAGTCAACTCGAGCGCACCCTCGCGTTCAACGCGGGCCAAACCCCGAGCTCAGGTCGGCGGTTTGCCTTATAGAATTTGGATTTTTTAGGTTTATCGCGACTACGAGCGATGGAGTCAACTCGAGCGCGCCCTCGCGTTCAATGCGGGCCAAACCCCAGGCTCAACCTTGTGATTTGCCTTAATGACAACTGTGGAATTTTGATGTTTTTAAGGTTTTAAGTAGCTGCGAGCGGAGTAACCGACTCGAGTGCGCCTATGCGCATCGCGCGCGTTAGCGGACAACCCCGAGCAAGGACGGCAACTCGGGTTTCCCTAATGACTGTGGAGTTTTGATGTTTTAAGGCTTTAAGCAGCTGCGAGCGGCGTAACCGTCTCGAGTGCGCCTATGCGCATCGCGCGCGTTAGCGGACAACCCCGAGCGAGGACGGCAACTCGGGTTTCCCTAACGATTGTGGAGTTTTGATGTTTTAAGGCTTTAAGCAGCTGCGAGCTACGTAACCGACTCGAGTGCGCCTATGCGCATCGCGCGCATTAGCGGACAACCCCGAGCGAGGACGGCAACTCGGGTTTCCCTAACGACTGTGAAGTTTTGATGTTTTAAGGCTTTAAGCAGCTACGAGCGGCGTAACCGACTCGAGTGCGCCTATGCGCATCGCGCGCGTTAGCGGACAACCCCGAGCGAGGACGGCAACTCGGGTTTCCATATCGACTGTGGAGTTTTGATGTTTTAAGGCTTTAAGTAGCTGCGAGCGGCGTAACCGACTCGAGTGCGCCTATGCGCATCGCGCGCGTTAGCGGACAACCCCGAGCGAGGACGGCAACTCGGGTTTCCCTAACGACTGTGGAGTTTTGATGTTTTAAGGCTTTAAGCAGCTGCGAGCGGCGTAACCGACTCGAGTGCGCCTATGCGCATCGCGCGCGTTAGCGGACAACCCCGAGCGAGGACGGCAACTCGGGTTTCCGTAACGACTGTGGAGTTTTGATGTTTTAAGGATTTAATCAGCTGCGAGCGGCGTAACCGACTCGAGTGCGCCTATGCGCATCGCGCGCGTTAGCGGACAACCCCGAGCGAGGATGGCAACTCGGGTTTCCCTAACGACTGTGGAGTTTTGATGTTTTAAGGCTTTAAGCAGCTGCGAGCGGCGTAACCGACTCGAGTGCGCCTATGCGCATCGCGCGCGTTAGCGGACAACCCCGAGCGAGGACGGCAACTCGGGTTTCCCTAACGACTGTGGAGTTTTGATGTTTTAAGGCTTTAAGCAGCTGCGAGCGGCGTAACTGACTCGAGTGCGCCGATGCGCATCGCGCGCTTTAGCGGACAACCCCGAGCGAGGACGGCAACTCGGGTTTCCCTAACGGCTGTAGAGTTTTGATGTTTTAAGGCTTTAAGCAGCTGCGAGCGGCGTAACCGACTCGAGTGCGCCTATGCGCATCGTGCGCATTAGCGGACAACCCCGAGCGAGGACGGCAACTCGGGTTTCCCTAACGACTGTGGAGTTTTGATGTTTTAAGGCTTTAAGCAGCTGCGAGCGGCGTAACCGTCTCGAGTGCGCCTATGCGCATCGCGTGCGTTTTGCATTACAGAACATGATTAGCGCGTTGATAGTAACTGTGAGCAAAGCTCAAAAACAGCCGTCGTCTAAATGAGGTCGCGGGCCATATGAGGCTTATTTAGTTTATTCTCGTTTCGGAGGCGTTATTTAGTTTGGTGTTAAACTTGTGTATAACAAACCTGTATTAGTCAATCGCTAATATCTCAAGGTTCACTAATGGCGTTCGCTGGGCGTTGAAATGCAAAAAGTGAGAGTAGCGCGTAAGAAGACACAACACCATACACCAAAGGAAGAGCCGGGCGAAATAAAACCCCGAGCCTCTTCCCCCAAACCAAAAGAGAGATCTTTTTATTAGCGTTCATGACATGCCAAGCAAGCGCACCACAAGAGGTTTTACAAATTCACAAAACCTAAAAACAACAAATCCTAACAACAAGAACAACACGAGCAACCCGAATTCGACCGGAGTTACATACACGTCAGTTTTTGCACTTAGCGCGCTGGCAACGTGCAACAGAATCAGTGAAGCTTGCCACGCACTCCAGTCACGAACCCTCGCGTCTCCGGCCACGCGATGTCCTGAAGGGAGCCACAGGCCACTGCAATGGACCACACTAGAGAGATAAGCGCGACAGCCAGAGGCCGGAAGAGCGCGGGCGGGAGAGCGCGGTGGCGGGCCGGTGAAGACACGGCGGAGGCTTGTTAGTTTATTCTCTTTTCGGAGGGTTGTTAGTTTATTCTCTTTTCGGAGGGTTGTTAGTTTATTCTCTTTTCGGAGACGTTATTATGGGGTCGCGGGCCAGGGCCGTGATGGGGCCACGGGCGAAGGCCGCGAGCCCAGGCCATGAGCCGCGATGGGGCCGCGGGCCAAGGCCGAGAGCCAAGGCCACGGCAACGCGATGGGGCCGCAGGCCAAGGCCGCGCGTCCATCGCGATCCATGCTAATTAAAAATGCATACTAATTATATAAGCAAAGAACACACTAACCTGCGCGATTCTTAACCGATGACCCGAGAACATGACAGTCTTAGGACGAGAAGGTCACCACAGACGGCGCCAATGTTGAAGTCCGAAAATCTCGAACTAACTACGGGACAAAATTATTAAACTCTCGGGCCTTTCGGCGCGCTAGAAACCGGCTCGTCTTGCTTTGAGCTCTCCCACCCCCCGCGTATTATTTTATTCTCTTTTCGGAGGATTATAAGACTTTTTAAGGTCTTTCCCGTAAAATAGTGCGAGCTCCTCGGAGACTCAAACACGTCGGGGCCCGTCCTTCGAGAACACGTCTCGGGACCGGCCTTTTTCCGATCCCTTAAACTTTGCCCTACACCCCCTATATATAAGAAAGAGAGCTACTTGCTTACACTTTCATTTGTCGACGTGGGATAGAACCAAATCCATGCTAATCGCGATGATGGCCCTCCAAAGGGCATTAATCGCGATATGGCCCTCAAAAGGGCTTAATTACGATATTGTAGATTCATGTTTTGACTGCAGATCAACGCTTACTTTAGCGCGTTTAAAACGTGCCTTAGCGCTTTAATCTTTGTTCTTATTATTTATTCATCTCGTGCATCAACGTGATGACAGATCCGGGTATCAACAGCTTGACCTACCTAACATAATACAATACATATATCTAACTTTCAAAGTGAAATAAAATCTTGTAATAATAAAGTAGATAAACCTAACATTCAAGGTACTGAATATATTTTAAGTAACATATACCTAACTTTCGATGTACTTAACGTATTTAAAGTAAAATAAATTTAATTTAATAATTAGTTAATAACACGTTGTAGGTTAAAAAATATAAACACATCATACTGTTTTATGCTCAAATCAAGTTATTTTAAAAAGGTCAATTATGTGTTTGTTTAATTTAACAACTCACTAAGTACTGTTTTTACAAGAAAAAAATACAAAATTGGTATCTATAGAAAAACTATGAATTGTGGTATATTTAAAACTTTTTTTTAATTAAAAATTGACCGAAAAAGCCAATGTAACTTAATCTTTATTAACAACCATGATTAATCTTGACACATCAAATGACATGTGTATGGTCCTCCTATTCCCCCTCTTTTGAGCTGCTTTTCTTTGCCATCGTTTCACGATACGAACTTACCAAAGATCACTTATTTACTTTTTTTTCTTGTGATGTGTATCTGATCAATAATACCCTGATATTCATGACCTAATGATACGGATGAGAGAGAAATGATAGGCATCATGAATATTTATGACCTTATGCTGTATCTAGTCCAAGTTAAAGATGTTCGATTGTAGAGTCGAAACAGTGTTGTCACGGCTTGATAGATTAGGACGCTCTAACGAGTGGATTTGTTATTGAACTAATAAAACTAACAAAATGAACAATTTGCACAAATGTTATGCAAGTTAAAGCTACACACGAACTTGCACTTGAGTCAACTAATTGATGGGAAAAAAGAGTCAACTATGTAAATACATTACCTATTGTTATTACTAGTTTACTATGAGTCTATGACATAGCTTTGGAAAATTGAATGTATATATCAGGTCTAACCATATAAATCAGTGTCCAAAATAAATGAATTTCAAATTATATAAAAATTGTCAACTACCAAAATGAATAGGGTCAAATGAGGAAAAAAGTAACCGCCATAAGGTTCAGGTAACTGCAAATTTTACATTTAAATTCACAAAACAAAGCAGAGAAAACCACCACGTACCAAACTCTGAAACTCGTGGTAGTGCTGGTGTCCCCACAACACAGTGGGTTTGAAGTTTGATAGGGATCCTCACGCAAGCTTGGATTCCACGTTGTCCTCCCCTTCCCGTCTCCTCCTCCTCCGTCACCGTGAAATTCTCCATCAACTCTCCCGCTCACTGCCCTAAATTTTGCAGTTTTCGAATCCATCTCTCTTCTTCTCTGAATCTGCATCTTTGCTCTACTTTCTCCGCCGATTTCGCGATCCGCGATTCCGGAGTCGCACAGAGTAGCCATGGACGATCAGGTGGTACAGAGAGTGTTTCAGGAAGGAGAGAGGGAGTATTTCCAGCAACCGTCTACTTCCTCCTCCTCCTCCTCTTCCATCCTTCAATCCCTCTCTCTCCATGTGGTATGTGTGACTTTGTTTTACCTTCTTTCTCGAATCAATCTTTCTGATTACTGAATTGCTTAACAAACATTATGTGCCTGAAATTAGAGTCTCCGATTGGAGTTGTTGCGTGCTTTTTTAAATTATGCTAGTACTTTGGTGTGGTTGGACGGATAGAGTTTATAACAAGGTTTCATAATCTGTAAATTAGGGGAAATGATGCATTTCGTGTGCTTGAGGACTGGAAGAAATCTATTTGTTTGTCTTAGCAGCTAATTGAACTCAAAACATGGCTTATGTTATGGTCATACTCTCTATAAGTAGGTGTCGGCTTTTTCGAAACTGCTGTCAGCTTGATGGTCTTTTGATCAAATGTGCACACTCTCGTAAACTTGGAGTATCAAGTTTAATCATTTGATTAGCTGAGCGAAGTGGCATTGAAGCTGATGCTTTTGGCAATAACATTATAACAATGTATTTTGTGGAAGTTTCATACATGTGGTGTTTTGTTAAGGATGCTGGAGTGGAGTTGGCAATCTATTTGAACTGCCTTCAACAGGAATATTTAGAGAATAGAACATGTTAGTATAGAGCTTGACACGTCATACCTTTTTAGTTGCAATTTTTCAATGTTGCAGACTTTTCACCGTGGGTGTTACCTGTTAATAAAATCCATCCAAGAACTCCGTGAGAAAAAAGAAGGAATTGTGACAGTTGGGATTGGTGGCCCCAGTGGTTCGGGCAAAACTAGGTACGTTTATGCCTATTTGCTTTCTATATTTTCGCCACCCTAATGAGTATTGACAGGTTTCTGTCATCGAGAAAAAATTTAGTGGACCTTGGTAACTGACAGTAAATGAAGACTACTTAGAATGGAAATATGTCTATGTTTTGATTAGGGATTATGGACGTGTGTTATTAGCCATCCACTTCTCTCATACAAGTAACAAATTTCTTCTAAATCAAAGCCCATGTGTTAACATACTTCTTTGCTGGATTGAATTTTTCTTCCAAATCAAACTCATATGTTTTCTATTACTGAACATATGCTGTCCAATGAGAACAATGATCTTTTTCTTTCTGTTGCTTTCCTCTACTGGGTTGCTTGTGAAAGTAAAAACAAATAGGCTGTTTATCAGAGACAAAGAAATTAATTAAAGTGGCCTTTTCTAGTTGAAATTTTTGTGAACATAGTTGGATCTTGGAGGCCGTATCTCCAAAATTCATTTAGGCATACTATACTGCAGCATTTTCAGAATAATGGGTAGAACTTTCTTTGCTAGATTAGGGAGTTCTTTCATTTTGATTGTTACATACACTACTGCTTGCTTCTATGATTCTGACTATATCTTGGTTTGCTCCATGAAGCTTGGCTGAAAAAGTAGCATCTGTAATTGGATGTACAGTTATAACTATGGAGAACTATCGAAGTGGAGTAGATGAATCAAATGATCCGAATTCAATAGATTTTGATTCCTTAGTACGGAATCTTGAGGTTTGTTCTTTGATATTTCAGTCATTCCTTACATTACCACTTTATTTGCTTAAAATCTATATAAAGTGTAAATGTATAAGGTATGCCAAGTTTATTACTTACTTAAACCTTTGGCATGGGTTTGAATTTATCTAATTCAGAGAGTTGAATGGTTTTGGCTGAGAAAGGAAGTTGAAAAGATTCAAGCAGCTTTGTTCTAATTCTTATGCTTTCCTACATATATGAAGTTTGGGCTTTGTTTTCTTTATTACAAGTTTATGTAATATCTTGTATGCTGAAATTGATGCTTCAACAAATGTCCATTTGCAGTTGTGATTCTCTTTACGATGTTAATGCAGAAGCATGATTGAGCCATTTAAAACAATTTAACTTAGCTAAATGTTGTAAAATTACTGCTACAGAACTTTTCTTTATAACTTATTTGATGAATTAATGTCAATTGTATTTCTTCTATACTTTTACTGATGTAGGGCTTCACTAATGCTTTTGCACCATTGATTTTGTCAGCTGATCTCTACGTGCTTGTTTCTATAGTCAAGTACATCGTCTGATCCCAGTAGAGGGTTTATCCTTCAACCTAAAATTTTGAGCTATTTGCTTGCGGTTGACTTTTTATCTAATTCTAGACCGTGATACAGACCCATTTTGGAATATACTATTTGAAATGTTACAAGTAAAAACCTAATCTCACTACTCTTCTTTTTCAATCTAGGATTTAATGGAAGGCAAGGATACTGTATTGCCAGTGTTTGATTTTCAGCAAAAGCGTCGTGTTGGTTCAAAGATTGTAAAAAGTAGTGTTTCTGGTGTGGTAAGTACAATAAGATCATGCATATCTAAAAATCCAGGAGACGAGCTGGTATCACCCTTATCCTGTTTTTTTGCAGGTTATTGTTGATGGCACATATGCCTTGCATGCAAAATTACGTTCTTTGCTGGATATTCGGGTTGCAGTGGTAATAATATCAATTTTCTTTGATTTCAACTCTTACTAATCCATTTGGAAGTCCAGGATATATGAAGAAGCTCTTCTACGCCACTTTTCAGTTTCTTTTCCAGGTTATAATTATGGTTTTCTTGCAAATATTGAATTAGGTTGGTGGTGTTCATTTCAGTCTTCTTTCAAAGGTTCAATATGACATTGGAGATTCTCGTTCTCTGGATACCCTCATCGACAGCATTTTTCCATTGTTTAGAAGGCACATTGAGCCTGACCTGCATCATGCACAGGTTGCTTTTTACGATAATGTTACCATCTGAATTTTTTTAACATGTTTAATGACTAAGGTACTCATAATTTGAATGACATATGCAGATTAGGATCAACAATAGTTTTGTCTCATCCTTCAGGGAGGCAATTTACAAACTAAAGTGTAAAAGCGAGGTATGTCAAACTTTTGGGTTCTATTTGATATATAGACTAGATTCATACGGTGTATAACATCATACCATTTATTTTGATCATAGCTATATTTCTGTTAGCACTTAGCATATTAAGCTATGCCAACAATCTTTTGATTGGAATCTTCTATAGCATAGCTGGTGTTTGCATTCAGTTTGTTAGTAATAGTTTAAGCATAGCTATACATCAGTTTTTTTTTTATGTTATAAAGGATATGTTATCCTGTTTGCTTAATCTTTGATACATTGCTCTCCGATCATAACTTCTTTGTCATTTTCCTCTGACAGTCACCAAATGGACACTCACCCTTATCCTTTGATTGGCAAGATACACAAAGAGACAAGTAAGTTCTATGGAATTATCGTATTTATCATGTGATGCTAGTGTCTGAGCTTCACACCATCAGCTAAATATCTCACCCTTTTTGTTGTTCGTAGCTATATTGAGATGTATCTTCGGCCTCCTTCTGCAAGTGAGGAGGCTCGTATAAATGATTGGGTTAAGGTGCGACAATCTGGTATTCGTTATTATCTATCGATAGGTGACCAGAGGCTTGTTGACAAACATTTCATCATCAGGCCCAAGGCAGAGTTTGAGGTAGGTAACTGTAGTTTATGCGTGAACTTAAATTTGGCACATATGACAGGAAATATTTTCAAATATTCAATTAACTAAGTCAGACTCTTTAAAGGAAGTAAGTACTTCCTTGAATGCTAATCCATATTTTGCCTGCATGCAAGTAATGATCAGATCATCCAAGTCTCCAGAATGTCTGTATAGAGCCTCTAGTGTATCTTCATTAGCTCAAGATGGGTGTTTATGATTTTTTGAGATCACATCCTAAAAAATTGAACCTGCAACATTGGGGCCCAAAGAAAGAATAGACGATAAATTTGACTATGCAAGATATGTGGAAAATAAATCTTCTATACTGTTCAGGCTTCTTATTACCTATGGGCAAAACTGATTGGACTTGAAAAAAACTTTATTATTAAGTTTGTGAAGTTTGGAAAGTTGCCTTAAATTTTTTATTGTACTTACTTTTATATGCATACTTTATGGGGTTTGAAGGTGAATTACTATTCTTGTTTCAACCCTGATAAGCACTGACGACTTATATTGCTCTATATGCAGTCTCTAATAGCTGCCTTTGCTCATTGTTTTTGATGTCTGTTTTAACTTCCTGCTCAATGTGTTGGATATTATTTGCCATTTCTTTCAACAACTTCATTTTTCTGTAGGAGAAAGGTGTTTGTAGGATTTTTCTTGAAGTTTGGGAAGTTTCAGCATCCACAAGGTCCAATTATATGAACACACTATCACCATCTCATTTTTATTAACTGTTTAGCTTAGGAAGCCTGAAAGTTTGCTATTGCAAAATACACCAGAATGTAGAACTTTGACATAAGCACGTATTTTGGTGGAAGTAAGCAGTTTTTTTTTTTAATTAAAACAAGCAGTCTTTTAAACTCTGAGTTTGATTTGTGCAAAAATAAAGCATTTTCAAGCTGGTCTAATATTTATAGCTGGTCTCAGTGTGGAGAATCTTGTGTGTTGTTAATTTTGTCTTTTGTGGTTCTTCTAGTTCACTCCATCTCAAAATGTGGAGATTCTTAGTGCTAGTTTTGTCTTTTGTGGTTTCTATAGCTCACTCCATCTCTGAAAACAAGCAAAACTCTTGTAGACACTAGAGATGTATTGGACTGGAAAAGTCACGTTATTGGTTTGTTTGTATTTATTGTGTGTGTGCTAATTATTGCTTTCATTAAAAATCGGACTGCGCAATAACAGTTGGAGGTTTTTGAAGTCCTAATGTGAATACTGAATAAAATCAACAAAGATGATGTCCCTTAATGTGTTATATGCTGGCAGAATTATGGATCTGAAGTCATTTACTACTTGACTGGGGCTGCATAGTATATTTGCAGAGCTATTTCGTATGGCTGGAAAGCATGGGTGTATTGATGTACACTGAGTTGATTCATAGAATTTCAGTGATAAAAATCAAAAAGAGATTTAAAGGAATGCTTTTTTTTTATGCTGTGTAAATACACTGCGTGAGTGGATACATAGTATTGATGATGGATATATCTGATCAGATGTGCTTTTTAAATGTTGGTTCAGTGATCTTCTATTCGTGTTTAGCACTAATTGGGGTTCGCTTAAAAATCTCATTCACTCAATTTTATTGTGATTTGGATACAGAAATAAGTGTTAGTTATTCGCTTATTTTTTCCAGTTTACTTTTTGAGAATCTCTTTATACCTTTCCGCAGAACATCAGGATCTAGTCCTATTTTTTTCTGAACATTGACTGAATGGGATTATGTCCAAGGAGCAATGATTTTTTAGTTCATTGCATAGAAGTTCCATGCATTGCCTTGACATACTTGTATCTTCCTTTCAGGGATGAGATAAAACACTTTACTTGATTGATCGTCTGTGTTATTGTATCTTCTAAAATAATTTCTCTCCTGATCTTGACAGGGCAGACTGTTGTTCATTTTGTACAGTTGCTTTAGGAGTGTAGCAGTATAATATAAGTTATATTATGACACTATAAGACCTTCAGACTACAACATTATCTAATATGTGCTTGCTTTTCTGTTGTATCAGGTTGGCCGAATGACTCTTGGAGGTCTCTTGGCTTTGGGATACACTGTTGTTGTTAGTTACAAAAGGGCATCAACGTCTGTCAATTTTGACAATGTTTCATTGTCCCTTGAAACAATTGATTCTCTTGCCGAGACATTCGTGGTGTTGAGAGGCACTGATAGGAAAGTATGTGCCTTGCACTAGCTGGACTATTACTTCAAGTTATCTTGTATTTTATTGAAGATTAATTGGAATTTGCTATTTGTTTAAGGGTGATAAGTTTGATTCTATATATTGCTTTGACTGTTGGGGTTATTTCTACCAAGTTAATGTCTTTAGCAACGAGAAAATAGATCTTAATTATTCTGTTGGCAGACGTATACATGCATATCTAAGTTTATTGTTTTGTTTCTCCTCTCTAGAGGAGAGAAAACCGAACTAAGTTTTTGCATGCCTCCTTATTCAAAGTGGGCATTATTAGTACTCCCATCATGATTTTTTTTGGTGCAATCATGTTTAATTTTTGAGACACTAACATTTAGTTTGCATGAAACTTCATTGGAAAGGTGCTTCCTTAATATGAACCACCAAATGTGCTTCATTACGAACATTTTTCATGCCTGTATTTCCATGTCATATCGGTTTCCTGATAGCTATCTGCATATGGATTTTGTCAGAATTTTATATTGGTGTCACTTCAAATAGTAATTTGTCCCATCTGCATGAATAATCTATTTGTGAGTATTTATTATTGATGTGTACATCATGATATCACAACACAATTGATCAAAATTTGAAATTTTTTCTAGTTTCTCTTTGATGCAAATTTGTAAATATTTAATTCATTATTGAACAAATTGACAATCTTTCTGGTCCCTCTTTGAGTTTACTTCTGGATTATTCTGATATGGTTCTGCATATGAATATACTGCCATAGTTCTGCATTTGAGTGCAGTATAATAACTAGACTAAGACCATGTACCTGAAGTTTGTTATTACCTGTGAAGGCATCTTTGGCATGAGAGAAATATTGCCTTTTATGATACAGCTTTTTTGGTTGGCATCTATTTCTCCTCCAAGTTCCATGTTGCGTAACGCTGTTGACGTTTTTAGAGATATACTCTTAACCAATTATGACATAGTTGAAGTCATCTCTGCTTGCCCTTACACTAGGTCCTAGATAGATGTTGAGAAGGGTTACATGTTTAATAAAAATAGTCCTCAATTAAGTGATGGACAAGTGACAATCAGTAAATTTTGTTTCTTGACCTGCATCATTCTTGTTTCTCTGTTTAGACTGTAGCAGCAGAAGCCTCAAGAATGGATATTAGTGGACCTTGGATCTCCAAGTCATACCTGGAAATGATCCTTGAGCAGAAAGGTTTGCTGTTGGCCCTTTTGGGTTTTCATTTAAGGCTCGTTATTGGTTAACGAATCTTTACTCTTTTTTTCCAACTAACTACCTTCTAAAATGCAATCCACAGGAGTACCACGTCTTAATACACCACCACTCCTGCCTACTCCATCATCAGCTAGTCAGGAAAGACTAATTTCTGCTCCTAGACCCGTCCGTGTCACACCAAATCTTGTTAGCAGGCTTGAAGATCTATCTCAGCCATGGACCCGTTCTCCCACCAAGTCAAAAATTGAACCTGTGCTGGCAACATGGCATTTCATTTCATCAGATCCACATGATGGTTCCATCATAGGTCTGTACCTTTGCCAATGAAGCAGTTATTCCTTTTACGTAGGGGTCCTATGTTTATTAACTTGGTGCTTAAATGTTCTCTTTTTCCTGCTATCCCCCTCCCAAAAAGAGTTTACTCTACAATAACAATCAAATACTTTTTCTTGACTTCTCTCATGACGCAACTGCAGACACTTCTTGTTACAGGGATGCCAATCATACCATCCAACTTGCTCCCTTGCCTGATTCTTATGATCTAGATAGAGGGTTGCTTCTTGCTGTTCAAGGAATACAGGTAGTTCATGCTTATAAATATCCTCACTGCATTTCTTGCAGCTTTTTTTACTTCTTTTTTGTTTGTAAATTTATCTTTTCTGAAATTGAGACGAAAGGTGGACAGTGAGTTGCTTCTAGTTTGAAGTAGCCTTAATTTAATCAGAAGTTGAAGGACTTACATTTATTTTTCTGCATCTCTTCTCTTTATGGTGTCAGGCTTTATTGGAGAATAAGGGTCTCCCTGTGGTAGTTGGCATTGGTACGTACTATCCCATCGGTTATGGTTATTTCTTGACTTGCATGTGACTATTAGTTACATCATGTGAATACAACTAATTAGATAAAGGTGTCGTTGCATCATACATGTTGCTATTGCTTGGTTGTAGTAGTATTTGGCCTTTTTTACCAATTCCTTTTTTGTATTTAGCTTATTATAGCCACATTAGCTTGTTAGTCTTCATCACGTGACATTTACATCTATAAATCTCATGATTTTGCTCAGTATATTCTTTGAAAGGGCTGCAGGATAATTGTTTTGCAGTTAGTTTGATATGTTAAAATAGTCTAAAAGCAACACTTGGTGCTGAAGGTGGTCCTAGCGGATCTGGGAAAACAAGTTTGGCTCATAAAATGGCTAATATTGTTGGATGTGAGGTGGTCTCTCTTGAAAGCTACTACAAGTCTGAACATGTAAAAGACTACAAACATGATGACTTTAGCTCACTTGATCTTTCTTTGCTATCAAAGGTAGAGACTTCTTCATGCTTTTCCTTTTAGTATGTTATGACTGCTTTGACCATTATGGATAATACTTTCGTTGTATATGTTTAACCTGAAATTTCTAATACATTGGTGCTTACATTTCTTTGAAATTCAATCCATATTTCTTTAAAAAAAAAAAAATCCACCCCGGTTAAAAATTTAAAACTGATCAGCCTTGGCATTGATCATGGGTATGTTGGATATGGAATGGTTGAACTTGCTCCTCTGCAGCAGATGTTTTGTGGATATCCAATTTAATATGTTATGAATTATTCTGGAGCCTAAACTTACTTACGGGTTCTATTTCCTTTCAGCATATCTTATACTCCGTATAAGCTATTTTTTCTTACAATACTCCTGATGCAATACTACACTGGTTTATTATTGGATTTTTAGTGTTGATTCACATTCAGTTGCTTGAAGGTTCTTTTTCCATGTTATGAATCCTTATATTTTGTTCTTCTTCTAATGATGCAGAATATCAGTGACATAAGGAAAGAAAGAAGAACTAAAATACCTATATTTAATTTGGAGACTGGTGTAAGAAGTGGCTTTAAGGATTTGCTAGTTTCTGAAGACTGTGGAGTGGTAAGTTGCTGTTAAATGTCACTTCCTGTAATGGTATGTATGTAATAACAAAGGAACATGGACACAAGTACATGGTTCATCCCCTATATACTAGTATCAGGCCATTAAGATATCCAAAAGAGTACAAAAGTCCTCTGAGGAGAGTACAAAAATTTCAGTAGACTTGACATTTTTCTTTCCATAGTACTATTTTAAGAATTTAAGACCCCTTTACTGTTTTAATTTAATTATTTGATTGTAAGGTATCGTGCTGTCTACTTATACAGTAATGTCGCTTTCCTGCTATCTTTTTATATTGTCATGTATGTAGATGTTTTGTGGTGAATTGTATGAATAACAATTGAGCATTGAACTGGAGTGCATAATACAGCCGATTAGTCGAAGTTCTATCATGGTATTCTAAATTTCTGATTATTACTGGTAGCTGGGTAGTTGATATGTCACTCATTCCAATTACACTTCACTCCACAAGGCTCAACGCCTTCCCTTCCTTGCCTGCTTTTTTAATGTAATTAAATGACTCAATCTCAGAGGAATTTTTCCGGTGAAGTTTTTATCTGGTGAGTTCACGGAATATAAAAAATTATTTTGTTCATATTATGGTATTTTAAGGTTTGTTGAATTTACAGTTCATTGTATTGCACTTTAAGTTCAAGGCTATGTTCTCCTACATGAATATGCAATCATATCTGAATATTACCCTTAAATATATTCTGCAGGTGATTTTTGAAGGTGTGTACGCTTTGCATCCTGTTATCAGGAAGTCACTGGACTTGTGGATTGCTGTGGTATGATTTCCATTCAACTGATAGAGCTCCTAAATATTTTATTTTACATGGCAAGATTCAGTAATTATTAATACCCTCCTCATGTCGTCTGTCAACCAGGTTGGAGGTGTCCATTCACACCTGATTTCTCGAGTTCAGAGGGACAAACGGAGAGTTGGAATTTTTATGCCCCAAAATGAGATAATGATGACAGTTTTTCCAATGTTTCAGCAGCATATTGAACCTCATCTTGTTCACGCACATGTGAGTGATTTTGAACTTGTAAACGTGTAATACCTTTGGGTTAAGGAGCTTTGCTATTGTACTCCGTTTTTTTATGCGTATTTCCTTCTTAATATTCTAACTTTTGTCAATTTATACTATAAATTCTGATGTGCGGATGTAGATATTCTTCCTTTTTGCTTCTTATGAACTTGTATCAATATTATCGTGTACCTAATCCCAGTTGCCATTTGAGTAATGGTAACTAATACAATAATCTTTTCATCTGTAGCTGAAGATCCGGAATGACTTCGACCCAGTTCTTTCCCCAGAGAGCTCATTGTTTGTATTGAAAAGTAACAAGCAAGTACGTTCATCTCCAATGGATTCCATATTAGCCATGAAAGTGACAAGTTTTCTGACTATCTTTCGATGTACTGACAGGTTGCTTATCATGATATATTAAAGATTCTTGATTCTTCCAAGTCATGTAGTTCTATTCAGACGTTTATTGATATGTATATAAGGCTTCCTGGAATACCTACTGCAAATGGCCACTTGACAGAAAGTGACTGTATTCGTGTTAGAATATGTGAAGGGAGATTTGCTTTGCTGATCCGAGAGGTCAGTATTTATCCTTTCTTTTCTGTGCAAGATTATATTCCACGGACCATAAGCTGTATTGCTTAATGACCTCTTGTCCTTTTCTTCAGCCCATAAGAGAAGGGAACTTCATCATCCAACCAAAAGTAGATTTTGATATTAGCATTAATACAGTTGCTGGTCTTCTCAACCTTGGGTAAGCCATTTTGAATGGCTGTATAAATTTATCTCATTTCTGTCCATTCTGTAAATTTATTTCATGCTCTGGCATACATTCCTGAAAATTTGTCCCACAAATTAATGGAAAGTAAATCTATTATTTGTTTTCAGGTATCAAGCTGTAGCATATATCAAAGCTTCGGCACACATATATCAAGACGAAAAGGTTTGTAGTAATTTTTTGTGGTTCCTTTCTGAGCTATATTTCGTATCGGTCTTTGGCTCTTAATAATTTCTGAGTTAGGTTTACAGTAATTTTACGAAAGTCAATAGCTGTTGTTTGACTCTGCTCGGCTGTCTGTTGCTATGTGATCTATGTCACATCTGACTTTACAGAATAATATATTTCCAGACTTGCTTGTTTAACTGGTTTTCATAAATCCCTTTCCTCCTGTTAGATTCTAATTGAAGTTGACCATCTACAAGACGTTCCAACTCCTTACATACAAATTAAAGGAGTTGATAAAGAAGCTGTTATAGCTGCCGGGTTAATGCTGAGATTAGATGGTTTCTACACAACAAAGGTTGTCTCCTGTTTTGGCTTTTTTTGTCCCCAGTCATGAAATGACTGTCTCCTATCTTTTTCTTAATATAATCTTAATTCTGCTCCTGGTTCACCTGTCAGAGTTACCTGGAGATAATCTTAGAGAGTTTACCAGCTCTTGAAAGAACTTCAAGTAGCATCCGTGCACAGCAATCTGCAAAGTTGCAGGAGCTAATGGACTTCATTCTTTCTCAGGTATATCCTTACAGAACATACTGTAATGAGTGTAATCCTGGTATATGGGTCAAAATCCATTTATTGATCAACATCTTGATGTGTGTTTGGTAATTTTAAATCTGAAGGGAGGTTGCTCAGCTTCAGAAAGTTCCTCTGGTAGAATAGTTACGCCAGTTGAAGCAGCGATTGAAGACATGCAGTGCAGGATAAAGAGGCTAGAACGTTGGCACACCATCAACACTGTAAAATTTCCATCTCACTTACTTCTTCGAAAATTACTTACATATATATGTAGTCATTTATGTTGATCTCGTAACAATGTACCTTCCCATGTCATGGAATACAGGTACTGTGGACATTCTTGATGTCTGCTCTGGTTGGATATTCACTCTATAAAAGACGAGGGGAGTAGCTAGCTTCCCTGTGGTGCAATTGGCTTCACCCATGACCAAGTTGTGAGCATTATTTCTATGCCTCACTCTCATACAAAGTCTAACTAAAGGAACCGGTAGGTAGTTGGTATAGTTTCATTTTTCATATAGAATTTGCATCTGAAATGAGCTTCTTCATCTCAGGCAATGGTCTCCTTTTCCTGGTTAAATTGAATGGGAATTTGAGTTTAATGTTGTGGTTGTGGCTGGGAATTCGACAAACGCTCAAGTAATACATGTAACAAAATTCTCTACCTTTCTATTTTAAATAAGAGAAAAAAAAATGCAGTTTGACCTTTCCCTCGTGTTTTCGTCTTCATGTACAGAGAAATGCAAGTCTATAAGCCTAAATTAGAACTAGAGGCTTTCTGAAGACATTGTTTCTAGGCTATATTCTTCTAGTAGCTTTCAGTAAGCCATCTTCAAATAGCTAGCATACTGAAGCTCAACTTCTAAATTAGGCTCACTTGATCTTGATAAGTCGTTAAGCTTGATTTCTATTCTGAATCATTGGAAGAGAGCAGCTGAAATTTCAGTGAATCTAAAAATATGAACTCAAAACGCAAATGGAAGAAAAGGTTGTTATTGCAAACGCTTAAGTACGTCTAATGCTAACAAAATGCCACATGGTATGAGAATTCGGTTAAAAAAGATCTAGCATGCTTAGTTGCTTGGGGGGTTACAGCTTATAAGAATGTCACAATTCAGTCAGTGTACTATAAGCTAACCACCAAATCGCAGAATTGGTTTCTATAACTCATGTAAAATGAATTACAAACCAAATTGAAGATGGTTAAGTCTCTCACCCGAGTACTTGTTCTTACTTACCAGTTCCAATTCTCAAGCTATGATCAATTCAAACCAAAGAGTTAGTTGTTTGCTTTTAACAAATGGTTAGTTGTTTACTACCTCGATTGTGGCTTGTCTTGAGGTGTCAAGAGTGGGCAACTTTCACGAAGCACTTTTCTCCGACAGTGTGTCGGTTTCAGCCTTTGGGGTCCATAAAACCTCGAGTCCCTGCAAGAGACATCGATGCATCATAACTCCGGAAATGTAGCACATCTGCACATATGTAATGTAATGTATGCGCTGTTGTTTAGGAGATTTCTTCACATATATAGTTTTGAGAAACTAGAGAAAAGAAGGCATTTCCTTAATTACCTTGATTTTGGTAGCACGGATAGATTAGAGTTTTTGCAAAGCATCTCATAAGTCCGTACATCCTTTGATGTTTGGTATCTCATGAACTCCTCAAACAACGACCAATATAGAGATGGGTCAAGTTCTGTTAATATGTATAAGAAATAGTGACGAGAACAAACTAATCAATAACCATCCCTACTGATGATGTTGAAGAACTGATTCCTGTGCCAATTTATCTCGTGTTCTTGCCAAAAAAGCAACAAAGACTTGCAACTGTGTAATTGCCTTCAAGTTTGTTGGGACAGTTGTTCGTATGTCATTGAATTTGGCCCATGACCGAGATTTGTTTCAACCTCACGGATGCTTGTCTGTCTCAACTCTCAACATGTGCCAAGCGCCAGTAAACGTGAGAATGAAAAATTGCTTTAATCTTGTAAGGTTTCAAATTTTCATAAGAGAAATATATACGCTTCCAGCTTGCACATGAATATTTTTCTGAAATACAATACTATAGATAATAGATGACATAACCATAAGCAAAAGTTAACTTCTAGCTCACCTTTTGTCATGAAATAGAGTAACAAAATCAATATCTATCTATTACTATATACTAAAGCGGAAGCAAATTCTGTCACCATATTGCGCCACATCACCCTTTTATTTAAAAATATATCTTATTAAATCTTGATTTTATCATACTCTTATACATCTTAATTATACTCTTATACATATTTAATTAAGATATTAGTTCTATCTTAGAATTTGAGTTGTTTAATTAATAATTCTATCCAAATATATAAATCTCTATCTTATCATTATACTCAGTTAATACATATACAAATACACCTATCTAGACCTGTCAATCGGGTCGGGTCGGGCGGGTTCGGGTCGGGTCGTTCCGGGTTCGGGTCGAGTTCGGGTTCGGGTCAATCGGGTTACGGGTCAAACTAGGTCGGGTCGCTTCGGGTTTCCGGTCGGGTCGGGTCAACCCAACGGGTCAAGAGTATCAATTTTTTGACCAAAATTTAAATAAAATATTAATTAAATAATAAAATATAATAACAAAATACTGTTTTAAAATATTTTAATAATAAAATATATCATAATTTTCCAAAATAAACTTTATATATTGTAATATAATTAAAACCTTTGGGTGCACAATTACCCGTCAATCTGTCATTTCATTATATTAGAGTGTATTCCAAAATAAGTTTTCCGCCTTATAGATTTCTTGACCCAGCGGGTTGACCCTGACCCTAACCCAGAAACTTTCGGGTTTACCGGGTTCGGGTTCAAACTGGGTTTCGGGTTCAAATTTTCAGGTTGAAACCCAGAAATTTCGGGTCGGGTCGGGTCGGGTTATCGGGTCGGGTCAGCTTTTGACAGGTCTACACCTATCATAAACCTTTTATGAAAAAAATATTTCTTTTCGTCATAATCTATAAATCATAATCATAATATTTTACCCATTTAATTAAAGATCATATCAACTTTAAAAAAATTTTGTAACTTTATTATGCTATTTTTTTAAATCATCAATGGTCGCAAATTTATCACTATATTTAAGAAAAATATTCATTCCATTAAAATAATATGTTAAATATATTTTTACTATCATATCATATTAAATTACCAATATAAAAGTAGATGTTATATTTATCATATATATCGGTCCTATTGCATATTGATTACACTTTAGGAAAAAAATATATAGATTTTATTAAGATGATAATTCGTCAACATTTTCATTACATATTTATATATTTGTTATTTAATTAATTTTTCGAAAAACAATAACATATATACGAGATAATTTGGTTATCTATTTAACTTACTAAATATTATCTATTTCTTTAATATTAAAATATATTAATCTGAGTTTTTATTTAAAATTTTTAGTTTTAAAATTTTTATTATATAAGTTAGTTTACGTAATTTACTATAAATGCCAAAAGATTTGTATCAATTGTTAATAAAATGTGATAATGCATCTTATCTTACGTCATTCTTCCTCATTTATTTAAATATATGTTTATGTATGTATAAAAAGTAAATATATAAATAAAACTTATTTATATATACGATGATATGCAAGAATTATGTCATTTTATAATCCAAAAAATAAGCGTCGTTTGAAAAAATAGTACACATATGATAATATTTGTAATTGTTATAATAAATTCATAAATAAATAAATACCATCCCCGTACAAGGTACGGGTCATCTGCTAGTATATACTATAAAAGCCGACCGTTTTCGAGCCACCACGTTAATTCTGGCCCCGCTTAATTTTAGTTTTTTTTTTCCAACTCAAATAGATAATAACAACTATATATCTTTTATTTTCCTTAATTATCTAATCCTCAATTTTATCTTTAAAATCATACTATCTATCTTAAATTTTCTATATCTTTTATTTTCCTTAATTATCCAATCCTCAATTTCATCTTTAAAACTATACTATCTATCTTTAATGTTATTTTCCTTAAATAATTTTATTTTCAATTTTCCTCTATTAAAGATACACAATATGCATTCACATATACCAATCAATTTTTTTGTACGTTGATTCTGGTTGTGGTGAAAGGTAATCATGCCTTATAGATAATTTAGTATGGAATTTATCTTTATGTCCTTAATTATCTTTTTTCATTTAATCACATATTGACGTGTCTTATATAATAATTGTCGTTGATTCATGTTTTAATTATCTTTTTTTGATTAAGCCGGCCATTTTCGAGCTATCACGTTGATTCTGGTCCCACTTTATTTTTTGCTTTAATATTTTCTTATTCAACTCAAATGGATATTAGCAACTTTATATCTTTTATTTTCTTTAATTATCTAACAACAAATAGGCTAATTTTAAACATAATTTTAGGTGATAACAATCCGAATGATAAAAATGGATTTTAAATATAAGGTTTATTAATTTAGATTCTTATGATAAGGTTTTAAAAAAATATATAGTCAAATATAAATATTATGTCTTCTATGTATTTTTTGAGTTATACGAACCTAAAAAAAAGTCACATTTTTTAAAACGCGTTCATACACTAAAACTTATATTATATTTTTCCATATCAATATTCAATTATAAAATATCTAACTAAAGTTTAATATTTTAAAGTTAAATTGTCGTGCATGACGCGACAGGTAATACTAGTTTTAACAACAACCATTGACCACGCGATAATGCTAGTTCTAGTTGCATGAAAAAAATTCTAAATTATCAAACAAGTGATAAAAAAGATTAACAGGATTTCGTGATCTTTTTTAATACAATCTATTTTCAGGTTCACATAGTATATTCTCCATTGTGGGCGGTCACCGGTCAGGACAGAGACTGAAACCGACTTCCGTCACCTGCAAAATTGAATTGGAGATAGAGAGAGCGAATCCCTCCAAACTCAATTTCACTGAAAATTCGAAGCATTCCGAGAGAAGTCATGGCGATCCTTGGCAATCTCACTCCTGAACAGCTACAATCCTTCAACTCCCAAGGTTATTTCTTCCCAAATCACGTCCTTATCTTCCGACTTGCATTCCCTATGTAATTCGTCTGTGCGCTGTTTTTTTTTGTTGGATTAGGCTTTCTGGTCCTGGAATCGTTTGCTAGCGGGGAGGAGGTAGAATCGATGAGGAAGAGGATGGAGCAGCTGCTCGACGACTTCGATTGTTCCAATTTTGTTATTTTCTCCACCAAGGACCATGTGTGCATCTCTTTCTTCTTCTATTTTTTTGATGCTGAATTATCTTCTTCGAAACTAGAATGATTCTTGTTCGATTGTGTAATTGCTTAGAATCACGCGAAAGCCAAGTACTTTTTCGACAGCGCGGAGAATATTTCCTTCTTCTTTGAAGGTAATCTTTTCTGAAGGTTTAACAGTCATTGGGTAGCTTGCTTTTGTTTTTTCATGGTAATCCAAAGGGTGTTAAGAATAGACCTGTCAAGGCTGTGTCATGTGAAAGTGGAAAGGGGTAAAAGCTCATCATATATTCTTAGAAATCAATTCCATTTCCTGTGTTGTATAGTGGCTAGCCCTGTTTATGCCAAAAGTGGTATGTCCACTGCCAATTGCTAAACAGTTTTGCCTAATTGGTTAAGTTGCTGTCTTGGAATAAGAGTAGGCTTCAGCTCTCTTTATTCCCCATAAATGGATGCATTTGGGGGAGGAAGAACTAATCTACTTAAGTAGAATGCTGATCTACTATTTTCCTCTTTGGTTTGCTTTGTAATAGATTAAGCAAAGCTATCACCTCTATGTTGCAATTTGGTCATATTTAAGCTCACCTCTGATACTTGATTCTAAAATCAGAGAAAGCATTTGATGATGATGGTAAGCTCAAGCAGCCAAAGCAGCTTTCTATCAATAAAGTTGGCCATGGTATGTGTTGGAACGACATTTGGATTCTGTCGTCTTCTGTCCATTGAGCTTTAAATTTGGGCCTGAGAAAATATATGAGATTCTGTATGTGATTTTCTTTCAGCATTACATGACATGGATCCTGTGTTTCAAAAGGTTTCGGGATCAGAAAAGGTTTTTGGCATGCTTCAGTCCTTAGGTTACAAGAGGCCTGTGATAATTCAGTCTATGTACATATTTAAGGTAACCTTGAAGGTTATTGCAAACTTCAGTATAATTGCTTGAATTATGTTCGCATTTTATCTTTTAGTTGATGATGGAATTTTGAGATTTATATCATGATGTTTGAATTCCAATGTATAGAACATCTGATGTTGGTGTCATATAAGCAGCAAATTCATAGTATTTGGTTTCAATATGTGAACATCCCAGTAAGTTACGCTGGTGGTACTTGATATTATGTGTGATCATCATGTCAATTTTTCACTATGGAATGATAGTTTGGTCAATAGTGTTGTATTAAAATACATATGGACTAAGCTATTAGCTTTATAGATAGATAACGTTTCTTCCTTACTCTGTATTAGATCATATTGATCAATCTTTACCCATATGATGGAAATCTGATATCATTCGGATTATGTGCTGCTGTCAGGCCAGTGTTCTAATAGTAACTTTGTTACAGCGTTTCAAGTCGAATTTTTTTGGCGTCAAATACTTTGCTTGTTAGGCACTTTTAGGCAATATACTTCAGTGAATATTATTGTTGTGTTGACTTTTCCCTTGTCTGTAAGTGTTGATTTAATGATTTTCATGTTGGATGCTCTAAGCATTTGGAACTAAGTTATAGACTTATAGGGACATGTGCGGGCTTGAACCATTTGTGTTTGCACAGAAGTACCTGGTTTTGAATGAGTGCTTGGTAATTGTTTTAGTATTTGAGATAGGTTGGAAATATTGGCTAACACATAACTATCTCGGGGGTGAATTATTGCCACCAGCAACCAGGCATTGGAGGAGAAGTGGTCCCACATCAAGACAACTCATTTCTCTATACTGAGCCTATGACTTGCACTGGCTTGTGGCTTGCCCTGGAAGATGCAACTATAACCAACGGTTGTGTTTGGGCTATTCCTGGATCTCATAAAAGTATATGCCAATTTTCCAGATTCTTTTTGCTCCTAGAAACTTTCACTAGACTTGAAAATCACTAAATTTTACTGTATATGTCCTAAATTTCAGACGGGCTTGTTAGAAGGTTCATTAGGGGTGATGAAGGGGTATCATTTGATAAGCCTTCTCCGACCTATGATCAGAAGGATTTTGTGCCAATTGAAGTCAAAGCAGGCTCCTTGCTTGTTATACATGGTGACCTTATTCATCAGAGGCAAGCGAATTTTTGGGCTCTCACCTAAATTTGAACTCAGCAATAGTTACATACATGTGACTTATTATTTTAATTTCCCCAGCTTGGAGAATCAGTCACCAAACTCAAGGCATGCTTACAGCTTGCATGTGGTGGATACAGAAGGCTGCAAATGGGCAGAAGATAACTGGTGAGTTTGTTACTGCTTGCTTGCTCACGCTTTTAATCCTATGTTTCAACATTTGATTGTAACTGGTGTTTGAATCCCCCTTTTCAAGAGTATTCAATGACACGATATCGGTTTAGTTTGTTACTACTTGCTCACATTTGTATCCCTCTGTTTCATTATCTGAATGTGTCTGGTGTTTGAATCCCCGTTTTGAGAGTACTCGATGACACTGTATCCTTTTAGCTTCAAATGGTGTAAACATAGAAGTTTAAATGTGTTTAAATCTATTGCTTAGTATTTATTAGGATAAAAAGTGCTTTGTGAGAATCTATACGTTACATTCACCATCCACTTAACAGATTTTTCAATATTAGTTCATGTACTTGACATGTGTGGATTTCTGTTTGTTCTCAGGATCCAAAGGAAAAGGGAACCTGAGCCACTCTATACTTCTTAAGCTGTCTCCTTTTACCAGTGAAACAGGTTTCTATTTAATTCAAAGTTGTTTTTCTCTCACTGGTGCTCAGTTTCTTCTGCACCAATATTTCGTCTTTAAATACAGTCACTTGTTCAAATAAGTGCATTTGGTTGTTTGCGACTCTGTAATGAGAAAAAAGGCTCTATTGTTTGTAGCAATGTGACTCTGGTATTTCTCGGATCTGCACGTGATGAATCAGATCAACTAGGAAGCAGTATTATACTAGAGCTCTCAGTAGCATGTAACTTCATGTTGTTTCTACATTTCAGAAAAATATGTTGCCCTTCTTTGGGTCCATACTTGACCCAAATGGCTTGACACATTTCTGTTGAACTAGAAGGGAACCAAGCAACTCAAAGCAATAGTTTTTTTTTGAATTTTCTATTATGTGCCCTAAAGTCACTCTAAACGAGTCGAGCCCAAACAACTCGAAAAGATAAACGAGAACACGAACATATGAATATTTGATTTGTTTGTTCATGAAGAAACTCGACTATATGTTCGTGGATAAGTTCATCGTATACATTTTTAGTAATCTATTTTTCTTAATGGTATATATCATGTACACATTTATTGTTTTACTTTTATTGTTTTTACCTAAATCATAAAAGATATAGCCTAATTCCTTACATTTAACTAGAATTCATGACCCGTGCTACGCACGGGTTTAAAAACTATTTTGAAGCTCTATTAATCAACTTTAATTGAAAAATTGCATAAAATTGTATGAACGTGAAAAATTGCATAAAATTGTATGAACGTGAAGAATAGATCAAGGTATGATAATATAAAATATAATAGATTATATTAAGTATAAAATAAATAAATATCTCATAAGAAATAAATCATTTGAAAATATAATTCACTTGCAAGAGAAGCACTTATTATTTGTATCTAAATGCAATTACGTACATATGAAAGATATAGAAAACTATGGAAAGCATATGAAAGATTAAAATAATATGTTTGGCTATTCAAAGTATTTTTGTATACATGAAAACTATAGGAGTTTAAAGAAAAAAATACTCATATATTATGATCTAGGGTATAAATATAATTTGTGTTTTTTGTTAAAAAAATACACATATTTTATGATTTACGGTATTCACATATTTTGTAATTTACGTTAAAAAAGTACACGTTTAGAAAATATTCATCTATATATATATTATACACACATAATACAACAAATACCCACATACACACGTTTAAAAAAAATACACATATGTTATGATTTAGGGTATAAACATACTTTGTGATTTACGGTAAAAAAATTAATAATTGATTTATTTATATACTTGAACCATTTATACAAATAATACAACAAATACACACAAAACACATTTTGCTAGAGAGGTTTGAACCCCAAACCTTTGGGTAATTAGAGGAAGGGTTTACCACTATGCTATTGTGGTTGTTTTGATTATAATTGCATAGTGTTTATTATATAGGGAAGATTGCAACCAACACTTAATAAGAGCAATTAATGAGGACACCACCTAACTTTTATATATATATAGATTAGATGTAAACATGTTAGCCCGATTAGTTTGCTTGCAAACAAACTAGATGAACGGTCATGAACAAAGCTCGAGCTCGATGAACACTTGAATGAATCAAGTCCAAACAAAATATTGAGCTCAAAGCGAGCTCGATCTCGAGTTCTCCTATTTTCAAATGAACGAAACCTGAACAATGTAATGTTCAGCTCGGCTTGGTTCGATTACAAACCTTACAAATTGAGTCGAGCATGAACAAATCTTTACCGAGTTAAACGCCGAATATCTCGTGAACAACTCGGTTCATTTATAGCCTTAAGGGCACACTATAGGAAGCTAATTGCGATAGAAAGATTTGGTAAATCTAAATTTTGGGATTTTTAAATTTTTTTTGTGACAAATTTACGATTTCCTCCCTATGGGTTGAGTTTCCATATTTAGTAAGTTTATAAAATGACTTTAATGACATTTTTGACGGAATAATGCCATAGGTGGCTATTTTGTAACGAAATCGAAGTTTTGGGTGGTTTAAAACAAATTCGTGTATAACCGGTGGTTAGGTGTAAATTCGCCTATTTAACGAGTGGTTTAGTACAATTTTCTCTAATATAAATTATAATTTATAATTTTGAAATATTATTTGATAAAATAAAATATCTTATAGAAAAAGATACTGACTTAATGCAATATAATCAAACCTTGTTAATATTTAGGGGATTCAATCCACGTCTCTAAATTAGAGACTCGTTTCATTGTATTTATAAGCGTCTTTTTTTTAATCAAATTAACTAGTTATATTTATAAAAACCTATATATGTAGAAATCTCCTACGTTGCAAAATAATATAGACTAAATGTGTTATTAATATTTTAGCACAATTGTTTAGAACCATACATGTGAAAAAGGTGTATATTTAACCTAAAATATAAACAATTACAAAAGCCTAAATATGATCCATGTTCTCTTGAACATAGAACTAGAGTAACTAAGATTTTCAAAAATGTATCATAATTGCTTAAATAGGAATGATGTTAAAATCCAAATATATATTTTTTAAATTAGATACTTAAAAGGGCCTTTTTAATTTTACTAAACATAATTTTACTAATATTATTTTTTTCTAAAACGGGGTATCTAGTTTTTGATGGCCCATGGCAATTGTCCCTCCTGGCCCACCCTTTTAGCTAACCTTGTAAATTGTATAATGATCTCAAAACTTATATATTACTAATAGTGCTATTAAATATGTAATTAGGATTTTTTGTGAAATTATGATCATATTCTTGATATAGTCAATTTTTTACATAAAGATTACAATCACATAAAGAATGAAAATGATGCACTATATACAACCAATCTTTAATAAAGAAATAAAATACTAATTAACATGTTAATTAAGAAATGAATTTTTTGACTATTTGATAAGAATTATAGGAATAAACTATATACAATCAAATTTTTAATTATGAAAGAAAAGACTAATTAACATATTAATTAAAAAATTAAAGATTTTGGCTATTATATTTGATAAGAATATATATTGACAAATATATAATTATCAAAATCTTTTCTTTCTTAATAACTATCTTATCTAATATCTTATAGATAAGATTTATACGACTATAAAAAATATAATATTTTATAAACAATCACTATATTTACCTATTTGATAGGAAAAAAATTCATTTAACTAGATAATTATGATATGGCTTAATAAAAAAGATATGATGTGGTTTAATATAATCTCATGTGGACAACTATATATATTGTTGAGAGAGTCTCACAAATAAAATTTGTCAAGACCCCGCTGAGTATAGTGAAGTCAGGATCGTCCACGGGAGTTAGTAGATCTATAGTCTAGCAATCAAACTACGAAAGCAAAACCAAACAAAACAAAGCAAAACAAACAAACAAATGCAAAAACACAAGTCTCGGGAAGAGGTCGTGGCCGACCCTAGGGAGGTCGATGCCGACCCACAACAGAACACAACAAAACACACGGAAAACACTACAGAGGAGGTCGCGGCCGACCCTGCAACTGGTCGCGGCCGACCTATCTGGGCACGAAAATGGGTTTTGTAAAATCAGGGAAAAACAACTAGGGGAGGGGATTCGCCACACCACAAGCATACATTCAAACAGTGATAAAGAACCAACTTAACTTGAAACCTCATGGGTGACTTTCATCACAAAAGAACACATCAAGAGCCTCTATTTACATGAAAGGATTAACATGCAATCCAACTTGTTCTTCGGAGGGTTCGACTTTCATCTAACCCGGATAGTCCTTGTTCACAACTTAATCTTGCAATTAGTTTGCAAACAAGAACATTCCCCCTTCTTCAAGGGTTTTAAGCACACGAGGGATTTATGGGCAAAGATTTCAAATTAAGCATGGATCCAAACAATCAAAGTCTCAAATGCACTTTCATGGTGGGTTTCACCCCAACCCTAGCAAGCTAACTACTCACACATAATCAAGCACACAAACAAGGAAAGGGAAGAGGAAATCATCATCTCAAACAAACAACTTCAATAAATCAAAGATCCAACTTACAAACTAAAGCAAACCCACAAGGTTCTTCACACCAATGTCTTCTTTTTCTTCTTCCCTACAACTAGAACAAGATTCTTCTTCACTACCTTTCCCTTACACAAGTTCTCTCTCTCTCAGAGCCACACTCTTCTTCTTTTCCTACACGTTCTTCTTCTTCCACTCTTCAGCCAACACTCTCTTCTCTCTCCCCTTGAGCCTTTTCCCTCCTTGGAAAAGCTGCCTAGAAAGTGAGACAAAATGGGTTTTGTAGCAGCCCACAAAAGCAAGGGAAGGAAGCTTCCTCCACTGCCACAAGTCTGCCACACGCCTGCCACAGCCGCCTGCTTTTCGGGTTTCGAAAATCCCGCCAAAAGGCATTACTTGCAGCGCACGGAGTTACTTTCGGATGCTGAGAGGGGTCGGCCGCGACCATATGGGGGTCGGCGCCGACCTTTTGCAGGACGTGGACTTTTTCGCGTTTTGCTTCGGTCTTGCTTCAAATGGTTGGGCTTTTGCGTGGCGTTTCTCCACTCTTTCTCCTTGGATTCCTTGAGTTTCTTGACTCCTTTGAGGCTCACTTGGTTGCGACTTTGGATCTTGACTCTTGACATCTTGATTCTCGACAACTATCGGTTCCTAGAAAGCTCCAAAAATGCATGAAAACGTCTCCAAAAAGCTCCAAATACCTACACAACACGAAACAACACACAAACGACTCCAACTCTCGAAAGAGAGCCGAAATCTTATGCAAAACACACAAACACAAAGGGAAAACATGCAAAACAAGCTAGAAAACTACCTAGAAAAACAACTAAAAAGCGCGACATCAAAATACCCCATACTTAAGCTTGCTTGTCCTCAAGCAATACCTCTCATGCATCAATACCAAATAACAAGCTCAAAGAATGCCTTTAAGGAAAATAAGCACAAGATAGAATAATGAGCAAACAACTTCGATATCCTAGCACACATGTGTAAATTCTAAGCAAAATCAATCCAACCTCACAAGGGCAATGTGTTTCGCTCATTTTCAAGTGTTTAGGATGTATCAATCAAGCACTCAATCTCAATTCCAAACGCAATACCTCATAGACAATGGAAATTATATTCAAAATCCTCCACCGAAGAAATCAAAACATGTTAAATCATCAAAAGAACTTAAGTGGCTCAATGAAGACTTCAAAGAAGTTTCATTCGGCCGGGTTGTAATGGGGCTCGGTATTTCAAAGGGTGTGGAATAGTTTGGCCTTGTGGTGCTAATAAATCCGGGAACCTAGACTCCTAGACTTAAAAGCTCAACAACACACAACCCATTCTTCTCTTCCTCCAAACACCAAACACTTCAAGCTTTCAAAACTCATCCTTCTTCACTTCACCTACTTCTTTGTCTTTCTCTTATGAAGAAACCTTGACTCTAGCACTTATTCAAACAACTCACTTCTCTTTTTTTTGATTTTTTTTTTGATTTTTTTTAGGGGCTGCTGTAGGTCGGCCGCGACCTAAGGGTGGTCGGCCCCGACCCACAGTAGAGAGGCTTCTTTTCACTACATTCGTGCTACCCGAGCCAACACTTCATCTTTTTCATTCTTTTCTTAAGACAACTCCCTTAATTCCCACTTTCACAATCTCTTCATTTTCACTCCTCATCCACATCAACATCACAATCCATTCTAAGTCCAAATTCCCGGATTAAGGGGTCAAGCTTATAATGGCTAGGATACTTTTGTGGGGCAAGAAATAAGGCTTTAGGCTCAAATAAGGGGCTTCAAATCAAGGGATCATGCATAGGTAGGATGAAAACGGAGAAAAAGGGCTCATGAAAATAAGTTCAATATCATTTGATCTAACAAGTCATGAATGCATCTCCATTGGTTTCAAATCAAGAATAAGCATGCCATAGTCAAGTGATAAGTGCATATGGGAGAGTAAAAATCACACATGAAAAACCAAGGATTAAAACATACATTCCTTTTGGCCAAAGGATTTCTCACTTAGGTTCAAATTGTTGGATTGTTTTCACTTAGAATCATGCATGCTCAACTTTCATTATAAGCTCAGATTTGAAAATCAAAGTCATGGTGGGCAATCTTTCAAAGCAAGTTACAAGGAATTACATGATGATACTTGTAATCACTATCCTAGGACATCTTAGCAAGGGTATTTATCCGTCATAAAAATCAAAAAGAAAAGACTCAATCATGCAAACACTCACAAACACACATGCAAAAGCACACACAAACATGGAAACACACAACGCAAACAAGTAGCATCTCCCAAACCACCCCATACTTAAACATCAATGTCCCCATTGATTAAAAAGTAAAGAGAGGGAAAAGAGAAACTAACTTGGGTTTGGAGCATTGTTGGAGAAGGTTCACCTTGGAGGAGGTTGAGGGAACGGAGAGTCCGGGAACATCTTTTGGGCAAGCCAAGCATTGTAGGCAAATTGGGCTTGGCGGTCTTCATAGTACTCTTCCCGGAAGTTGTCAAAGCCTCTAGTTGCATCTTAGAAACGGGCCAAGTTTTGGTCATGGTAGTGTTGCATTTTGGAATACAAGAAGTTTTGTTGAAGGCCGAGGGCGTCCATCTTGGCGTCGAGCATCTCCATGGTTGGGGGTACTTGAGTGCTAGACTCGCCACCTTGAGGCTCATATTGAGGACCACCGGACCACTCAAATCCCGAAGGATTGGAGGAGTACGGGAACATCCCGGGTTGGGGACCCATCGTGTAGTCCATAGGATCATTGCCTTGCTGCCCTGCCTCGCCGCCGACCTGTTGCTGCCCGAAGCCGACCCCCTCATGCGAAGATCCACCCCGCTGGAAGTGGTCGCGGCCGACCTCAGGGTGGTCGGCGCCGACCCCTTCCAGGGAGTCTCTTCTTCCGCGCTTTTGCCTTGTTCTCGGGGTTGGGTCATCTCTCGGGAACCGACTCGGCTGTCTTCTTGTATACTCATCTTCCGAGAGGAGTTGGGAGTAGGGGGTGGGCTCTTCCGAGGGCGCCCAAACTTCATACCAATTAGGGAGGTAGAATAACTCACAATTTGCATCGTTGAGGCGGACTTTCTGAGTTATTCCGGTGGGGTCGATGAAGTTGTTGTGGTAGCCAATTCCCTCAGTCCACTCAAACACCTTGGTGTTCAAATAGTACCGGACATCCATGTGGGTCACGGGCTTGGAGTTGTAGCGGGCAAGATCAATCTTGAGGGCTTGGGCAATGAGGACCACCAACCAACCACACATAGTAAATTTCGGGTTCCTTCGTTGGTTGATGATGTTGTGGACGAACTCATAGGCAAAGTTCATTGTGGGAGCATTGGTGAAGAGGATGGAGGTCAAGCACGCGAGCTCTCGCAAGGTGGGGCGGGAGAGCTCGTACTTGCACCAAATGGCGGCGCCGAGGATGCGCAAAATCACCTTGAATACCGGGCTAGCAATGTCTCGAGCATGTGGGTTGCTCGTGGTCTCTCCCTTGCAAGCGATGTAAGACCACATCTTTTGGACGGGGAAGTCTTTGATGGCATAGGTTCCCGATGGTGTAGGGAAGCCTAGCATCTCGTTGAGCTTGGTAATGGTGGTGGAATGTTTCTTCCCGCCCATTTGAAATTCAATCTTGGTCTTGCCAAAATCCGCCGGGTGTGGCCCCGAGATGTTGAGGGTGGCGGCGAATTCACAAGTAAGCGCCGGGTAATGTCTCGGGACGGGGTCCTTAAGGAGTCGCGCGGCTCCAAGTAAACGAAACGCTCCGTCCACCGCCGAGTGCATATGAAGGCTCACATGCGAATCGGGATAGTAGGACCGCGCCTTTACCATCTCCGCCATCATGTCCACATAAAGTTGCATTTGCCCTTCGTCTCGGATCACCACGTCGTCCATCACCGCTACATTCTTGCCCTTCTTTTGCTTCTTGGTTGCCCTTGAGGATGATGCCATTTTTCTACAAAACCAACAAGAAACTTCCAAGGTAATTTCCAATTCAAGCGACACAAACGCCACTTTAAGACACGCAACCAATCGCCAATAAGTCACCCCATACTTGCTAGAAACACACACTTTCAAATTTCATATGAAAATTCTCAATCAAGCATGCATAATCATGAAACGCAAGCAAGAAATGGGAAGGACTCATGCTTTAATAAATCAATTCATGGCGAGAGTAACTCAAATAGCATGTTTTCAAAGAGATAACGAGACATCCGGGGTCGGGGACGACCCATGGGAGCTCGTACATACACAAGCACGCGCCAAAACAAGCAACGACAATATTCAAACTCTGTCGGTGGTCGGCCGCGACCAGAGCATGGTCGGTGCCGACCTGCTACAGCACATCATGCTCGAAAAATCAGCTTTTAGCCTCTCCAATGGCTACCAAAAATCATGGAAAAATTCTATTGACCCAAAATCACCCAAACAAGCGTAGATCAAGCACTAAATCATACCAAAACTCAACAATCCACAACCAAACATGTAGATCTAAGCACATACAACCCAAATTTCAACATTCAAGCTCAAGAACACCCAAATCTAAATTTCAAACTAAACCCTCAATATAACCCAAGTAAGCTTGAATTTAAGAGCAAGGGAGTAGAAGAACATACCAAAAGAGTGTTAAACAAGATGAATGCAAACAAAATAGGGGTCGAAGCCGAGGTTGTGGGAGGTCGGGGTCGTGGGTTTTGGGTATGGGTGGGTCGAAATTTCTGGGTTTTTGTGGGAGTTTTGAGTAGAGGGAGGAAGATTAGGAAGGATTTTGGTGAAATTTGGAAGAAGGGAGGTAGATCTAGTGGGTATGGAGCAAGAGGGATGAATGGAAGCTTGAAGGAGGCAATGGAGCAAGGAGGTCGTGAAGAATGGCTGCTAGGTCGGGGGGGGGGGGGATGAGTAAAAAGGGGTGGGAAGGGATAAAAATTGTAAAGAAAAAGTTCAGGGGCTTACTTGTAATTTCCCGAAATTTTTAGCCAATTTCTACCTTTCACCGGAGGGGGTCGGCCGCGACCACCAGGGGGTCGGCGCCGACCTGCTACAAAGAGCTTCCCATCTCTTGCGTTTGTTCGTCTCCAACTTCCTCCTCCCGACCAAAGTCTCGGGTCCCTACAAAATACTTATGGAAATGCAAAGCAAACCACCTATCTAGACTAAGAAAAGGAAACAACGGGTTGCCTCCCGGAAAGCGCTTTCTTTAACGTCTTTGAGCTAGACGTGGGGTACCTTGGCTAGATGACGGTGGTGAGAGCCCAAGTGGCTCGGATTTCTTCATCGGGGTCCACCTTCTCATAGTACTTCTTCAACCGGTGGCCATTGACCTTGAAAATTCCTCCTTTGTCATCTATGAGGTCGGCCGCGCCGTGAGGGTGCATACGATGAACCGTAAACGGTCCACTCCACCGGGTTCTCAATTTCCCGGGAAAGAGGCGAAGCCGAGAGTTGAAGAGGAGTACTCGGTCACCTTCCTTGATGTTTTTGGGCACAAGCTTTCTATCGTGCCACCTCTTGGTCTTCTCCTTGTAGATTCTTGAGTTCTCATATGCCTTGAGCCTCAATTCTTCCAATTCTTGCAAGTCCATGAATCGTTTTGCTCCGGCCGCGTCGAGGTCCATGTTGAGCTCCTTGAGAGCCCATAAAGCTTTGTGTTCAAGCTCAACGGGCAAGGGGCACGACTTGCCATACACTAGGTTGAAAGGAGTGGTGCGAAGTGGCGTCTTGTAGGCGGTGCGGTATGCCCACAAAGCATCATCTAGCTTGGAGGACCAATCTTTCCTTGAGCGGGACACCGTCTTTTCAAGGATAGCCTTGATTTGCCGGTTAGAGACCTCCACTTGACCACTAGTTTGAGGATGGTAGGGTGTGGCCACCCTATGAGAAACCCCATACTTGGTCAAAAGAGATTCAAAGCTCCTCTCAATGAAATGTGAGCCACCATCACTAATGAGAACTCGGGGTACACCAAACCGGGGGAAGATGTTTGTCTTCATGAACTTAGCCACCACTCGCGCGTCATTTGTTCTTGTGGCTACGGCTTCAACCCACTTGGAAACATAATCAACCGCCACGAGTATATACTTGTAGGGACCCGATGAGGGGAAGGGCCCCATGAAGTCTATACCCCAAACATCAAAGAGTTCCACCTCTAAAATTCCGGTGAGCGGGTTCTCGTTCCTCCATGTAATGTTGCCCGCCCTTTGGCATTCACCACAAGTGGTCACATAAGCTTGCACATCCTTGAAGATGGTAGGCCAATAAAATCCACTTTGAAGAATCTTCGCGGTGGTTTTGAATCCTTTAGCGTGGCCCCCCGTCGGAAGAGTGTGGCAATGACGGATCACTCCTTCTATCTCTTCATCCGGCACACAACGTCTAAAGATGTGATCACTTCCTTGCTTGAAGAAGTAAGGGTCGTCCCAATAGTAGCGCTTGACGTCGTGGAGGAATTTCTTCTTGGCTTGGGAAGTCAATCCATCCGGCACAATGCCACCTACAACATAATTGGCAAAATCCGCAAACCACGGGGCTTTCACCCCCTTAATAGCATCTATTGAGTGCAAAATGGGAGAAGGGGAAGGGGGATTAGGGAGTACACAAGAGAGGTAAAAGATGTGACCTTGGGCGACCTCGCACGGGGGCGCTTGCATACCGTCTCGACCATCATCAACAACCGGAGAAGGGGCAGAGGAGGTCGTGGCCGACCAACAGGGGGTCGCGGCCGACCTACTCCAGGAGCCTCCTTCCCGCGACACTTCGCAGCATAGGAGAGTCTCGTCCGGGCGGGAGTCGTTGATTGGCACTATGTTCCCGGACTCCGTGATGTGTTCAATGGGTAGCCTTGAAAGGTGATCCGCCACGAGATTTTCCGCTCCCTTCTTGTCTCGTATCTCTAGATCAAATTCTTGAAGGAGGAGCATCCACCGGAGCAAGCGTGGTTTAGCATCCTTCTTGTCCATGAGGTAACGGACAGCCGCGTGGTCGGTGTAGACTATCACTTTCGAGCCAACCAAGTAAGAACGGAACTTCTCAAATGCGAACACCACGGCTAGAAACTCTTTCTCCGTTGTTGTGTACTTGCCTTAGGCCTCATCAAGCATCTTGCTTGCATAGTAAATAGCATGAAGCTTCTTCTCTTTTCTTTGCCCAAGAACTGCACCTACGGCATAATCACTTGCATCACACATGATCTCGAAGGGGAGTGTCCAATCCGGCGGTTGCATGATAGGAGCCGACACAAGTGCATCCCGGATCCTATGAAAAGCTTCAAGACACTCGGAAGAAAACTCAAACACAACATCTTTCATGAGGAGGTTAGTCAATGGCTTGGAAATTTTAGAGAAATCATGAATGAACCTCCGATAAAACCCGGCATGTCCTAGAAAGCTTCTAATTCCTCTTACGGAGGTGGGGGGTGGCAATTTTTCAATCAATTCAATTTTAGCTTGATCCACTTCAATTCCTCTCTTAGACACCACATGACCTAGGACAATCCCTTCTCTAACCATAAAGTGACATTTTTCCCAATTTAGCACTAGGTTGGTTTCTTCACATCTCTTAAGCACTCTAGAAAGATTAGCAAGGCAAGAGTCAAAAGTGGTACCGTACACCGAGAAGTCATCCATGAACACCTCCACAATGTCCTCAATCATGTCGGAGAAAATGGCCATCATGCACCGTTGGAAGGTGGCGGGTGCATTGCACAGTCCGAATGGCATTCTCCTATAAGCAAACATTCCGTAAGGGCATGTGAAAGTTGTCTTCTCTTGGTCATCGGGGTGTATGGGAACCTACCAAAAACCACTATAGCCATCGAGATAACAAAAGTAGTCATGAAGAGCTAATCTCTCTAGCACTTGGTCAATAAAGGGCAAAGGAAAATGGTCTTTCCTAGTGGCGCTATTGAGTTTTCTATAATCAATGCACATGCGCCAACTAGTAGTAGTCCTAGTAGGAATCAATTCGCCCTTCTCATTTTCCACCACGGTGAGACCACTCTTCTTTGGAACTACATGAACCGGGCTCACCCATTTGCTATCCGAAATCGGGAATATGATTCCCGCATCAAGCATCCTCAAAATCTCCTTCTTCACCACATCCTTCATGTTTGGGTTGAGTCGTCGTTGATGCTCAATGGTGGGTCTATGTCCTTCCTCAAGAAAAATTCGATGCATACACAAGGAAGGTGAAAGTCCACTCAAGTCCTCAAGCGAGTACCCAATGGCTTTCCTATGAGTCCTAAGAACATCAAGTAACTTTCCAACTTCTTCCGCATTTAGATTTGCATTTACAATAACCGGAAAAGTGGAATTTGGACCAAGAAACTCATACCTCAAGGACTCGGGGAGAGTCTTAAGCTCTGGAGTAGGCGGGGGTGGTGTAATAATGTCGTCGTCTTCATCCACCTTCAGAAACTCCTTCGCTTCGCCATTTTCGTCTTCAATCAAGCATGTTGGCGAGATCCTGTCGGAGGTCGCGGGCGACCTAGGGGTGGTCGGCTCCGACCTACAACAGGGGAGGTCCGCTTCTTTCTCTTCGTCATCTTCACTTGTGTATTCTCCAAGCAACGCTTTGACCTCCATAACTTCACCGGTCTCCTTCATGGTAGGGTTGAATCGGAACTCTACCACCTCTTCTCCAATCTCAAAAGTAAGAAGACCCTTCTTCACGTCAATCACGGCACCGGCGGTGGCAAGAAACGGCCGTCCAAGAATGATTGGGACGACGGGATCCTCCGGCATTTCCATCACAATAAAGTCATTGGGTACAAAGAACTTGCCGACTTGGATAGGAAAGTCGTCAACAATACCGGTGGGTTGTACACAAGATTCATCCGCCATATAGAGCCTCATGTTTACCGGGACCAAAGGGCCCATGTTGGTTTTGGACCATATAGAAAGAGGGAGGAGACTAGCACTTGCACCAAGATCACATAGAGCTTTGAATCGGTGAGCACCTATGCCAATGGTAATAGCAAACTTACCCGGATCACCAAGTTTTTCCGGGAGCTCTATAGACCGCACTTCATTGGTCAATTCAGACATTGACCGCTTCTTTGACAAGATTTCTTTGAGAAATTTGGTGTAGGCGGGCATCTCGTTCAACGCTTCGGCAAAGGGAATGGTGATGTTGAGGCCTTGGAGGACCTTCACAAAGCGTTTGAACTTTCCCTCCGTGAAATCATTAGCCTTTTTGGATGGGTAGGGAAGTACCTTCGTTGTCGGAGTCAAGGGGACGGAAATCGGGACTCTCTGAGGAGGGTCGGCAGCGACCTGGGGGTGGTCGGCTGCGACCTCCTCTGTAGCCGGGACAGGGTCGGTGGAGACCATTGGGGGGTCGGCCACGACCTGTTCCAGGGGAGTCTCGTCCTCTTTGTTCGCCGTTTCTTCACTTACTATTCGGTCCGGCAACTTCTTTCCGCTTCTTAGGTGAACGGCGGCAATATGGCCTCTCGGGTTCTCATCGGGGTGGCCCGGTAAGCGCCCTTGAGGTCGTGGGATTTGAGCCGTGAGATCTCCAAGTTGGGAGTCAACGTTCTTTCTCCATGTGTCAAGATCTCCCAATCTCGTATGGACACCTTTCAACTGAGTGGTGAGCTCGGTTCTCACCCCTTGCATCAATCCTTCTTGCAATTCTTGGACCCATGATGGCTCCGTTTGATAACCGGGAGGTCTATAAGGAGAGCCCCTTTGTTCTTGCGGGGGAGGTGGATAACCTTGACCTTGGCCATGGTTATTCCATTGAGGATAGTTGTTGTTCCTCCCGGCATAAACATTGTTTTGGCCTCGGTAGGGCCCTCTCATATAGTTCGCCTCCGCATAAGCCTCGGCGGCCCGGACTTGCTCTACATTAGTACAAGAGGCGGTGGTGTGTGATTGAGAACCGCACTCTTGACAAGGGGGGCCGGCGGACTTGAAGTAGCTCACTTGCTTCTTGAGCTTGTTGATCTCATCTTGCATAAATTGGAATTTCACATCTTGATCAATGGGCTCACAATTAGGATCATAGAGCTTTCTTGGTGGAATCCGGACGGCTTGTTGGGTCCCATACATGGCATCATAGTTGGTGAGTTTGTCCATGAGACCCCACGCCTCGTCGGGATCCATCTCAATGAAACCGCAATCGGTATGGAGATTGATGCGTTCTTTCGTGGCGGCGTTTATCCCTTGAAAGAATATCTCTTGGAGAACATAAGGAGGTTGTCCATGGGTTGGACATTGCCGAAGAAGCTCCTTGAATCTTTCCCAAGTTTCAACAAATGTCTCGTTGGGAAGTTGATGGTAGGAGGTGATGCGCTTCCTTAGCTCGGTGGTCTTGGCCGGTGGAAAGAACTTTGTCATGAACAAGTCGTGCAAAGCCTTCCATGTAGTGATGGATCTAGCGGGCAGACTTTCGAGCCAACGAAGAGCTTTCCCACACAAAGACCACTTGAATGCCTTGAGGAGAACATACTCAAGTGAGACACCATCGGCGGCGATAGTGTCACAAAGATCGGTGAAGTTCTTGATGTGCTCCATGGGGCATTCGGTGGGCTTCCCTTCATATTGAGATCTTTTGATAAAGAGTGATGAAGTGGGACTTGATCTCAAAAGCACGCTCTATTGCCGGGAGTACAATAGCGGACTCGGGAACTCTAAGCTCAGGATGCATGTATTGCTTAGCGTTCCTCGGGATTGCATCAAGTTGTTCTCGGAGGCGGGCAGCCTCCTCTCTTTCTTGCCGCGCAGCCGCGGCTTGAGGATCACGCTCCATTTGCATACGCTCCATTTGAGCGCGAAGTTCGGCCATTTGACGAGCAAGAGCCTCAGCGTCGGCCATTGCTTTGCGTTCTCTTAGTCTTCGGCGAAGGGTTCTCTCTATTTCGGGATCAAAGGGGAAATGGTCAATTGCCCTTTGCGAACTAGAGTGCATACACCTGCGTACAAAGCACTAGAGATACCGGTTAGTAACAAAATAGGGGTTCGGGCTAGTCCCTCACCCAAAAGAAAGCTAGACTTGGAAACTAAACAAACTCCCCGGCAACGACGCCAATTTGTTGAGAGAGTCTCACAAATAAAATTTGTCAAGATCCCGCTGAGTATAGCGAAGTCAGGATCGTCCACGGGAGTTAGTAGATCTATAGTATAGCAATCATACTACGAAAGCAAAACCAAACAAAACAAAGCAAAAGAAACAAACAAATGAAAAAGCACAAGTCTCGGGAAGAGGTCGTGGCCGACCCTAGGGAGGTCGATGCCGACCCACAACAGAACACAACAAAACACACGGAAAACACTACAGAGGAGGTCGCGGCCGACCCTGCAACTGGTCGCGGCCGACCTATCTGGGCACGAAAATGGGTTTTGTAAAATCAGGGAAAAACAACTAGGGGAGGGGATTCGCCACACCACAAGCATACATTCAAACAGTGATAAAGAACCAACTTAACTTAAAACCTCATGGGTGACTTTCATCACAAAAGAACACATAAAGAGCCTCCATTTACATGAAAGGATTAACATGCAATCCAACTTGTTCTTCGGAGGGTTCGACTTTCATCTAACCCGGATAGTCCTTGTTCACAACTTAATCTTGCAATTAGTTTGCAAACAAGAACATTCCCCCTTCTTCAAGGGTTTTAAGCACACAAGAGGGATTTATGGGCAGAGATTTCAAATTAAGCATGGATCCAAACAATCAAAGTCTCAAATGCACTTTCATGGTGGGTTTCACCCCAACCCTAGCAAGCTAACTACTCACATAATCAAGCACACAAACAAGGAAAGGGAAGAGGAAATCATCATCTCAAACAAACAACTTCAATAAATCAAAGATCCAACTTACAAACTAAAGCAAACCCACAAGGTTCTTCACACCAACGTCTTCTTTTTCTTCTTCCCTACAACTAGAACAAGATTCTTCTTCACTACCTTTCCCTTACACAAGTTCTCTCTCTCTCTCAGAGCCACACTCTTCTTCTTTTCCTACACGTTCTTCTTCTTCCACTCTTCAGCCAACACTCTCTTCTCTCTCCCCTTGAGCCTTTTCCCTCCTTGGAAAAGCTGCCTAGAAAGTGAGACAAAATGGGTTTTCTAGCAGCCCACAAAAGCAAGGGAAGGAAGCTTCCTCCACTGCCACAAGTCTGCCACACGCCTGCCACAGCCGCCTGCTTTTCGGGTTTCGAAAATCCCGCCAAAAGGCATTACTTGCAGCGCACGGAGTTACTTTCGGATGCTGAGAGGGGTCGGCCGCGACCATATGGGGGTCGGCGCCGATCTTCTACAGGACGTGGACTTTTTCGCGTTTTGCTTCGGTCTTGCTTCAAATGGTTGGGCTTTTGCGTGGCGTTTCTCCACTCTTTCTCCTTGGATTCCTTGAGTTTCTTGACTCCTTTGAGGCTCACTTGGTTGCGACTTTGGATCTTGACTCTTGACATCTTGACTCTCAACAACTATCGGTTCCTAGAAAGCTCCGAAAATGCATGAAAACGTCTCCAAAAAGCTCCAAATACCTACACAACACGAAACAACACACAAACGACTCCAACTCTCGAAAGAGAGCCGAAATCTTATGCAAAACACACAAACACAAAGGGAAAAGATGCAAAACAAGCTAGAAAACTACCTAGAAAAACAACTAAAAAGCGCGACATCATATATCATGGATAAATAAATATGATATGGCATAATAAAAAATTAAATAATATGTGATATGGAGCAATGACAGACCGCCACGTGTCAAAATCTCAGATGGCAAAATATGAGAACACATGGAATAATTCTACATGGCGCAATGTGGTGGCTCTAAACCTTATGCCTTAAGTATATTCATATGTATATAAATAGATTACTATATTCTAAAACGTAAGCAAATTTTGCCACCATATTACTCCACATCACCCCCTCATAAAAAATTATCTTATCAAACTTAGTTTGTTCATAATATATAATCCTAAGTTTATATATATATATAATTCAAATTAATAAATTTATATGGTTACCTATTTAATAAATTTATATGATCATAATATATTATCTTAAGAAACTCAATCATGATATATAAATCTCAATCTTATCTGTATATGGTTACCTATTTAATTATTAAATTTATTTATCATAAATGTTTTATTTAAAGAAAACTCATTTTTACCCATTTACTCAAATATTATATTAAGAATAAGTATTAGTTTCGTAATTTTGTTCTAAAAGAAATCAATAGTAGCAAAATTTACCACTATTTTTATGCTACATCTTGTTTTATTAAAATAATATGTTAAATATTTTTTTCTATCGTATAATATTAAAATCCAATAATAATATTAATAAAATTATTAGATAAATATATCCGTAACATTACATACTGATTATGTTTAAATAAAAGAATAACTTCTTATTAAGATAATGATTAACTAATATTTTTATTTGAAAATTATATTCTTATTATTTAATCAACTTTTTACAACATAATAACATATAAAAAAGATAATTTGTTCTTTTTATCTTATTCAATACTTTCTATATTATAAAATATAATACTATATTTGTATTGATTTATTTGTATAAGTTCGTATATGCAATTTAATTTAAATTTTAGAAGATTTTTATCAAATGTTTTTTATAAATTTTAAAAATGCGTCTCATCTTATTACATTCTTCCTCGATATATATGTTTATGTATAAATAAAAAATTAATATACAAATGTAATATTTGTATACAAATATTTGATGATATACGAGAATTATGTTGTTTTATAATCTAAAAGATACACGTTGTTTTAAAAACAATTAGACATATGATAATATATTTAATTATTATTTAGAATTCATATACAAGATAATAAAGACAAAAACACTTCGTACAAAGTGCGGGTAATTTGCTAGTAATGTATAAAGCGCAACCCAAGTCTTTGTTGGAACTTGTGTCACATCATCTTGATAGAATAAAAGAATAATTATTTTTTAATTATATCTTGAAAAAAGTCTTTATTTCCAATTGATAACTTACCTAATTTTGTTATCTTATGAAAAGATAATTTCCATGTACATAATTAAAATATTTTTCATTTTAGGTAAAATATATTCTTTAGTTATTATTATGAAGATTCTGGATAATTAATTAAAATAATAAATTTCATGTATGAAGTGATTTTATTTTATATATTTATAGATAAAATACATATAGTCATATTGTTAAATATAAATAAAAATCTTAATAAATAATACAAAAAATTATTTCAATATATATTACTTGGGAAAATAATTTTAATCAAAGTGATTAAATTTATTTATTTATAGATAACAGACAAAAAAGATATATTATCAAATAAGACATAAATTGATTTGAGACATTATCGAGTAATAAAAACCAAGCTCGGGTCAAACTCGATGGTTTTATTATCTTGTATATGAAATTATGAATTCATTATAATAATTAACTTTTTTATCATATGACTAATTTCTTATAAAATCACATGTATCTTTTAGATTATAAAATAACATAATTCTCGTATATCATTAAATATTTTGATAAAATATTGTATTTATATATATTAATTTTTTATAAATAAAAAATATATATTTAGGAAGTATTAAATAAGATGATATGTATTATTAAGTTGTATAAAAAATTTATAAAAAAACTTTTGAAATTTAAATAAATTGCATACAAAACTTATATAAAAATTTGGATAAATATTATATTATATTTAAAAGATAGAAAATATTTAATACGATAAAAAATAAAACCAAACTATGTTTTATATATGTTATTATGTTGTTAATTTTTAATTAAATAAGTGTTGGTATCAGGAACCGTCACCGTGTTGATGGTATGAAGTGAAGCCCCCCTCAAAACTATATCTACCAAGTGCCAAGCCCCTTGATGACGTCGTCATCGCGCTAGGAGTAGGCGCAAGTGGAAGACGTCCCATCCAAACAAGTGGGTGGGCGGCAACGTCCCATCCAAGCAAGTGGATGGGCGGCACTGCGGCCGCCGCCCCAACGGGCCAATGAGAGTGCAACATGTATCTAGGCGGCAGTTATCCCACATCGACATCTAGCCGGATCCCAGTCTCCGGCTCGGCTATAAATAGCGAGGCTCGCGCACTAAGTGGGGGATCCGAAAACCTCGTGAACTAACACCAAGTCTCGAGCAAAGATCCTTGTTGTAACCTGATACACTGAGCGCGCTAAGAGAGTTATACAACACTTGTAACCCTTCATCCTAACTGAAATACATCACCCTTTTATACTTATCGCGTTGGCTGGCAATAAAGCACCACCTTGTCTCCTTGCTGTTGCCACGGTTAATATCATCTCTCATCGCGTTCACTACACGTCGTGTTTTCGAGCTTCAACATTGGCGCCGTCCGTGGGGATTTTCTTAACTCTAAGTAGGCACCACGTCAACTATAGGTGATCACATGGATACTAACAACAACAACGCTTACTACGCAGACGGTGCGGCCTTTGGGATGCAGCCGCCTCCACCGTGGTATTATGGGTCGCCACCCGCGATGCCCCAAGTTGCACCGATGCCTGGTTGGAACCCGGCTATGCCGCAGGTGCAACCCGTGTCTGAGTGGAACCCGACCTATCATCATCAGGCGCCCTTTCAAGGGTACATGCACACACAATACTACCAAGAGTACGTGCCCGCACAGGAGCCTTAGATGGAGGAATACTCCACCAACAGGAGCTCTACCGACCAGGAGGTCGATCAGGACGCCCCCAACGCGTTGTCCCCTCCCAATCAGCATGTCCCGGGCCCCGCCCCGGCTTATCACTATGGCCAAGGGGCGTATCCTTTGCACCACCCACCCTACATGCCTGCCTATGCCGCAAGATGCGACCCCGGGCAGGCGTACCACGCGTAGGGCCCTCTAAGCACTTACAACCGATCCTCTAGTGACGACAACAGCATGTCACGAAGCCGTTCCCATCACTCTAATCCCTCCAGCTCAAGGAGTGAAATGATGGTGGATGACCATGGCGTCGTCTATGAAAGCCTGTTCACCACTTTCATTCAAGACGAGCCCATGCCGAAGGGCTTCCAAAAGCCTTCCATGCAACAATTCGACGGCACTCGGGACCCTAGTGACCACGTGAAGCAGTTCCTCGCGCACGTGACGTTGAATACCTACAATGACGCTATATACTGCCGATTCTTCCCCTCCACCCTTCACTTGGCGGGAATGACGTGGTTCACGAACCTCCCAATGGGTTCCATCTTGTCCTTCCAATAGTTGTCACAACGCTTCACTTCCTATTCAGCGGGTCAAGGAAGCGTATGAAGACGACAAAGAACCTGAAGAGTGTGGTCCAGGGAGAAGAAGAGGCCCTTTCCGCCTTCTTCACCCGATTTGTCAGCGCGACGTCTGAAATACATCGCCTTGATGACACGTCCGCCCGCGACATGCTCATCCACAACCTCCGCGAGGGGGCCTTCAAGATCAAGATGTGCGGGAAGATCCTCGACACTTATAAGGATGCCTGCAACGCCGTCACCAAGCGAATCTTCACAGAGGACACCGCGGGCAACCCTACCCACGACCGTGGGAAAGGCAAGGCCAAAGCAACTCCGGAGGCCCTTACGGTGTCCACGACATCGTGAAAGCCTCAGGAGCGGTAGCAACGTGGTGGCCAAAACCGCGATGGAGGCGGCCGTGGTAACAATCGCGGTAATAATTGCAACGATAACACTCAACCCTCACGACAACAACAATGACCACTTCACCGGGGCCAAAAGCGTTGAGCTTGGCCCGCGCAACGATAACACTCAACCCTCACAAGCCAACACCGTGGCCAATGTTGTGTCCATACAAGAACGGGCAAATCCCAATGACCCCAACGTGTACGTCAGCACTATCGCGGGGAGGTCTACGCTGGCGGGCTCCAACGATGGTGAAAGAAAGCGCTACGCCCGCGCGTCGACGTCTGGCGGCTCCATCGACAGCCTAGGGGCAGCTGCTGATTCGCTCTAGTTTGTATGTGATAACTCTTGTATTTTAGGGTTATATTGAGTGTGTTTAAGTTATAGTTTGTGCGTAATTATAATATCTAGGCCGAAGACACAAGGATTCAAGTTTCAAGAGTTTTTATGACGTTTTGAGATGTTCTGCGCGACATCTCTTTCTTGCAAGGGCCATATCTGAAGCTAAGGTGGTCGGACTGAGCTGATTCTTGTGTCATTGGAAAGCTAACTCAAAGAGCTTGAATTCATCGTTTTACACCGAAATCAGATTCCAAGCCTAAAAGGGTCAAAACAGCCTCCGAAGCGATGCTAGTGATTCTGTCCAATATCCGCGCATGCGGTGGAGGATCCGCGCCCGCGGTGGCTGCCGAGATGACTTGTTCTATTATGTCGCGAAAGCGCACCTACGGTGGAGACGACGCGGATGCGTTGGTACGTGATCCCGGAGACGAGAAAATCTATCTTCTTCCTTTTTCTTATCTTTCTATTTTCCTAATTAGATTAGGGGGCATGTTCCCCAGGTCTATATAAGGAGAGACTTGCCTTAGGTTTTAGGTATCTTCTTTCTCATCACCAATTCTCTCAAATTAATTCTCTTTTTAGTTTAGTTATGGAGAGCTAGTCTCCTTGGGTTTGTTCAAGGGAGAAGCTCTGATGTATGAACTCGTGAGATTTTGGTAATTGATTTCTATCGTTTGGTTAATATTAATTCTCTCGTGCTTCATTATATGAATATTGATTGTTTCGCTAGGAGTCATGAACCTATCGAATTGATTGATGTTCTATTGTTGGATTGGGTTTGGACCGTAGACAAAACTAATATGTGAAAACAATTTGACTTAGACCTGTTGTCTATGCAACTAAGACTAAGAAGAGAATTGATTGTATGCTTTTGCAATTGACTCGTAGCTTGTTTGTTTTGCATGTATCCTGCATATCCTTGTTCTCTATGCTAATTCTAGGTTAAGCGTCCTTGCCTAGGTTATAGAATTGCTTTGACCGTGGACTTGCGATTGGTAATGATCAGGGTAGGAATTGACCATAGGTGTGAATGAAATCAATGGATGAATCTATGATCGAGTGATTATTTTAGAGTGGATCTTTTGAATGAACTTGTTTCCCATATTTGATTGTTTGTTTATTTGATTTGCTTTCTTAGTTTTGTTTAGTTTAGATTTCTCTCCTAAATCTCCCTGATGTCTTTAGTTGATAAAAATATTAATACTAGAAGCCTCAGTTCTCTTAGGTTCGACCCCTTACTTGCATATTATGCTAGTTTGTAGTTTGGGTTATTTATCTTTGATCTTGGCACAACAACTTTAGCCGAGTCAACTGCCACCCCACATGCATACTTCACCTTCCTGTCCATAGACTCCCGTGAGCTAATCACCACCCACGCTGACCCATTGGTTGTTCATGTGGTGATTGCCACCAAAATCGTAAAATGAATCATGGTGGATACGGGAGCCTTGGTGGACATCCTATATTACGATGCATTCGCCCATCTCGGGAACTCCGCATCAATGCTCATTTCCTATGCCGGGAAGCTCACTTGATTTCCGGCAATGAAGTAAATGTCACGGGCCTAGTCACTCTGGAGATGACCCTAAGGGACAGCAAGCATGCCCGCCGAACCGAGCCCATCGAGTTCACTGTCATCCGGCTTCACTCCATCTACAACGCGATCATGGGACGTAGATCCTTGATGAAGTTCCAGGCCGTCGCTTCCATCTACCACCTGGTGTTAAAATTCCCGGTGGAGGACAGGGTGAGCGTGGGTCACGGTCAGCAGATCGAAGCGTGTAAGTGTTATGAGGCTTCCACTCGCTCTTGACTATCCGCATACACCATTACGGGAGGTCGGAGCGCGGAGCTGGACGTAAGGCAAAAAAGGGAGCACGAGCCACTCGGGGAGTATGAGAAGGTAACAATCGCACCCTCCCTTCCCCGACAAGAAGGAGCACTTGTTCATGGGAGACTACATGACCGGAGTGGACGCCACGACCCTCCAAGATCTTTTGGCCCGTTCCCGCGATACCTTCGCGAGGACGGCGTCGGATTTAAAAAGCGTCCCTCCGGAGGTCGCCCTTCATTCACTCCGAATAAACCCAGAGGCAAGGCCCGTTTGCCAAAGGTGTCGCAAGACCAACGAGGAGCGTGCCAGTACGGACAACGCGAAGGTGGAGAAGTTGCGCGCCAACTCCGTACGAGAGGTCAAGTACCCAACTTGGTCTCCAACGTAGTTCTAGTGAAGAAATCCAACGGCAAGTGGCGCATGTGCTTTGACTTCGAGGACCTTATGAAGGCTTGTCCCAAAGACAACTACCCACTCCCATCGGTCGACGATCTTGTCGACTCCACAGCCGGTCACAGCGCGTTGAGTTTCCTCAACACATTCTCCATCTACAACCAGATTGCCATGGATCCTAGGGATCAGGAGGCCACCGCGTTCATTACTCAACGTGGGACCTTTTGTTACAAGGTGATGCTCTTTGGCCTAAAGAACACGGGTGCAACCTTTTAGCGCCTGGTAGACCACGTCTTCAGAAAGCAGTTGAAGCGGAGCATCTCGGCATATGTCGACGACATAGTGGTCAAGAACCACACCGCCAGGAACACTTGGCCGACTTGGCCGAGGTATTTCAGACCCTCCGCGCCCATCGCATGAGCCTAAATCTGGGGAAGTGTGTCTTCGGAGTGACCTCGGGGAAATTCCTCGGTTTCATGATCAGTGCTCGTGGAACATCAACCCGGCCAAGGTTGCCGTGGTTCTAGAGCTGTGCTCTCCCACCTCGCGTAACGAGGTCCAACAACTGGCAGGCGCGGTCAACTATCTAGGCCGTTTTTGCTCTAGATTGTCCGATCCCGCTCTTCCTTTCTTTCCTTGCCTCAAGAGCACCACCACTTTCGTCTAGACAGAGGAAATGGAGAGCGCGTTCCGGGCTCTAAAGATCTACCTCGCCGGCCTCCCAATGCTTTCACCACCTGTCCCAGGGAAGGACCTCAAGCTATACATCGCTGTCAGCCAACATACTGTCAGTGCGGTGCTTACCCGTGATTTCAGCTACCCTGTTTACTTCACTGGCAAGGTGCTCCAGCTAGCGGTACTCGCCCGCGGAGAAGATGTTCCTCGCCGTGGTTGTGGTCGCAAAGAAGCTACGCCTGTATTTCCAAGCGCACCCCATACAGGTCCTGTCTGATCTGCCTCTTCGCCAAATATTGCATCAACCCGCGTTGTCGGGAGGGATGACCACGTGGCTGTTGAGTTATCCGAATTCGACATCTCGTATCATCCCAAGATCGCGATCAAGGCGCAGGCTCTTGCCGACTTCGTGGTCGAGGTCACCTTCACTAACACTGAAGAAAGCCCCGACGAGTGGAAGGTTTTCGTGGACGGCTCGCATTGCGACCTAGGGTCGGGCACCACGGTGGTCCTTTAGGGCCCGTCTTACGCGTCGGAACACGCCTTCAACTTCGGCTTTAAGGCGACTAACAATGAGGCCGAGTATGAGGCAGTGATCGCAGGTATAGAAATGGCGCTACTAGTGGGAGCGCGAAGAATACAGGTCCACACTGACTCTGAGCTGGTTGCACGGCAGGTCGGTGGCCAATACGAATACACGGCGGGATTTCTGCCCCAATATCACGCCAAGTTCAAGTCTCTGATCGAGTCCATACCGTGCACGGCAAATTCAAAGGCTGACGAGTTGGCTAAAATGGGCTCCACTTTACCGGCCGAGGTTGGCAATAAGGTCGTTGTAGAGAGGAAGATGCTACGCGGCGTGACTAAGGCCGTGTTCGCTCTGGCCACCCATGGGTGGATGGTGCCCATCGTCCGCTACATCCAAACTAGGGAGTTGCCCCAAGACAATGCGGTGGTATCGCGCAAGCTCAAGCTCAAAGCCACACGCTACTATATTGAGGGTGATAAGTTGTATCGCCCCGGTTACGCGGAGCCCAACTCGCTAATGCGTGGACGAGGGAACAGCTGACGAGATCCTCGAAGAAATGCACGAGGGCATTTGCGGAGGCCACCCGGGATATGGGACTCTCGTCCACAAGATAATCCGACTGGGAATCTTCTAGCCCACCCTACGCCACGAGGCGACGTCATATTTACAGAGGTGTGATAAGTGCCAGCGGCACAAGAACATACAACACCTGCCAGCGCGCGAGCTACGCTCCATCCAGCCAGCATATCCCTCCGCGATGTGGAGTATGGATATCCTGGGACCTTTTCCCAAGGCTGCTGGGCAGGTGCAGTTTATACTGGTGGTGGTTGATTACTACACCAAGTGGGTGGAGGCTGAGGCCATGGCTCGCATCACGAGCGCAAAGGTGTGCAGTTTCCTCTAGAAAAACGTGGTATGCCGTTTTGGTGTCCCAACCGCAATCATAAATGATCACGGCCCGTAGTTCGACAGTGAGGAAACACGTGATTTTTACGCTAGCCTGAGCATCGAGTTGAAGGTTTCCTCGGTCGTCCACCCTCAGTCCAATGGCCTGGTGGAAAACGTCAACGCGAGGATCCTCGACGATTATTTTTTTCTGAAAAAAGTCATAAATTATTTTTTTATTAGTATTTTTTCTGAAATTAAGATATTTTAACAAACTTTTTTTTATCCCAATTTGAAAACATATATAGATAAAAAGATTTTGTAGATATTTGAATATTAAAACAAGATTTCGAGATTACTATCTATCCATTTTGAAAATTAAAAGAGAAAATCGAAATCTTACTGAAAAAGGAAAACAATATTTCTCGGATCTACACACATGAATTTCAAAAAAAAAAATATTGTTTGTGAAAGATGAGAAAAATTAATGTTTTTTTTAGAAGGAAGAAGACGTGCTTTTAACAGAAAAATAATGATAATACTTTACAGAAGAGTGACAGGATAGTTTGTTGTGTATGACAAGTTGTCTAGTGAAGGTGACATGATGCATCTCACCCATAGCACAGATGTCGAACAATATTCCAAAACCCTAGCTTTGTGATGAACTGTTGCTTCAAAAATCATGCATATATATGGAAACGACGATAATAACGATACACATGCATATATGTTTCACAATATTATTGGATAAAAATCTTAACCATATCTTCCACAATATCTTATTATCTCCAAAAAAATCTTCAATTTTCAAAAGTATTACCTTTTTTATTATATATTGTCTTTTTTTTTTTATGTATTTTACAATTATGTATTTAGAAATAAATTTTAGTAAAACATGAGAAAAATAAATGATTTCATAGAAGAAAGAAGACGGATTTTCAATAGGAAAACAATGATAGTATTTTACTGAAGGGTGGCAGGATAGTTTGTTGTGGATGACAAGTTGTCTAGTGAGGGTGACAGGATGCATCTCACCCATAACGTTGAACTCGAACAATATTCGAAACCCCTACCTTTGTGATGAACCATAGCTTCAAAAATCATGCATATATATGGAAACGACGATAATAACGATACACATGCATATAAACTTCACAATAATATTGGATAAAAATCTTAACCATATCTTCCACAATATCTTATTTTTTCCAAAAAACTTAATTTTTTCAAAATCTTTTCGTATTTTATATTTTCTTTCTCTTTTTCTATTTTTCAATTCTATATTGAAAAATAATTTTTAGAATTTATGGTTGAATACTTTTAATGTAATTATTATTATTTATTAACAAATTTCTATTTAAAAGAAAACACAATATAATGTAAATTTTATTTCAAACACACCCAAAACAGCATGTTTCACTATTTTGTCGTTTTAAGGACGTTTTTGCAAACTTTTTTATTGGGAAGGGCACATCTGTAAATTCGCCTTACTTTTATCCAGTGGTGAAAACTCGATAAGTGCCATCACTATCATCGTCGAGTGATGACAATGATGACTGATAGGCTACCAAACCAACACCGCAAGTGTACGGGTCGTGTAGTATCAAGGTGTCGATCTCTAGGACTTGAGTAGAATTGGTGAGCCGACAATCATGTAGCTAGGCATATAAGAAGCAATTTTGGATTGAAATGAATGAATTCAACTAGCAACTAAATAAAAGGGAGAAAGCAAGTAACAAAATGAGGCAAATTCAATATGGGAAAGGCAATCCTAGAGTCTAGGTACTCACACTATGGACCTAGGCAACACTTTGCAAGCATGCATAGATCTTAATCAAATCATGGTTTGGAGGCAACTACCTAATTTCATTATCTAATCCTATCAAATCAAACAATTGTGCCTAGAATACGGTAATCATCCACTTTCGTGGCTTGACATCTGGGACTAGGCCCTTTGGGCTCAATAGGGCTATGAATCGGGTCAAGCCCTCATCCACCGTCGTGGATTGTGTGAGCTTGTCCAAATCAAGCCTCTATCGGTAGGTGAACCTCTGAAAAAGATCTCAAATCCATTCTCATATCAAAGGGTCCTCAATCAATCCTATAGTTCAAGTGAGGGATGAGGTCTCTCAGCACAAATCCCACACCTCACTTCCTATTGGCAATCTAACCTTTCGGTCGCAATCATCAATAAGGCTCAAATCACAATCAATTTGGCATTAGGATCATAGGATTGAAACAAAACACAATCAAGTCTCAATTCATGTAAGCAATTCAAAGTTTTACCTAGAATCCATAGAGATTTCCCTAAACCCTAGGATTTCGGACGCTACTTAAACATAAAAAAACAAGAGATATGAAGAAGAGAGAAGGAAATTCATACCAAATTTCACTCTATTGATTGAAATGGCAACAATCTCCAACAACGTCCTTCAAATCTCCAAAACACAAAGATAGGTTTAATGGAAATCCTTGGTCTAAAATGGGAAAAATCCCCAAAAGGGGGAAAAGAGAGCTGCTCTCCGAAAGGAAGAAGGAGGTATTTATACAACCCTAAAAGGAAAAAGAGCTAAAAGAGGAAATTGGGGGCGCCGCGGCGAGACCCGGGGGCCGACCCGGCCCGTAACCCGGCCGGGTCCAAGGCTGGAAAACCGCACCGCACGAACCAACGCGAAAATAGCCTCGACCCGGGACACGACCCGGGCAGTGACCCGGCCGGGTCGGAGGCAGATTCTTCGGTTTTGTCTTGGCTGGGGCAGGGGAGCCCGATCAGGGCTGGGACCCGTCCCGTGACCCGGCCGGGTCAGGGCCTGGCTCCCCAGGTTTGGCTCCTTTTCCTCATATTCTCGGGTCTCGCCTTGCTCGGTCTTCGGTTTGCTTCTTGTGGCGTCTTCTCGGCCTCTCCTTTACTCGGTCTTCGAGCTCTCGTCGCCTACTTGAGTCCTCTTGATCTCCAACACTCCATTCTCCTCCAATTCACCTGAAACTCACAACGAACAAAGCATAGAGTCCGAACCGAGATACTAAACCGAAAACAACTAAAAAGCTAACTTAAAAGAGAGAAAAGCAAACCGAAACCTAATGAAACATGAGCTAATATGCACTCTAAATATGATCTAAATGCAAGCCATCAATGACAATGGTCGAATGATACCAGTTAACGTCGGTCAACAGTCGGTCAAGATCGGTGAATGCTCGGTCAAGATTTGTCAACGCTCGGTCAGCTAATGGAGAGAGAAAGTAATTGGGGATTCTTTGCTATGGATCTAATTTTATACATTTGGTAATCGATGACTTATCAGGATATGCATTTCTTCCTATATAATTAAATCCTTTGATATAATAACGTAACATTTATTCACTTATCTATCCAAAATAAAATAATGCATCATTAAAATAAAATAGGAAAAATACAACTACAAATAAGTACTCAAATCTCATAAGAAATATATTAAAGCAATAATATAAGATTTTGCATTTATCTACCTATTACGATTTGTAGGAAAATTCATATAAAATTAAAATAATTAATCAATCAATATATATTATAAAGGCTGCCGTTTTTGAGCCACCACGTTGATTATGTCCCCACCGCATATTTGATAAAAATTAGTTTTTATTTATGTTATTGATTCGGCCTATTTTGTATGGGTTAACTCTTGTATTTTAGGTCTATATTGAGTGTGTTTATGTTAGAGTTGTGCGTAATTGTAATATCAAGGCCGAAGACACAAGAATTCAAGAATCAAGGGTTTGTAAGGCGTATTGGGCTGTCTGCGAGATACCACTTGCTTGCGAAGGCTATATCTGGAGCTACAGAGGTCGGATTGAGCTGATTCCGGTGCAATTGAAATGCTAACTTGAAGGGCTTCAATTCATCCTTTTACACCGAAGTCAGATTCCAAGCCGAAAATGGTCAAAATATCCTCCGAATTGACGCCAGTGTTACTGTCCCGATTCCGCGACCGTGGATTGTCTGACGCGACCGCGGTGGCTGCCCAGAGACGAAGTTCTATTCTGTCATGAAAGCGCGGGCGCGGTAGAGACGACGTGACTGCGGTGATGCCGAGTCCGAAGCGGGCCGAAGATCTATCTTCTTTTCTTCTTTCCTCTTTCCTTTTCTATCTTTTCTCCTTTCCTAATTAGATTAGGGGACCAATGTTCCCTGGGTCTATATAAGGAGGAGCCTCCTTAGATTTTAGGTATCTTCTTTCTGATCACCAATTCTTTCAAATTAATTCTTTAGTTTAGCTTAGTTATGGAGAGCTAGTCTCATAAGGTTTGTTCAAGGGAGAAACTCTGATGTATGAACTCGTGAGATTTTGGTAATTGATTTCTATCCTTTGGTTAATATCTCTTCTCTTTGTGCTAAATTCCATGAGCTTTGCATGATTCTTTGAGCCTGGCCAACTTGTTGAAGTATCATTGTTTTATAGTCTGCATTGTTTGTGTGAGCATCTCTTTTCTAGAAGACAACTTGATTCTAGGACCGTGGACTAGGATTAAGAAGAGAATTGATTGTTTTATCTTGCAATTGACTCGTAGCTTGATTGTTTGATATTATATTTTGTATATCCTTGTTCTCTATGCTAATTATAGGTTAAACGTCCTTGCCTTGGGTTATAGAATAGCTTGGACCGTGGACTTGTGATTGTTAATGATCAGGATAGGAATTAACCATAGGTGTGAATGAAATCAATGGATGAATCTATGATCGAATGATTATATTAGAGTGGATCTTTTGAATGAACTTGCTTCCCATATTTGATTATTTGTTTGTTTGCTTTGTTTTCCTAGGTTAGTTTAGTTTAGATCTCTCTCTTATTTCCCTCTATCTTTGGTTGATAATTATATTAATATTAGAAGCCATAGGTCTCTTGGGTTCGACCCCTTACTTGCATGCTATACTAGTTTGTAGTTTTGGTTATTTATCTTTGATCTTGGCAGAACAACTTTAGCCGAGTCAGTTACTTCAGTTAATCTGATCAAAATCTTTATTATCTATTTATGTAAGAGATATGTTAAATTTTTTGAATTTTGGTGAGATATTCTATCCTTTTCAACGTATCAATTATCTTTTTTATTTTCCTTTTTAACCTGTTTATGTAAGAATTAAAAAACAAATAAGATGGAAGCAAAGATATTAAGAAATTAAATTTTGTCCATATTATATTAATTAATATAATTAAATTATTTAGGGAAAATTAATTCAAATAACCAAAACTTTTGATTGGTGTTAAATAAATAACCCAAAATATTGATAGTAAGGAAAATAGCGCAAACTTGTAAGATGTGTTAAAAATATATTTCTGGCGCAAATTTTTTGGTTACTATCAATGACTTGGCACCGAATAAGTGACATGAAAATTGAAATAATAATGATATGGTGCTCTTCAGCTATTATCGATAACTTGGCAGTTGGCACCAAAATGTCTCTTCGCCTCGTGGCCCCGTTTCCGACTCTATTTGTACATCTCAAACAAATATGTCTTCAGGGGCAATTATTAAAAAATGTGATATATTACTTATCTTTTTAATTGCTTTTTAAAACTATTTATGTAAGAATTACGAAATATGTATTTAAGAACAATTATTAAAAAATTGAAGCCTTTTTTTTTACATAAATTATAATTTTTTATTTTTGATATTAAACTAATTTATATTTATATTTTTTACTTAACTTATATATTGTCATTTTCATGATAGCTTAGCTTTTATCTTTCACAATAAACTCTTATTTAATATATTTTATTTATTTGAATATATTAAAGTCATTAGAATCATACTGGACCAATTTTATATATCTAAACTTTTATACTATATTTCAATATTTTTAATTACATAAAAACTCATAGTAATTATATCTGATATTAATATCATAGTATTAAAATAAAAATATAAGATCAAACAAAAAACAAAAATCAAGTTTTGTAATTAGAATATGATTTATATTTTTGAAAACTGATACGTGTCATTATTGTAATACAAATTTGAAAACCAATATCCCTTTTGGTTAGGAAAAAATAACATTTTTGTATGCTAAAATCTAAATTTTACATTTTACTCATTAAGATCCTATTTATAACAAAAGTAATCATAAAAAACGCGAAATGCGGGTCATAGTCGTGCATACGAGATTGTCATGAATTTAATATGTGTTCTTTCAAAAGAATTGCGTTGAATGATTGTCATGAATTATTATAAAAAAACAAAACAAAAACAGATTGTTATGACATACTCTATTAAATGATCGAAATGCAACCTAACGGTCATAACATATTCTAACGGTGCTAACATATGGGTCCAGGTCATTAAGGAAAAGTATCTGAAAAATGATACAATCTTCTCTTACGACCTTAGGAGTAATACATCGTGGCAATGGAAAAAATTGATGAGTCTTAGATCAGAATTTACAAAAGGACTGATATGGCAAGTAGGAGATGGAAAAACAATACATTTCTGGAGCGACAATTGGGCATTACAAGAACCGTTACGATACTATGCGAAAAATCGGGATAGTATTGAGGAAAATAGGAAAGTAGAGGATTTTATTTCTGAAGATAGATCTTGGAAATCAGACGAACTAAAGCAACTACTTCCCCAAAACATAGTAGAGAAAATAGAAACAATCCTAATCCCTGAAAATATTATCTGGGACCGACTGTTCTGGGCACCAAGTAAAAACGGATGGTTCTCTACTGCCTCGGCAGCAGACTTTGTGGCTAAAACAGAGATACTATCTCCGAACATAAATAAATGGATTTGGAAACTAGACATACCTCCAAAAATCAAGAACTTTCTTTGGAAAATTGATGCTAACGGGCTACCCACAAAAGAAAGACTTAGAGAAAAACATGTCTCAACTACAGGGGGGTGCGTAATGTGCACCTCTACCAATGAGGATACGGGACACTTGCTAGTTGAGTGTCCCCATACCCTAAGAATAATAGCACAAACATTCCCACACCTTGAAGAAGGACTAAAGGAATATGATGTTATGGGGAAAAATGGGAAAACTATACTAAACGAAATCAAAGAAAGGGTAGGAGCAAAGGAATTCACCAACCTAGCGGTAATCTGGTGGAGTATTTGGTTTCAGAGAAACAAATTGGTTTTCCAGCAAGTATAAGATGATGTGATCCCAGACCTACCTCAATTTATCCAAACTCAATTACAAAACTGGAGACGAGCAAAAAACTGGAAAGAATCAGAGGAAACACTACTAAGTGGAAATCCGAATGTGGAAAAGAGGAGACCCAAACAAGGAAAATGGAAGTGCCCGCATCTAGGCTTCTATAAAATTAATTTTGATGGATCTAAACTGAGTAATGGTCAGGCGGCAGGCGGCTCAATAATTCGGAATCATAGGGGCCAGATGGTAGCAATCACATCAAGGATGTATGGTCCAATCTCGATCTTACGAGCGGAAGCGCTAGCTTTACAACAAGGGTTGAAAGAAGCAAAGAAGCGGAAAATTCGACAAATTGAAATTGAAGGAGACAACTTGGTAGTCATCAAGGCCATCCAAGGACAGTTGAACTGTCCATGGGAGATTGAAATGATTATCTCGGATATCCTTGTCTCGCTTCGAGAATTCGAGATAGTGCGACTGTGTCACGTGGATCGTGTCCTTAATGCTGTGGCTGATAAAATTGCAAAGTTGAGCCACAGTCTCCCACTTAATGCCATTCAGAATTACCCAGAACTTTTAGTTCTCATCCGAAAGGATGCTCTAGGACGCCCTCCTTAAGAGGAGAGTGTCCTAATTCTCACCTAATCAAAAAAAAAAAGGAGCTACTTGTCCTGACTTCTTGTCCATCATCTAGAAGTCAGAGTTGGAAGTACAACAACAACAATATACTCGTATATTCAGATTAAAAAAAAAACAATATACTCGTACATCGATCGGTAATATGGGTCTGAAGGGTAAGTTGATTGGCGAATTTGAAGTGACTTCCTCTGCAGATCAACTCCACAACCAAGTCCTCCACCAGCCCCACGACATCGCCGCCTTCTCCGACATTGTCCACCGCTGCGAACTCCACTCCGGCGAGTTCGGCCACCATGGCTCCACCATCTATTGGCACTATACCCAACTTGGTATATTTGTATTGAGGGACGCTCAGGTGAGATACCTGTTGTGGTACAACATGTAACAAGATGTGGACCGTTAGATTAGGCTAAATGGAGGGTGAGATCTGAGGGTACATAATAGCTATATTTTAATGAGGGGGGTGTGATTAAACTAACGTGGCTTTCAACATGGAAACCAGCGTCGTTTTTGGGATTTTTCAAGAGGGAAAATCGGCTGAAGATTTCTATTATGGCAAGGATTGGGCTGAATAGTTTTAATTGATTTTTTGAAAATCAGATCAAGATAATCGTGTTCATCAGCGTGATTCTAGGACGTTTTCCTACATCGCCAAACCCTAAAACTCCATAAGAACACTGTTGAACGAGATACTACACTTTCGGCATTGAAGAACACTACATGCGCAGAAGGTGCGATCGGTAATCCAAACAACTATCTGATTCATGTAGACGAAGTGATCGAGAGGCCAACAAAGATGTCAAGCCAACATTCACGTACTGCAGGCGTTAGAGGTAATAATTTGCATAATCGATTGCTGAATTCTATATTGAAGTTGACAATATCGTATATGTAGGGCAAAACACGTTACATTCCCAATTAAATTTATGTTCAAAAACAACGTCCTCGCTGCTGTGAAAATATTGAAATACAACTTTGTTGTATTAGAAATTTTCGCCATTAAAGAGCAACACCAGCCTCAATGCGTTTGTGAAAAACATGTCATATCCTATTGAACAACTCTATAATCTTACAATAATTTGTTTTTCCTGAAAAATAATGTTTTTTTGATGAATAATTTGAGGTATTTGCATCAATTAATATTTTTCAATGATAATAATTAACTTATTCAATGCATGATTTATGTTGTCTATATAATGGTTATAAGTTGTTTTGAATGAACTAATTGAAACATATATCGGACCCTGTAGAACAAGTCTATTGATATTGCAAACGTGTGCATATTTTTTTGAAATATTTTAAGTAAGTATGTATGTTTCAATGACAGTGACTATCTTATTTAGTGTTTATGTAAGATTATATGTGGTGATAATATTGTTCAACAACAATCAATAGGTTGTTCAAATTAAACTAGATGAATAATATGCTTTAACATGCAGAACAAGTTTCTTAGTATTGCAAATTATTTCAGTTGGAGTTGAACAATGCTTGTAATTGTAATTTCGATGCATTGTTTTGTAATCAGTTGGCACCAGTAAATGGAGTGAGTATGTGTTTGATAATGAAGAAGAATTCTCAGAAGCTGATGTAGAACAGTGTGATGAACGCGATGAAGTGGATGAATCAGATGAATTCGTATACGGTACCGATTGCATCTATAATGAAATGGATAATAATGTCAAGCATTGGGTACCAAGATGTCCGAATAAGTTCAAACCTAAAGCTGGTATGAGGTTCGATTCGACGAAGACTGCTGAGAAATTCTACCGTGATTATGCGGCAATAGTTGGTTTTGATGTGAGAGTAAGCAGCAAGAGAACGTTCCCTAACTGAAAGGAGTTATGCTCGATGTACCTATGCTGCAATCGATCAGGTTCTAAACTTTTCATCTATTTGAATGGAGTTCTTCTAGATAATATTTTGATTCTTTTTAAATAGCATATATTATTCATTACATTAAAAATACTTTTTCAATATCATAATACAACTTATTCATGAATCGTTTTCAACATGCATATTCAGGTTTCAAGAATACTGGGAATAGTAGTGGTAAAAGAAGGACGTCATCAAATCGGGTTGGATGTAAAGCATGGATCAGCATCAAATTTGGCGGGGGAGGTACATATCGCTATGGAAGGTTCATGGAAGTGCACACTCATGACATGATACCAAAAAATGCAAAACGCCTAATGGAAAGCAGTAGGAAAATGTCTATTGGGCACAAGCAATTTATGCTCAGTTGTGCAAAGGCGAACATTGGTCCAGTTGGTTCGCATAATCTGCTTAAACAACTAGTTGGTGGTTATTGCAATCTTCAAGTTACTTCAAGGGAGTTTCGAAACTACAAACGAGATTTGATTCAAAACATTTCCGGAGCGGATGCACAAATGGTAATAGACAAGTTCAAAAAGAAGAAGGAGATCAGTAGTGAGTTCATTTTCGAATATACAGTGAACGAGTCAGACCAACTTACGAGGATGTTTTGGTGTGACCCAATATCAAGACGCAACTACAATGCGTTTGGTCAGGCTGTATCGTTTGATTCAACATACGGCACAAACAGGTTAATATTACTACGAGCAATTAAACTTATTCAATCAACTTTAAATAGTTTTTCAGCGGTAATATGCTTTATAACTAAAGTTGTTCAATTCACGATATGGACTTGTTAAATGTAGTTTTACTAAAGTAATTAAACTTATTCAATCCGCTTTAAGTAGTTTTACTACATTAATATACTTTATACCTAAACTTATTCAATTCACGATATGGACTTGTTAAATATAGTGTATAACATTGTACAATTCACGCTTTTTTTTAGGTACTGCATGGTTTTTGCTCCTTTCACTGGGTTAGACAATCATAAGAGGTTTGTGAATTTCGGCTGTGGACTTTTGATGAAGGAAGATACAGAATCTTATGTGTGGTTGTTTGAACAATTCAAAAGGGCAATGATCAAAGAGCCATTACTGATAGTGACAAATCAAGATTGTGCCATGAAGGTAGCTGTAGATCAAGTGTTTCAGAATACTAGACACCGGTTATGCATGTGGCATATCATGGAGAAGGTTTCTACAAAAGTTGGAACAACCAAGGTTAATGAACAAGGTTTCAGACGAGATATGGGTAGACTTGTGTGGAGAGATCAATTAACAACAACTCAGTTTGAAGAAGGATGGGAAAAGTTTTTTGACAAGCATGAGTTACATAACAACCAATGGCTGAAAGATATGTACCAACTTAGATCATTTTGGATACCTGCGTACTTCAGAGACATTGTCCTAGGAGGTTTGATCAAGACAACGTCTATTTCGGAGTCCCAAAACAGCTTCTTTGGCAAGTATTCGAACAAAAACTTCAGCCTCGTTGAATTAATGATGCATTTTGATAGTGCATTAGAAAAACAAACACATGATCAATTACGAAATGATTTTGACTTGGGTACAAGAGCATATGAACTCAAGACTCCACTTCCACTTGAGAAACATGCCTCTGAAGTGTATACACTTAGCATCTTTGCTCAAGTCCAAGATGAAATACACGACTCTTGTTACTATTGTTGTGTCATCAATGAGAGCAAAGGTATGATGTTGTTTTTCAATGTACATAATGGTGTTTTTCATTACATTTGTACTCATTTCTATATAACATGTTGTTTTTCAATAAATATATCGTTGTTATTCATTATTTGTATCCTTATATATTTGTTAAGTATAAAATGTGGAGGATCTTATACAATGTTTAATTATTTTTTAGGTGATGAACACATTGATTATATCATAAGGGAAGGGAAGGATGATTTTTTTGACGTGAGGTACACACTATTGGATGGATTCACCACTTGTTCGTGCATGATGTTCAATAGGATTGGATTACCGTGCTGTCATATATTCGCTGAATTAAAAGCAAATGGAGTCCCAGAGATCCCGAAACCATTGATAATGCAACGATGGATCAAGGGGGCAAGTCGAACATTATCTACAACAGAGTTGAAAGATGTCTTCAAACAAAGTGCGCACCTGGAAAGGATGGAGTCTAAAAAGAGTGAGCTATGGTCGGCAATATATACATGTGTTGGAATCTCACAAAACGATGAAAGTAAGATGGATCTCATGCTGGAAAAGATGGAAGAATTGAAGAATGTTTTGGAGGATGATGAAAATGGTCTGTCAAATGCTAATAGATGCAGATCTGAGTTTGAGGAGTACGTAGGAGTTGGTGTGCCGGATGAAATTGAGGTCCATCCACCAGGAAAGCCCCAGAACAAAGGTAGTGGAAAGGGGGGAAGGCCAAAGGCTGGTAAGGGAGATAGGATAAAGGGAGGGAAGGAAAATGCCATTGCTACTAAAACAAAGGAGGCAAATAAAGGGAAAAGGAAATGCAGAAAATGTGGACAATATGCTGGACACGACAACCGAAATTGCAAGGAGATGCAATATAAGTAGATTTGTGTAGATGATAAACACTTAGTTATTTATGCTGGATTTTTTTTGTTATTCAAATTGTTTCTTGGAATTATTGTTATGCATAGACAACATTGTGGTTTTTTGTTTTAAACACTGAGTTATTAAATTAAATAGTTAATAGTAATTGTTGAGTTGAACAACACTGCTGTCCGATTTCATTTAAATGAATTATTCGTTTGATTGTACTATACATTCTTGAAAAAGAAAATTTTATAACATATAATTGTCGTTGAATAAGTGATAGTGTTGTTTCGAACAATATCTTTGAATTGGTATTTTTTGAAACGATATGAACAAAATGATCATGTTATTCAACTATCCTAACAATCATTTTCAATAACCGAAAACTATAAGATTGTAATATGTTTTACTAGTATTAGGAAAAAGTAATAATCTCTTTATGAATAACAACATTATATTACGCATGAATGATATAACTTGATGTGGACTAGTACACATCATTCACGAATGAATATTAAAAGTTATTAAGGAAACACATATGTTTTCGAAAACAATGAAACTGTGTCTTTGGACAAATATCACTCATGACGTTCCTAACGTGGAAATGAAACCATCTTAAATATCCAAATAAATGTTCACATAAAAAAGGTTGTGCATATTCATCCAGCTCGACGACGTCCCGCATTAATGCGTTCCATATCACGATTTGCTTTGTCCTTGAATTGTTGGCACATGAAGTTGAAATCTGTAAGTAATAAGGTGTGTCGGTACTTTATCCGAAGGAGGATGATAGACTTCATAGAACGAGCTTTGAAACCGGTATCCCAACTCCTTACATCATCACCGAAGTAGGTCTCCATGTGACGCATGCAGTAGATGCCACAATCAATCTTGTTAAGGTCATCCCTCCAAGGCATTTTCAATAGAGAGAACTTCTTCTTTTCAAATGGCAACACTTTCCTCTTCAACCCCTTCGATTCCATGTATTGAACAAACATTCCTTGCTGCATGCAAATTATAGGTTCGATTAGTACCCGCTACAACAGAATACTAATAATATTCGGATCATTTGAAATTACTCACCAACACTTTTATAAGCAGCCCGTATTTGCCATTAATGTCACCATCAACGGCTGTAGAGTTATCAATAACCTCGACGATGTGTTTTGCAAAATTGAAGCATATTATATAATAGTGAGAATGTTGACGGATTGCAAAGAACACATGCGGACATTAATTATTAATGGAAGCATAAATGTCAGCATGAAAAACAACGAGAACAATATAAGCATGAAGTGGCAAACATTAACAAAACTACTTTAAAAAACGTACCAAATCCACCTCGGCTAGTTTAGTGAAAGGACAATTCTTGATTAGAGAGTCCATCTCATGTTGGAATGCTCTATATTTCTCATTGTATGTGCGATTGCCTCCATTTACAACAGAGCCCAACTGAAAAATATATATTAAAATCAAAACTGTAAAATCGCAAAGATAAAATTAAAATTTTTCATAGAAAAATGTGAAAGGGGCGTACCACCAATGATGGACGAACAAAAAGACGTTTAGGAGTCAAAACGTCCCTTTTCTCTTCGTCTTTGTTGAGGATTGAACACCATATATCAACAATACTGATTGTTACATGAGTACCTTCCTCGAGAGATTTGAATTCACCAGCATCCAAAATACCACCTTGATGAGAGAATATAACATCCCTTCATAAACGGTTATTTTAGCAAGGAAATTCTTTACTTTTTACGAATGGGAATGAAAATATACGTACTCTTCATCTATGTACTCCGTTATGTAGGTGTAAATGTTCTTCTGCTCTTTAGTAGCATGAGTTTTGGTGTTGACGGCTCTTAAGAGAAAAGGGCTTCTCTTTGACTCCGGTATCTTTGATTCTCTTTTGGATACCAACTTTGAATTACCCGACGGGGTTTGAAAGTCATCATCACTGCCGATATCGTCTTTGATCTGTATATTATATATATCAAACTAACTAAACGAATATAGTTGAAAAACTATTAACAACTGATAGAACAATATCAAATTAAGTTTAAAAAAACATAAAAAATGAATGAATAATATCTCAATGTCTACTGCAAAACATACTATTTGTTGCAAAATAAATAGTGAATAAGATGTAATGTGCTTTTGAAAAACACTCAATGAATGCTCCGTAAGTGGATATTGAAAAACAATGTGTTGTGTGTTGAAAAATATTTCATCAGAACCCGATAATGGTCTAACATAAAACTATGTATTGAATAAAGAAAAGATCAAAAATTGGGAAAAAATCAATGATGAAAAACACAACGCAATACAAAAGAACAACTAAAAACAAAGGAAATAAAGAGTTGAAAAATATATCACATCTTGTCGAACAACTCAATTTATAAGAAATGAAAAAGACTGTTCATAATACTGCATAAGTTGAATACATTTCCGTTATAGTTCACCCATGTTACTTGCATGGAGAGTTGTTCAGTAACATCTACAAAATTCTCTCCACACATTTCCCTTACACTTGTTAACATAGTGCAAAGTAGTTTAATGTTTCTTAAGTCTTATGCAAAAAAGTTGAGTTACACAACAGCATTACAAATTCACACTTATTTCTGAGTGGGACGCCTAACACGCTCACTCTTTCTAGTGCTTACCACATTTTTTTAAGCACCCCTCTTAGTCTTTGACTTATTTGCTTCAACTTGGATCGGATCTTGAATGGGCTCCGATGAAAAGTCAGGTTGTTCAGCGCCATGTGAGATAACACCACTTGCATCAGGAGCATTTCTCGAGGACAGCTCCTTAACAACATCTTCAATAATCCTCCCAGGAGATACCGGCTGTAAACACGAAGGAAAAAAAATCACAACTCAAATAATGGGCAACAAAATGTTTGAAAATTGAAGAGGTATTATACCATGTTGAAAGCCGAATAAGTATCATATTCAACATATACCTGAGGTGGACAATCATTCTCCACAACATCATCCATTCCAGTATCACCATCATCAGCCTATACAGTGTTTTTTCAGAAGAATATTAATACATGAACCCATTGCATATGATATATGAAGTTGAAAGTGACTTACCTTGTCGGTTTCCTGCATTGGGTTTTGCTCAGCATCAATATTTGTCATGTTGTCATCAGCCGAATTACCTGACTGAGTCTCGACGTCTCCTGGTAATTCCTGTAAAAAAACCACCAAATCAACGATAAGAAAATGTTCCTACACTCTCAAACATATTAACTTGCAAACTAAGTCAAATAACTTAGTTTGAACATAACCTTGTCCACATCTGGTGATACATGTGATGTTTGAGGGTTTGAACTCGTCATATTAGTGTCCTCAACCTAAAAAACATAATAATGAGTAATAACACATTATTGAAATAAATCTGACTTGTATGAAACTTGATTGGATGTATGAATGTTTTACCTCCTTCTCAGCATCCATACTCTCATTATTCACCACGAGTGTTTCTCCCTCCTTAGTGTTCCCCACATCAGCTTGATCGAACTCCTGACCATTAATCATCAAAAGAAACATATCAAGAAAAATCCATCAAAAAACAACAATTCCTATTGATCTATTTCCTTTTCAGAAACAATGACCTGGTTGTTCACCGCATGTGTATCCACCGCCTTATCATTACCATGATCTGCTTCCTCCAACTCCTGAACATAAAACAACAAATACACTTAGTGCAAACATCGATCAGGCTTTAAAATGTGCTCAAATACAAAGATTTCATAAATTAATGTTTTATTACCGTGACAATACCATCCTGCATCTCTGAAACTTTGGATGATTCTTCATCGTTTGAAGGGCGTGTATCTGTTTCTTTATTCAGTCCAGGTACTCTAAATACAGGCTCAGGTGGTGTGAGGCCAGGAAAATCAGACATGAAGTTGTCCAACCCCCAATCAAAGATGTGCTTCCTTTTACTCAGTGCATCCTCAAACTGATCCATTGCCTTGTTAAGTTCTTCATCCGTCTACAATGGAACTTCAGATTGAGTAACCAACTCTCGTACTCCATTGCCTTGATGTTCTACATCTTGAGTGATGCCGTCGTGTGGAGCTAGAAGAAGAGATCTGGTTGTTTGGACAAGGGCTTTCGAAACACCGTCTATCTTGCATTCATCAGGAGCATTACTCGTATGCTCAGCAATCATTATGATAATCTTAGCAAGTTTCCTCAGATACTCCCCCATGGTTGCATTGAATTCCTAAAAATAAACAACATACGTATAAAAGTATTTATACATGTTTCAAGAACACTCAGAAATTTTCAAAGTCACAAAAAGATCATATCAGATACTTATTCAGAAACTCACAAACTATTTTTCAATCAAAAAATTAACATATTGTAAAGCAAAAGAGTTCGATGTGAATTGAATAAGCATTTAAAAAGACGTTTAACATATCAGATACTTATTCAGAAATTTACATAGTGTTTTTCAATTCAAAAATTAACATAATGTAATGCAAAAGAGTTCGATGTGAATAGAAAAAGCAATTAAAATATACATAGGAGAATGTTGTTATTTGACTAAAACACCTAAATACATTACCTGAACTGAATTCTTCTTCTCACACTTGGGGGTCTCAGATTGCTGTCCAGAATGGTTTTGCGATGGTGGACCATGAAGTCTTCCCCTGCCAAATCCTCCTTTCTCTATCTCAAAAATCTCCCTGGCTAGCACATTCCCGTTAGTCAATCCGATGAATGATTGCATCACCCTTGGAATAACCATACGGGTGCGGTAATTCACCACTCGGTCCATGTACAGATTCTCTACACGATTTGAACAAAAATCATGCATTAAATTTACTAATAGGTCCTCAAGAAAAATTAATAACTTGTTCACAAACAGGCATCAATATATTGTTCAATAAGTTCTTGTGACATTTTTATCCAACTTGAAAAATAATTTAAAGATTGAATAGTAGAGAGAAGAGTAACTTACAATCTAGAAAAAAATTGGACCAGAGAACGATGAAGTAGGATTGGCTTGCCATTTTTCAGTAGCCTCATCCAACACCTTCAGCACTAGACCACACCAGTTGTACTGCCTTGCCCTTTTGATCTCAGCCAATGGCAGCACCAAGTTCTGATTGTACACTCCACTCAGTGTTGGTTCAACGATGCAAGAGAAGAACAGAACGAAAAAGTCCTGCATAAAGACATCCACTTCTGAAACTGTTGATATTCCTTTTAAAACATCTGAGTGTCTGATATTGTGTCCGTATGCATTCTCCTTACTTGAAGCAAGATTGAGATGGTTTCTCCATTCTTTTGTTACATCATTGTTGTCTCTGGGGAGGGTTCTCTGCAACGTCTCTGGCCCACGTGGTATCCCAAAACATAGATGTACATCTTCTTCATCAACATCCAAAGTCTGTCCATTCTCCAATGTCAATGTATCCATCCTCGGATCATAGTTACTAGCCAGCCAGTGCCCAAGTTTGCTAAAAAGAAAACAGGAATTATGTCATTGCAAATATACTACATATGCCCTACAAAAAAAATGACTAGTGGAATCCATTGAATATCATACCGAGGGATGTCTAGTGGAGGAAGATTAAGGAAATCACTAAACCCAGCATCACGAATCGCTTCCTTTCTTTCCTCGTCTTTAACATTGCTCAAAATTGATGCAAAATAAGAAGGATGGCTTCGATGCGCAATACTAGGATGAAGAACCTTTGACGTGAGTTTTTCTAGGTCGATCACAGGATTAGCCGCCTTCACCTTTGTGGTCTTCTTGTCCTTCAAATTTTCCAGCTCTTTCTTGACCTTGATGATCTCCTTGTTCTTGGGTTTAACTATTCCCTTATTGCTAATCCTCTTAGCAATAGGTACATCATCAAAATCTTCAGAATTATGTGCTTCTTGTTTGTCTCTTTTCACTGTACAAATCAGACTTTGAAATTAATACAATTGTATAATTCCAAAAAGTTGTATCAAATGAGAAACTTGAATAATGCACCTTTACTAGTTGATGGTTTTTTTAGCATCTTAGTATTTTTCTTCGATCTCTTTGATGCTTCCTCATGGTCTGAACTATCGGATGATTCCTCAGTTACTCACTTTTTTGCCTGAAATATTTAAATTGGGATTAGACATCAGCATAAGGTTTATCATGTATTACATAACTAAAAATATGCGAATTTACCTTTAGAAATCATCCTGTTTTTCTTCAGCTTGACAGTCTTGTGCCTAACTCTGAGTTTCTCTTCATCATCGGACTCTTCTGATTCAGCATCATTATGCTTCTGGCTTTTGCCTGAGTAAATATAATGAATATTACATACACTTTCAAAAAGTAACAAACAAAATGTTATAACTTGAAAGAACACAAGCTATTTGAACCTTTCTTAATTTGCTTTTTATGTTGTAAACTTTCGCTTGATGATTCGTCGCTGCTGTCAGTGACCGATAACTCTTCCTCTGAGCTTGAATCGGGGCCAAGATCAAAGACTTCGTTGTCCTCATCACTTTCAGACTGTTCCTTCGTACGATGTTTTTTGGACATTAGCTTTGACTTCTTTGTGTTGTCTCCAACACCTACAAACAACATAAAAAACAGAAAAATCAATCTTATTGCATAAGATGTTTTTCAACTATATGATTAACAAATCGTACTGCAAAACATCTTGAAACCAAATGTTTTTCAACTATATGTAAGATGTTTTTCAACTATATGATTAACAAATCGTACTGCAAAACATCTTGAAACCAAATGCATAAGTGTTAATAAAGTAAAAAACAGTGTTGTGTGGGTTGAAAAATAGTTTTGTCTCCTAATCCATTATGGAATATCTTATTGTATTGAAAAAGAAAAGTATGAGACTTGAATAATAAACAAACAGTGCTTTGATTCAAAACTTTTTACCATTTAGAACTATATTTTTCAACATAAGAAATGCACAAAAAATCACAGCTTGTTCTTATACAATATAGCAACACCAACACAAAAACAGTATGATATTTCGAATGAAAAACATACATGCACTTATTGAACAACTACTGAATTGAAGAACAAACGCAAACGAAATGAAAAACTATGTCGTTTCGATTGTTATATGCTCAAAAAAATTGGAAAACAATGGCATAAGCTAATTCAATGGACAATCAAGAAGAATGTTTTACCTCTTTCGACGTTCCTCTTCCTTGGAATCTTCTCAATAGTCTTCGCCATAGATCTGTGCAAACAATTCGATAAACACCCCATTAGTAATTGCGATAACCAACAAAAAGCCCCAAATCAGCCCATGAACCTCCTACCGACGATTCCCACATAAACCCTAGAATTTGCCCCCTTTAAAACCTATGAAATCTAAAGGTTTGTTCAAGAATCTTAAACCTAAATGCATCAATTTCGACCCACAAGCAACCCAAAACCATGTTTGAGTACTGAACATCAACAATCGAAACCCTAAAAATGAGAGTAGCTAAATCGGAAATTTGCGGGGGGTTTTGAATCAAATAAGAGGGAAAAAAACTACAGAGGAGTAAATAAATTCTTACCAAGAACACTTGAGCGGGATGAAATTGTCGACTCGGACTGTGGGGAAGAAGATCTCTTTCAATGGAGAACGAAAGCTTTTGGGGTGTTGGAGCTTGTAGAATACGGCGGAATTGTGACAGGAAAGAGAGAGAAATCGATTTTAGATGAAAAATATCGGGTATGGAAGGGGGAAGATCTTCCCAAGATATTATTTCACCCAAAAAACGGGATTCAAAATTTTTTATTAGCTATAAGCGGAAAATTCGGGATTGCCTTTTGATCTAGTGTTTCTCCACCCTAACCCAAATATATACCCTTTTTTAAATAAATCCGAGCCGTTTGATTATATTGATCCAATGGTCCACATAACACCTCATGTTACACTCTAAGAGGTAGTTTTACTAGAGCATTTTTCTATTTGTATTATATAGATACATAGCACGATTTTTTAAATCTCTTATATGCGTTCATTGCTTATCGAATATAATGGTATTTTAAACACCGCCAAGTAGTAGTGATTAAAATTATATGGTATTCAAAAATAAAGAAACATAGAACGCGCCTCACGCGCGACAAAGTTCTGACACTTTCCAGGGTTTGCGGCTTGTCCGCTCTGCGCCGCCGAGGGCCGATCCCAGGCCATGGCCAAAGGTAAAGGATCTGCCAGGAAGAAAAAGGTGAACAACTCTGTTAGCAAAAGGTCCACGGATGACTCCCATATGCCTGCTGCTACAGTCTCCGATAACACGATCAGGAACAATAACTCCAGGATTCTGCGAAGCACAGCGAAAGCGATAGCAGCTTGTGCTACAACTGAGGTGACGGAGATAACTGGGACCCGTGATGCTGCTGCGGAGGCCACATCCCCCTCCTCAAGCTCTGTTGAAGTGGTCCCAGAGTCTCAAACTTCCACCACTCCTAACCAGGAAGCTGACACAGGAAGCTCACATGATGGAAACTTGAACGTGAATGTTGAGCAGGAGGAAGGTGAATTCATTCCCCCAGCTGAAAACAAGAATGATCGTGAACTCTGCCTCCCCAAGAAAGTTTCCTACCGTGAAGCTCTTGCAGGAAACAGAGGAAACAAAGGAGGAAGGAGGCTCAACTATGTCCCGGGCTATGAGGATGGAATTATAAGATTCACCAAGAAAGATGTTGAGAAGAACGTTGAAAAATGGAGGAACGCCCTTATTGACATGATTGCTGGAGGAAAAGCCTCATTCCATGTAGTGAAGAATTTTGCTGATGCGAGATGGGAAATCTCCAAACAGCCTAAAATCATCTTGACTGACTCTGGAATATATGTCTTCAAGTTTGATAATGATGCGGATGTGGATTGGGTGCTATCCAATGGCCCTTGGATGGTTGGAGGCGCAAGACCACTTGCCCTCAAGAGGTGGAGTGAGGGCGTGAAGCTCGATCCCTCATGCTTTGAAACAACACAAGTCTGGGCTAATTTTCCTGACCTTGATGTTCATTTCTGGGATGAGGATTTCTTTGAAAAGATGGGAAGCGCCATAGGCAAACCAGTTATAGTTGACAAGGTCACAGATTACCAGGAAAGGCTATCCTTTGCAAGGGTACTAGTGGAGATTTTAGCAAGAATGCCACTAAGAAAGGAGGTTTCATTTCTTGGAGAAGATGGAGAGCAAGTGAATCAAAAGGTCCAATTTGAATGGTTGCCTCCCAAATGTGACAAATGTAGTGTCTTTGGCCATGAGGAAGGGGAATGTGACAAACAGAAGAGCTCAGTATTCCAGAGACTTGGCAATAGAGCTCAAAAGGCCTTCCCTAAGAAACATTGGGTGAAGAAACCATTCCAAAAGCCTGGGCAGGAAGCACCTGATTCAAGTAAGGCAGCTGAAAAAAGGCTCTCCTCAAAGGTGATCACACAAGCACCAGTTGCTGTAGGATAATCCATCCCAAATGGTCCTCTCAGAATCAATGAGCCACCAACTGAATGGGAAATATTGAAGAATAAAAGCCCAAGAAGAAATCCAAGAGTTGTTGAAAATGTAAAAGGGAAGGAGGTGATCATTGAGAAATCAAGATATGCTGCTCTTGTGAATGAAGCTGAGGATGAAAGGGAAGGAACAATGGATGAGGGTGACAATGAAACCATTGTTTCCTATGGATAGTCTCATCATAGCTGCTTGGAATATCAGAGGCTTGAATGATGCCTCTAAGGGTGACTTTGTGAATAAACTAGTTGCCACTAAAAATATAGATGCTTTAGCTATGCTTGAGACTAGAGTTAGAGAAAATAAGATTGAGGAAGTATCCAGAAATCTTCTCAAAGGTTGGAACAGGTGTACCAAGTGCATAGGTTCCAATGGCAGAATCTGGATCTTTTGGAAGTCCCACGCTCGTATTGATGTCAATATCTTGATAGAAAAGGCTCAACTTATGCACATTTCCATCAACTCTCCCATTCCCCACAAAAGTGTCCAAGCTTGTTTTGTGTATGCCTCAAATGATGATTCAGTAAGAGATGAGCTTTGGCAACTCATTGATCAAATTAATCAAATTGCAAGTGACCTTCCCTGGGTGATTCTTGGTGACTTCAATGCAGTAAAAGATCCCAGTGAAAAAGCTCTTGGCAGTGGTACCAATACTAGCTTCAGCAAGCACTTTCTTGACTGTTTAAACAGAAATGGCCTCATGGATCTCAAGGCTAGTGGAGCCTTCTTTACATGGTCTAATAAGCAAGATGGTGCTGACTTGATTAGATGCAAATTAGATCGTGTGCTTGCAAATCAGAAGTGGATTGACAGTTTTGACAAATTCTCAGCTGAGTTTGCAGCTCCCAGCTGCTCTGATCACTCCCCTGCTATATTGAGAATCTTTGGCCAAAAAGCTTACTCTAGACCTCCCTTCAAGTTCAACAATATCTGGGCTGATCACCCAGATTTTCTCAACACTGTAAGCAGTGTTCTAAAAAACGCTAGGCGGAAGCTGGGCGTTGGGATAGGGCCTAGCGCCTAGGCGGCTAGGCGGGGGCCTAGGTGGATTTGTAAGTTATTAGAAATATAAGATCATTATTCTTATTTGGTAAGAATATAGAAAAAAGAACAATCTCATCTTAATATTTAAGTATAAATTGACACCTAGAGTCCCATCTAGCCTCAATAAAGACCCGCCCAGCCCGCCTAGGAGGTCTCCTAAGCCGCCTAGACCGCCTAACCAACTAGCCCGGCCAGCCGCCTAGGGGCCCATCTAGACCACCTAACCAACTATCCCAACCGTCTAGGCGCCTACCTAGACTGCCTAGGCGCCCACCTAGACCGCCTAGGCGCCCGCCTAGACCGCCTAGTGCTCGCTTAGCCCACTTAGCCGCCTAGCCAACCGCCTAGGACCTAGTCGGGACGGTGGGGCACCGCCTAGCGCCTAGGCGGGCGCCTAGACCGATTTTTAGAACACTGACTGTAAGTGATAAGTGGAGGCTTAACTCTGTCCATGGTTTTAAGATGTTCAAATTTGTCAGTAAATTGAAGACTCTCAAAGGGCCCCTAAGAAATCTTAAATCCAAGAAGCTTGATGTTGAAGAAGCTGAGATTTCTAAACTCTATGATCTGAATGAAGTGTAATTACAGCTCCAAGGCTCACCAACGGATAACTACCTTCTGAATGAGGAGAAAAATATTCTTGCTACTCTCAAAACAGGCATTAAGAACAGAAGAACTCAACAGCAACAATTAGCAAAACTCCATTGGCTCAAAAATCATGACAACTGCAGTAGCTATTTCTACAATTCAATCAAGCAGAGGAAAGCTCATAATGATATTTCTTCTCTTTCTGATAACAATGGAAACACATTGACTGATGAGCAGAAGATCAAGGATTTTATTGTGCATCACTTCAAAGAGTTCCTTGGCAGCACCAACACTACTAATCCTTTTGACAGCTCAATTATTCAGAATGGTCAAACTATTGAGCCTACTGACAAAAGCAGAATGGTTGATCATTTCACCAAGGAAGATGTTAAAAAGGCACTTTGGAGTATCAATAATAGGAATGTCAATGGGGCGGGTTCGGGTCGGGGGATACCCTCCCCGTCCCCATACCCATCTAAAAATTTACTCCCCATACCCATCGGGTAATAAAATTTGTACCCATGTGTGTACCCGTCGGGTCCCCGTCTCCATCGGGTATTCCCCTTACCCATTTAATTTTCCTCATTTAAAATCCTCTTGGGTTTCCCCGCATGATTTATACATGATTTTTGATTTAGAATCATATAAATTCTACACTAATTCACGATCTAACTTATATAACTTGTAACAAAACTTCTAACAACACATAAAACAAAATAATATTTCAAATTAACTAGTTATATGTGACAGTTAACTAATAAAATATAGACAAAATAACATTAATTGCAAATCAAATAAGAAAAAAATAAGTAATAAAAATAGTCAAATTACGAATAACTAAAAACAAATAATAAATAAAAACAAAACAGACAAACTAGGGGGGCCCGGGGAATTCCCCACGGGGCCTCTTGGCGGGGATTCTCCACGGAGCCCCCCGGTGGGGTTGGGTCGGGTCCGGGAATGGGGCGGGGACAACTATCCCCATACCCGTACCCATACCCATGCGGGTATCTATTTCGCCCCCCCATTTCATCCCCATCCCCACTAGAATCCCCCCGTCCCCATCCCCATGACGGGGATTCCCCACGGGGAATGGGGAATCCCCTCCCCATTGACATCCCTAATCAATAAGAACAAGGCGCCAGGCCCTGATGGCTTCAATGCACACTTCTTCAAAAGAGCTTGGCCAATTATAGGTGATGAGTTTCAAATGCTATTCTTGAGTTCTTCTCGAGTGGAAGACTCTTGAAAGAGCTAGAAAACACTGTTATTGCCTCATCCCAAAGACCAGCAATGCCTGTGCTATTATTGACTTTAGACCTATTTCCTGCTGGAATGTTTTGTATAAGGTCATTTCCAAGATGATAGTGGCTCGCCTGCAGGATATCCTTCCAAAAATTGTGGATAAGAACCAAGGTGCTTTTATAAAGGGTAGAAGCATACGCCATAATATTGCTGTGTGTCAAGACATTGTCAAGAGCTATGCAAGGAAGTACATTAGCCCTCGGTGTGCTCTTAAAATTGATCTCAGGAAGGCTTATGATACTGTAAGTTGGGAGTTTCTTTTCAACCTCCTTGAGGCTTTGAACTTCCACCCAGTCATGATCAATTGGATCAAGGAATGTATTACTAGCTGTCAGTTTACAATCAAGATTGGCTCTGATCACTGTGGAAACTTCAAAGCAGCCAGAGGATTAAGGCAGGGAGATCCTATGGCTCCCTATCTCTTTGTTCTCATCATGGAGTATCTTACCCGGGCCCTCAGAGACTGTGCTTCCAATGGCTGGCAACATAAAACTTCACCCGGGATGCAAACGTGCTAACATAATCAACCTTTGTTTTGTTGATGATCTGTTCATCTTTACTCATGGTACTCATCCCTCAGTTGCTGCCATCAAGTCTGTTCTCAACTCCTTTGGTGCTTGCTCTGGTCTCAAGATGAATCTGGATAAGTCTAAAGTTTTTTGTGCTGGTCTTAACAGTCAGCATCAGGAAGAGATAAGTGATGTTCTTGGCATGAGAGTTGGTGTTCTCCCTGTTATGTACTTGGGTGTTCCTCTCTGCAGTACTCGTGCTCAGTGTAAAGATTTTGTGCAGCTTGTGACCAATATTAGATTCAAAGCTAATGCTTGGGCAGCTAGGCATCTCTCCTATGCAGGGAGGCTTGAGATCATAAGAGGGATCTTCCATGGTGTTATTCAGTATTGGCTCAAGATATTTCTGCTTCCCAAGGCTGTGATCAATGAGCTCAACAAAACTATGAGAAACTTCTTATGGAGTGGTGCCAGTATTGGCATGAGAGCACCTGTTGCCTGGCTTAAAGTTTGCAGACCAAAGGCTGAGGGTGGGCTAGGCTTGAAAGACCTGCTGTCCTGGAACAAGGTGTGTGTCACTGAGCTCCTCTTTGATGCCCAGGTGAACCCTGACTCCATCTGGCATCATTGGGTTGCCCAAACTCACACTAGAGGCCTGAGTATATGGGATATAAATTGCAAATCCTCGTCCAGTGCTATGTGGAAGATGATTATGAGGATGAGAGATGACATCAAAACTTCTGTGAATGATGGAGAGAGTGCCATTGTCCTAACCTCAAGACTTGGAAGATTTGACAGCAAAGGTATGTATGAATGTTACAGAAATAAGGGTGATCTTGCTAGTTGGGCAGACCTTGTGTGGAACAGACTACGCCCAGAGTGTCTTTCACTTTGTGGAAAACTCTCAACAATGGAACTCATACTAGAGACAAACTCCAAGAATGGGGCCTCATCCAGGATGCCTCTTGCATTCTCTGCAATGATGCAATGCAGGAAACTAAGTCCCATCTCTGGTTTGAGTGCAGGTTCTCACGCAAGGTTCTCACCTCTGTGCTTAGGTGGACAAATATTGGCAGAAGATGTAACAACTTAGATGATTGGGTTAACCAAACCAATGCTTTCCAAAATAGGAACTCGTTCCACTTCAACCTTTGGAACCACAACATTAGTGTGGCAATGTTCTTTATCTGGAAAGCGAGGAATATGATGGTGTTCAACCAACAAAGCATCAGTGCTGAGGAGTGTAGTGTTATCTGTTGCAAACACATTAGAAACTGTTGTTGTACTAGATGGAAAAAGAGCTCAAAAGCTCTTAGGAACTTCTTGGAGAGAGTAGAGAATGGAAATGATGTATATAGCTAGTTCTCTAGCATTTTTGTAATCGCCTTTTTTTAATACAATTTACCCTTTAATTCAAAAAAAAATAAAAATATAATGGTATTTTAATTTGATAAAATCATCAATTTCTATTTTTTTGAATAAAAAAGGGTTATTTTTTATTCACAAAGTGGCAAGACAAAATTGCTAGAGCGCATCTAGCTACTTACATCATCTCCTAGATCTAACGACGCTAGGATTCTCCGGTCACTTCTCGACTTAAACTTATATCTAGTTTTAAGGCTATTTCTTACAAAACTTATACTCAGTCTAATACAATTGTCCACCTCCAATCGCTCATTTTTAAAAACGAGCCTATTTTTAGCAAACCAAGTGTAATAAAATCATCAATTTCTTAATTAGCCTCCTAATTAATTAAGAGTGGTCCCTAAGTCCGCATATTAGTTAATAAAGCAAGATTCTAATTTGAGTAAGTCTATCTAGGGTTCTAATTAGAACAAATTGTGTACTAGCTAGCAAACCCTAGCCAGGGTTCCATATCAAAATCAGTGACGAAAAATTGATTGGATCAACTTGAGACTGTTTGTTTTTTTTTTATATTTATGTAAGATGGGAAGCGGTGCTTAGCGAAGGAATTGGTAGAAGTTATAGAGGAAAACAAGAAGACTAAGTTCACCGTGATCGAAGGTGATTTATTGGAGGACTACAAGAGCTTAGTGATAACTCTTGAGAGCATAACTCGGGAAGGAGATCTCGACGCCGTCAGGTGGACTATCGACTACGAGAAGCTCGTTGACGATGGGCCCCACCCCGTCGAGTCTCTTGACGTGCTACTTAATGTGGGAAGACACATTGAGGCTCAGCACTCCAAAGCTGATTAGCTAACCTGTCTAGCTGGAGAAAGCTAGCTAGGCGTTGTGTGTATGTTGATCGGCCTTCATGGACATGTTTAAATGTATTTGATACTACGTGCGTATGTGTGTTGTCTTTATTGGCACTGGGGATGTTTATGAACAGAAAATTTCATGCATGATGCCCTCAGCTTGCTTGATGATGTGAGGGGAGATGAATTCATTTGTTTCATTAGTGCATTATGATTTGGTTTAATTTATTTGTTTAATCTATTGGTTAATTGCACCTCAAAACCTTACAAATAATCTTAAATCCTAGTTAGAGCCTAAACTCTAAATCCCATATTCTAAACCCAAATCATATATAAACCCTAAATCATATATAAATCATATATAAACCCTAATTCTTAACTAGCCCTAAGTCTAAACTCAACCCTACTACAAACAATAGCTTCAAACATAATTGTTATTAGGGCACAAAAAGTTGCCTTCAATGCAATAATTGATTGATCCTCTGAAACAACTTCCTTAACTTAAAACTTGCAAAACAATGGACAAAGGGGACGGAGACCTCTGATGCCTAAGTCAAAAGAACAGTCGTCGAGTCAAGTATCGAGGTAAAGGACAAGAATTGCTAGAAAGCTAGAGAATTGAAGATGCAAGCTCTTCTCCATACATGGTAATGATATGTATTTATAATGGAATATAGAGGGTGGAGTTGAACATTTTATCCCCAAGCGATATCTTGCTACCTAATCCAAATGAGAATCTTTTATCATAATGCTTAAACATCATATTTAATTTTAATAATAAAATACTTAAGGCTAAAAAAATTAATAAATAAAAATACCGTTATGAAGGAAGATAGAGAAAATAGTTATGACAATCGGTTAATTTACCCGCTGATAGTAACCGCGTTTTCTCCAAAACAAAATTACTCGAATACCTGCAATGTAGTCTTGCTTTCTCCTAGTCAGGGTGGACGACAACTCATGACTCATTATTTCTAAGGGTTCAAATTTTTAAGAGGTTATGAGTTCAAATCTCATATCCTTCCTTCTACCAAAAACAAAATCTCATATCTTGCCACCCATTTTAATTAAAAGACGTAGGCCCCTTGAATTGTGCAAAAATCGTATTCGATCTTGGAACGTCCAACCATGGTTGGCAATCCAAGATACTTTTCATGTTTCTCAACGTCTTGAACCGAAAGCAATCGTTGTATCTCCCTTCTTCTATCTTCACGTACATTTTTACTAAAAGACAACTCGAATTTTGTAAAATTCACCTGTTGACCCGATGTTGCTCCGTAATCATGGAGGATATTTGCTATTTTAGAGCTTTGACAAGTTGCCTTGGTAAACAAAGCACAATTGTTAGCAAAAAATAAGTGAGAAATAGAGGGAGCAGTTCTAGCAATTAAAACCCCTTGACTACGACCTTGTAAGTAATTCCCGATGTCGCAAAATGCATGAGAGCCCCTCAGCACACATCAAGAAGATCTATGGAGAAAGCGGATCTCCCTATCGAAGCCCCCTAGAAGGCTGGATGAAACATCTCCGAAGGAACCCGGCCCACTAATTAACACTAAGAAAGAGACCGAGATCACACGCCTCATAACAGTTCGGATCCAAGCCTGATCAAACTCGAGACACCTCATATTGTGTTGTAAGAAGCTCCACTCAACCCTATCTTATGTCTTCGCCATGGTCCAACTTGAGAGCCATGTACCCTGCCGCCCGTTACACTTCTTCTTCATATAGTGGAAGAGCTCTCAGCGGCTAGGGGGATGGAAATAAAAGTTGCTTTCCAGATAGGTGGATCCCACGGCCTCACAACTTTAGGGTTTTATCATGCCCGATGAAGGAATAACGTCAATGGCGTACTGTTAACCTAATCGATTGTTCTACGACTACATGGCAACGTTATCTAATCCATCAAATTTTCGCACATGATGTTGAGATTATTTACAAGCTTAGATTGATTGATCCAGCAAGGTAAGATGATTGGGTTTGGTGGTATTATACAAAGAATGGTTTCTTCTCTGTAAGAATTGCCTACCATGTACTTGTTCAACAGGTAATGGAATTTGTTAAGGGCTGAACCTCGTTGCATAAGCCGCTTGAAAAGTCTATATCGCGTTAGCTATAGACAATGAAGACACTTCCTCAAGTTAAGTACGTTCATTTACATGGCATGCTATAAAAGATATCCTCCCCCATAAGGTGAATTTGCGACCTTGAAAGATAGGGTTTTATGATTCCTGTGAGTTGTGTGGACAACAAGAGATCGGATTTCATGTTCTTTTCTATTGTTGTGATGCACAAAAAGTGTGGAAGCAACTTCCACAATTGCACTATTAGGGACTCAAATTTTCTTCGATTTTTGCATTTCTAGGACCGAAATGATACTCAACCGTCGGCTCTAGGAGTAGATTTTCAATCCACTTCCTTCATTTTCTTTCTTTACATACACATGTCATTGTCATTTGTAGGTAGTGGCGGAACTATTCAAGAGAAAGTGGGGATTGTAGCCCCAGCTAAAATTTAAAATACAAAACAACTTTTTTATGGAAAATATCCAAAATAAACAATTGTGGGAGAGTGAAGATTGAAGACCGAACCAGATTTGCGTTCCGATCCCATCCCATCTGGCCATTTGCGCATCCCTCCCTCACCCTACCTCAGTCTCTCTCCGTGCCTACCGACATTGTTCGCCAATCCGCCGTCCCGACCGTGTATCGCTGCTCACGGTTGTTCTCCTCCTACATTGCTCGACTCCTCTCTTGTCTAGTGGGACTCCTCCAGTCCTCCTCCTACACTTCCGAGTTCCGACTTCCGACCGCCGTATCTGTCGACCTCGTCCGCACCTCCACTTTCGCTCTTGAGCGTAGTCGACCCATCGACCTCCCGATCGGCGTCCGCCTCCGCCTCAGCCCTCCACATCTACTTTTGCACCGATTTGTAAATTGTAACTTTGTGTTAGATTTGTTTTATTCGGATTATTTTTAGTTTTTTAGCTTAGATAATAATTAATTTAGGGTTTTGTGCAAGTTTTACTTTTACGTATTACAGATTGAGAATTGAGAGAATAAAGAGATTTCTAAATGTTATATTGTTCTCTTTCTACAAGGGAAAGAATGAAGAGATTTTTTTTCACCTATTGAGAGTTCGTCGAAAATAGGTTTTAGGTCTAATCCTGATCTATCAAATGTTGCGAGTCGATAGAGAAAGAGTTAGATGAGCTTTCAAGATTTTTTATGTTTAGCCCACTCTTAGACAAATTCCTAGTTCCGCTACTGTGTGTAGGTAATTAGTTGAATATGCACTTAACCTTGAACGCTTATTCTACATTGTCCTTATTGACTTAGGTATCGTTAGTGGATTTGATTGAGGGACCCTCACCCCCTTTGTTAATTGTTTTACGGGTCAGGAGCACGATTCGACATTTGAGCAAAGAGGAAATCGACGATATGAGCATTAATTAGTGTAGGAAGTAGGGATGCACATTGGGTGGGGCGGGGCGGGGCGGATAATGCATTCCCCGTCCCCATCCCCGCCCCCAATTAGTCCCCCCATCCCCGCCCCATTCCCATATAATCCCCGCCGGGGAGCGGGGCGGGGAATACTCATCGGGTTTGGGTATGTTCACGGGGCCCCATTTAAGGATTTTTTATTTATTTAGCATTTCTAAAAATTACTTCAAATTCTAAGCACAATTAAACTATGTATCTACTTTATAACATATATAGATAGATAACCTCAAATATTAAATACCATAATAGAAATCGTTCATGCAAAATTATTAGAAATAGAGAATTGTCCATCAAGAATTAATAAAACTAGAAAATACATAACTTAATTAAGTAGTTATATAAGATAATTGATTAACAAGATGTATTTTTTGTAAGCAACAGTATGCCAAATTCTTATACACTTTTACTTCCTATATAAAATTAAAATTTATAATATTTTATATATAGACTATACTTTTAGTATAAATTAAGTAGTTATATAAGATAATATATTAATAATATCGGGAGTCGGGTACTAAACGGGGCGGATAATAGATTCCCCGTCCCCGCCCCACCCCCATCGGGGAATTGAAATGCGATCCCCGTCCCCACCCCACGCCCCACTAAGTCGGGGAATGGGTCTCCACGGCAAATGTGCATCCCGGGTAGGAAGAGTTTTTGTGCACTAACGAGCATCATTTTAAAGTTAAAATGTTTAATGAACTAATAAGGCTCAATTGGGAAATCTGAATTGAACATTGGATGGAGATGCAATGTAATGAGTAAAACGAATTAAGAGTGTCTTCAATGGTTGGCCAATTTTTGGCCGGAAGAAAGAGAAAATAAAAAAATATTAAAAGGGAAGAAAAGAGAAGGAGAAGAGGGAAGGCCGGTCTTGGCTATGCCCAAAGTTAACTTTGGTCTTTCCATGATATAGTAACAAGTGTCTTAAAAGTACAAAAGCTTCTCTTCAAATAATTTTATATAAAAAAGATAAAATAAAAGGATGAATAAAATAATTTGAAGACCAAAAAGAAGGGCCAACCGTTATATGTGCTCTAAGAGATCGTACATTAATGTGCAGTCGGGCACTGTGTATAGCTGTACTGAACTAATGTCAATTCAGCAATATCATGTACTTGTCTGGACAATATATTATTATAAGATAATGATCGAGTGAATAAATACATTTGCGGAAGGCCAGACAAGTTGCAATTAGTTTAAAGAAAGTCGTTCGGGCAGACAGATTTGCAAATCGCAATTATATTATATTGGCAACCTGTAAATGTTTATAAATTAATAAAACCCTAAATTATAACAGTTTTTCTATTATGTGATTTAAGAGCAAAAAGAACCCTAAAAAGTGCGCAAAAAAAAAAGAACCCTAAAAACAGTTAAATTCATATCAAGAAAACAGATTCTAGAACCCTAAAATTTAAGATTTATAAAAAAAATTCCATAATAAGCTTCTTATAGTGTTTCATTAGGATACATGGTAGAAAAATCCAAATTCTAATTCTACCATATATATCAAATGGTATCATCCATGTATAAGCTAACTACGTACTCCTCAAATAAAAAAAACCTAAATTTATAACCAATTCATAGGAAATTTTTTTAACATTTACTGGAGTTGAACTCAAGATCTCATGGATGTGGAGCAAGCCATTTACCATGTAAGCCAATTCCTTTGGTTAACTAATTCGTAACTTGATACACATGATACACATGAAACCATTAATCACATCCACTCTCTAAAAACAATTAAATTCTCTGTAGTTTTCTTTAATTAAAGTTAGGCATGTGACGTCGAAGTAACTTATGAAATTGGTATTATGAATAAATTAAAATAAAATAAACCGGGAATCATGTGGGAGAGCAATGGGGCTGAAATTTTCAGCAAAGTAAATCAAAGGATGATTTGGTTGGAGCAGATATGGCAGCAGGTGGATTTGGTGACCATTTAATTATCACTACTTTACTAGTACTTCCATAACTTGGTCAATTAATTAATTAGTTAACTAATTACAAGCATTATTTTTCTCAATCAAAGGATCGGAGCCAGGGATTGAATAGGCGTTTTACTATGGATTTGGGAATGGAAATGAATGAAGGCATATCTTCTTGTCTCCCTCCCATCACTAGCTAGAAAGATTTCATCCATCCATATATTCACGTAATGGACCGGTAACGTACGTGATCAATGACGACACCCAAATGGCAGAATCCACGTAGACCCTCCAACTTATCATTTTTTTGCAAATGGACCCCTCAACTTTGAATATTTCCTATTGAATCCTTAAATTTTACTTTTTTTGCCTATTGAGCCCTTTTTTTGCAAATGAACCCTTTTTTTCGTAGTGTGAATAACACGCGCTGACCGGGGCCATTTTCATTTCACTCAGCAGCCACGTGACATCCCAGATCTGAAAATGGGGGGATTGTGGATAGGAAGAAGATGAAGAAGAAGATGGGGTTTGGGACTCCATATGGCATATTCTTTTTGCATGTGGGTAATTTCAGGGAACTTTCACAACCAATTGGAGGAGTGACTTGCACGCACCCCGTCAAGTCAGCAAAAGGGGCTCAATAGGAAAAAAATGTTAAGTTTGGGGGTTTGATAGGTAATGTTCAAAGTTGGAGGGTCTATTTGCATAAAAGTTACAAGTTGAGGTGTGTAAACATGTATTCTGCCGTTTATTATCTATACTAGAAAGTTTGGCCTATCCAAAAAATTGGTTTGTCCTTTTTTTAGGATGTTATGGCATAAGATTAATAAACACTTTGGTCCATAATTTCATCATATCATCCTTATTTGTCCTAGTTTTAGAATGAACTTAAAATAAGATTCTTATTTTTATTATTTTTTATATATGAAAATGCTATATTTTTATTGAATATATATTGAGTATACAACAACAACATATACCTAGGGATTCCCGCAAAAGCAGGATTTAGGGGTTCAGGGCGGGGGCATTCCAAACCTAGATGAAATGCGCCCAAGAACGACCCAAAGGACACAGACCGAACCACTCAACAACCCACTCTGAAGAGTTTAAAACCAACAGTATGCATAATCATTGCGTATACAATATGCATAATCATTTAGGCTATAGTTTTTACATAATGTAATGTTTCGATAGTTAAATGACTATAGAAGCTAATATATTCTCTTTCTTTTTTGAATATTAAATATATAAGGGATTTTCCTTTTGGTACCCTTGAGGTATTGCCATTTCCTTTTGGTGTCCAAAAAAAATTTAATTCCTTTTTGTAACCTCTTGTTTTGAAAAATCAACCCACTGTAGCCAAAGTACTCCCACATCCACATTCTTTTAACTTCTGTTAACCAAAAAATAAAAAATAAAGTAAAATAAAATAAAACCCTCTTATTTAGGGTACAAAGGGAGACGCCAGGGATGGTGCCGGTGCCGGTGGGGACGATGATGGAGGTCTTGCCGTCGGACGTGTGGCCGAGCTCGAACCTTGGCGGTGCAGGCGGGCTCCCATCTCCTTTCTCGCCCTGTTTGCTCCTACACCTCTCTGCCGCCATGGCCGCCCCTAACTCGTCCCTGTCAATGCTCCGCCGATTCAGACCACGATCCATCCCCAATCCGCCCATCCCCAACCCAGTCCCGCTTTTGCCCTAAAATCCCAAACCCTAATCGGACACCACCGGCTGCCAATCGCTCAAATCCGCCGACCAATCCACTGCTTCATTCGCTGACCTCTCCGCCCCCAAATCGAACTCCACCGGCCGTCAATCACTGAAATACCCCCTCCGCAACGGCGACATTCTCTACGGCCTCTTCGGCTCATCTTCCCCTCTCCTCGCCCGGTACGCCTTCGCCGTCGTTGACTCGGGCAAAGTCGTTGTTCCCGTATCAAAAATAAATCCCAAACATGCAAACAACAGTATAGTAGGCAAGCAACGGGTCGAACCCAAAGGAATCAGTTTTATTCAGATTTTATGGTTTTCATGCAAGTAATCAAAAGGGGGGGTTTTGAAAGTCGGTTTCAATCAAAGGTTATCAAGTAGAGTTTATCCAATCAATTCCACTTTATTAATCCGTTGATCATGAATTCATCCACCTCTTTATATGCCTAGGTCAATTCCAATCCCAATCATTAGCAATCGCAAGTCCACGGTCCAAGCAATTCTATAACCCTAGGCAAGGACGCTTAACCTAGAATTAGCATAGAGCATAGGGATAATAGGAAATCAAATCATGCAATCAAGCTACGAGTCTCATGCACAACTTAACCATTGAATACTCTTCCCTAAACTAGTCCACGGTCCTAGAATAGAGTTGTTTCGAGAATTAGGAAAGATGCATAGACAACAACCAATCCTAATTCAAACAATAGATCTAAGTCAATCAAACAAGTTGATCAGGCTCATAAAATCAAACATAGATCATGGGATGAAGCACAAGAGTATCAATAAAGACCTAGGGATAAAGAGATTACCAGAATTTCACAACTTCATAATAAAGCTTCCTTGATTGAATAAACTCAAGAGGAGAGTTAATTCTCCATTACAAAGAAAACTCTACTCTTTATTGAAAGACAATTGATTGACAAGTAAGTTGGATATCCTAAAAACCTAGAAAGGTTCCCCTTATATAGCCCAAAAGATCAACCTTTTTGGACTAAATAAGATAGGAAACCGAAAGATAAGAAAGGAAACAAGATAGAAACGGTGAAATCTCGTCCGCTTGAAAGTCGGTCACACCGCGACCGCGGCACCACCACCGCGCCCGCGGCGGTCTTCAATCGGTCAAGGCTGAGTCGGCTTCTACCGCGACCGCGCCACAGACAGCGCGACCACGGCCTTCATAGGTCTTCGTGGTTCGTCTCTTCACGCCACTGCGCCCGCGTCATAGACAACGCGACCGCGATATCCATGCAGTGGCGAATCTTCGTCTTCAAGCTCTTTAACTCTTGATTCTTCATAACTTGTGTCTTCGGTCTTCATATTACAATATCGCTCAAAACTAACCTAAACACTCTCTAAATCATCTCAAAATACAAGAGTTATCCTATACAAAATAGCCTGAATCAAATTCCCCCATACTTAGATCTTGCTCGTCCTCGAGTAAGCTCAAAATAAATACATCAAGTAAGCACATCTAAGATCTCAGGAAATACAAGGGAAGATAAAAACACTCAGCTCACAACCCGAACCCAAAAATATAGAGAAATCATGAGCATAAAACAATAAAGCTCAAACACACACCTCACAACAAGATATAGCACTCAAGCTCTAAAAACATGAAAGAGCAACCTAGGATCTACCCAAATATCTAGAATGTAAGCCCCAAAGTCCCCAAGCAAGAATGATCCTAAACACTCGAATTTTACCGCTCAATTCTGCTTAGGCGCCCTATCGGGTTTTCACCTAACCGCTCTTTTCATTTTTCAAAAGGTGTGCTCACAAATACTCACATCACTCATGAACCTCATATTACCCCGGCCTAATACTGGTCCGGGTTACCTGCTTATTACCTGAGCCGCCCTTTCGGGTTTTGGCTCATCCCAGGATTTATATGCCTTTTTTCAATTTTTGTGGCTTTTTCTATCTTTTTTTCTTTCTTTCTTTCTTTATTATGCAAAAAGGATTGGTGCAAGTGCTCCATGAAAAGAAGAAAATAAAAAATCTGAAGCAAATCTCTAACTAAGCTAACTAGGATAAGCGAATGCGAGTACTCCTTCCCCCATACTTAAATCCTTCATTGTCCTCAATGAAGCAAAGAGAAAGGATAGAAGCAAGGAAGAAGGAAATCAAAAGACTCACAAACGATGAAGAGGGGTGGAATGGAAGAACTCTTCATAGGGTGGTAGAATGAAAAACTTCGTATTTCCAATCGGCTGGCTCACCGCGGGCGCGGCACTAGGGGCGCGGGCGCGGAATCACGGCAGAGAGTGAAGTCATCATCGGATGTGCACCGCGGGCGCGGCTGATGTAGCGCGGGCGCGGGATAAGATCAAGAGCATAGTCGCGACTTCGTCTCGAGCAAAGGAATGTGTGTGCAACCTTCGTATCTTGGCTCGTCTCTCGAGAGATAAATGAATACTTGAACTCGAGCCGTGGAGATGAAATCCCGGGGAAACAAAGCTCCCCCATACTTAGGCTTTTACACATAGCCAAAGAATGGAAATTACAAAGGTGGATGAAAAGACAAGAATAGAGGATGGTTAGAATGGATATAGATAGATGGAAGATATAGAGATAGAATGGGACCAAAAAGTCCTCTTTTTGTCTTTTTTTTTTCTTTGTTTTTTTTCACAAAATAAAACGAGCTAAAACGGAGACGCAGTATGGTTGCCGCGAGCACGGGCTAGTACCTGTTCGTCGGGGCGCGCTGACGATCCACCGCGGGCGCGGCCGAGGAGGTGCGGGCGCGGTATCACGCCAGGCGTGTCCTTTCGGACCTAGTACCTGCATGTTAGCTAGAAAAAACAAGCAAATCCTAAGCTAGGAATGAAAATAAAAACAATCTATCTAATCCTTGGGTTGCCTCCCAAGCAGCGCTTTTGTTTAACGTCGTTGGCTCGACGTGGATACGATCAATATGGGTCCTCGTCAACATCGATTCGGACCGTGTTGCCACCATGAGATATGGAAAGAGATCCATTGGCAACGTCGATGACTGTATTGGCGGTTTTCATGAATGGATGACCTAGTAAGAGAACCGGGTCGTACCGCCCTTCGCCTATCTCCATCACATAGAAATCAGCAGGAAAGATCAAACCCTGCACCTGCACTAGAACATCCTCAACTAACCCTTTCGGGCGCACATTAGAATGGTCAGCCAACTCAATAACAATATCAGATTCCTTTAAAGGACCAAGGCCTAACCTATCATACATGCAAGCTGGAAGAACATTAATGGAGGCACCTAAATCTAGCATAGCACGCTAAATTTTAGTTTCTCTAATAGTGACAGGGACGGTGAATCTTCCTGGGTCAGAGCATTTTTTAGGTAATTACTTCTGGAGTAGGGAATTACAAGTCTCAATTTTGCTATCCTGCGTTTTCTCAACTAGAGCTACTTTTTCAATCTTAGGACTAGTCCTATTCTTTCTTTTTAGGGTGCATAGCTCTTTCATAAACTTAGCAAAACGAGGGACACTTTGGATAAGATTAATAAGAGGAACATTTACCCGACAATTGGCGAAGGTCTCGAAGAGTTCCTTGTCATGTGTCGGCTTCCTTGTGTCCTTGAGTGCTTCGGGGAATGGGGGAGATGGCTTGAAAGAATTCAACGGTGGAAGGGGTTGAGCCACATAGCCATCGTCCTCCTCTGCTACTGGGGCTCGGTTCCCTCTAGGAGAGCTCGGGCGTGGGGGCGAATAGTTCTTAAAAGCATAATCGAGCAAAGCTTCGAAGTTCCGCTCGGCCTCCTTACCGCGGGCGTGGTCCATGTGCTCTGTTGGAATTTCGCGGGCGCGGAGGGAAGGGCGCGGTCGCGGATTTCCACCAGAGACATGGTCTTCGTCTTCTGCTGCCCCGGCGCGGTCGCGGCCAGTGGAACGCGGTCGCGGGTCATCACCAGGGGGTGATTCCCGACTCGCCAGTGCTCTTCCGCTCCTCAAGTTCATGGAACTCACATTCTCCTTGTGGTTTAGTGGTTGAGAGGGAAGTTTCCCGGAATCCTTAGACTCGAGCCTATTGATCATAGTGGCAAGCTGGCTCAATTGAGTCTCAAGATTCTTTACAGCAGCTTTCGTCTCTTGGTTCTCCTTCAAGAGGGCGGTAATAGCATCATTCTGAGACGGAGCAGGCGCTCTCGGGGCATAGATGTTGTTGGACCGGAATTGTTGTTGCTGGCCCTAAGGAGCGTACTGCTGCTGCTGTTGGGGTGGATCTTGTTGCTGCTGATTGCTCCACCTTAGGTTAGGATGGTTTGCCCACCCTGGATTGTAGGTGTTAGAGTAAGGATCATTCCGGGGCCGGGGCGCACCATAGTTGCCAATAGCATTGACCGACTCCTTGGTTTCCTGAATAGTAGGGCACTGATTTGTGTGGTTGCTCGCATCATAACAGAGACCGCAAGCGTTGACTTGTTGGATCGTCTTCTTCGTGAGCAGCTGCTTCATAAGATCTTTGAGCTCCCTTACTTCAGCATTCAGGGACTCATTCACCACACTAACGGACCTCACATTGGTCCTGGACCTCTGATTGCGGGCTTGTTCCGCCAAGATCTCAACTTTTGAAAAGCTGCAGCGGGGGTCAAGTTCTCGTAACTACCCCCACAAGATGCATTCACGAGCCTCTTGTCATTGTCGCAGAGTCCCTCAATGATGTAGCAAATAAGATCCTTGGCTTGGTAGCCATGGTAGGGACAACTCGCGATGAGCCTCTTGTAGCGCTCATAATAGTCATAGAGGTTCTCGTCTTCCCCTTGCTCCAAACTGCTGAGCTGCTTCTTAATAGATGTTTGTTTGGAAGCGGGGAAGTACTTTTCAAGAAACGCCTTCTTCATGGCCGCCCAAGTAGTGATAGAACCCGACACCAAATAAAGGAGCCAGTCCTTGGCGGAGTCCTCAAGAGGGAAGGGAAAAGCCCGGAGCTTGATTTGATCCTCCGTCACATGAGTGGGCTTCATACTTACGCACACCGCGTGGAATTCCGTGAGATGCTTGTTCGGGTCCTCACCGCTCAACCCGTAAAATTTGGGCAAGTGGTGGATGAGACCAGACTTCAGTTCGAACTTCACACCCTCCCCGAGTTCGGGGAATTGAACAGCGAGCTGCTGTTGCTGGAGATCGGGCGCTGTGAGTTGGCGAATAGTCTGTTCCGCCATGGCGCCTTCTGGTTCAGAATCAGAGAGAGAAAGAGATTCAAGAAGATTGTAAGATGTAGACACTCTGGGGGCACTCCTTATCTTCCGAAGAGTCGTGTCAATTTCTGGATCAAAACGAACAGGGGAAGTATTAGTAGACTAGGTACGGACCATGTGTTAGGTCCGAAGCCGAGGGATGGTTCTGCGCACGAACCACGGTCGCGGTTTGGGCGCAGAGCACAAAAACGCACGAAATCAAAATAAGAAAAAGGATTCCCCGGCAACGGCGCCAAAATTTGACTCGGGCAAAGTCGTTGTTCCCGTATCAAAAATAAATCCCAAACATGCAAACAACAATATAGTAGGCAAGCAAGGGGTCGAACCCAAAGGAATCAGTTTTATTTAGATTTTATGGTCTTCATGCAAGTAATCAAAAGGGGGGTTTTGAGAGTCGGTTTCAATCAAAGGTTATCAAGTAGAGTTTATCCAATCAATTCCACTTTATTAATCCGTTGATCATGAATTCATCCACCTCTTTATATGCCTAGGTCAATTCCAATCCCAATCATTAGCAATCGCAAGTCCACGGTCCAAGCATGTTGGGACGCTATCAAGGACGCCCTCGTACTTGGTAGGGTGCCCACAACCGTCCCTTAGTTTTGATATGACAAACTCACTTTGATTCTAATAAAGATTGTCCAAGTGTTCAGGAACGCTAGTGACAAAAGGACAACAAGTGTGTATGGGCGTCCCATAGGCTTTGGGACGCTGGCTTACAAGAAGTAAGGACCGACCAGAGACTACTTGAGCAAGGACGCAGTCCTAAGCAAGTAGGAACGCAAGTAGAGCGTCCTTACTCTATAGCCGACAGGATGACATCACTCGACAATATTTGATCATCCAAGGACACGTGGAGACCGATCCTGTAGCGGAGTCCAACACTACGTGGCGGACGATCCTGTTGCATAGTTCATCAACACGTGGCGGCCGATCCTGTAGCGGAGTTCATCATACACAGCTGGATACAGGAAGCTTCCTCACCACCGCCTTACTACGTGGAGGAAGATCCTGTAGCCACGTCCTCGAAGGGCATGATCGTCCCAAGAGAAAGATGCCCTTCCCCAAGTCCTATAAATAGCCCCAAGGCATTTATTGTGATGTTAACGCTTTCAGGAATATTCAGAGAGATTCAGAGAAAAGCGACTCACTCAAGAACTCAAGAACAGTGCTAGAACTTGTGTTTGATCGAGTGAGACTTGTAACCAAATCACAAAAACAGTTTGTAACAGAAAACCCAAAAAGAGAGAGAGAGTTCTGCGAAGTACTGCAGAACGTAGGGATAGAGTCCTTTAGTAGATTGAACCAGCTTAAGTTGTAGGCTTAGAGGAGTCCTTTACTGGTGGACTTAGGGAAAAGCTAAGTAACAGAGAACTGTAAAGACTCGCCAGTACAACTGTAAGAACGTTCAATATAAAGGAAAGAACTATTCAAAAATCCTCCAAGGAGGTAGAGGTTTACACTCAAGGACTACTTGGTCTTGAGTGGTTCCTCTATAATTCTCTGCGTTCATCTGTTAACTTGTTTAGTACTTTATTCCGCTGCATTACTCAAGGACGCCTCTACACCTCGTAGGGACGTCAGACCAAAGGACGCCTTTACTTCAGTAAAGGACGTCCCTCAGTACTAACGATCCAACAATTGGTATCAGAGCAGGCGCTCTAGATTCTTACTGAGTTGCAGGTTAAAGATGGACATGGAACCGATTGGAATCTCTTTTGTGAAGCCTCCGCGCCTAACGGACGGCAACTTCAACCGTTGGAAAATCAGATTTGAGAACTTTGTAAGGAGTCAGAACTATCAGTGCTGGAAAGTAATCATGAAAGGCGACCTTGCCGTTCCTACTGATAAGAAGGACAAAGAGGACGAGTGGGGTCCTGATGAATTCAAATTGATGGAAACAAATGCAAAGGCTATGTGCTTCCTTCAAGCGTCTCTTTGCGAGAGGGATGCCACCAGAGTCAGCAATTTGGCAACTGCCAAACTACAGTGGGAAGCTCTTGAAAAATTCCACGTAGGAACTGCTGAGATGAGGGAAGACGTTCAGCTTGAAATCAAGAGAGAGTTCTATACTTTCAGAATGCTCCCCAATGAAACTGTGAACGACTATTCATACCGTTTTGAACAACTTGTTACCAAGATGAGGAACCTGGGCGTTCCTGAAGCTGAAGTTTCAATGAGAAACAGAGTTCAAGTGGTCATAGACAGTTTAACAGGAAAGTGGAACTTTGATAGAACCACGTTCAAGGAGAATACAGCTAACAAGACTCTTGACATGGAAGAGATCTACGGGAAGCTAAGAGGATACGAAGCAAGATGGAACTCCGATTTGGCTGAGCTAGCAAGGAATCCTCAAACAGATCTAGCATTGATGACATCAACACCAGAGTACGCTGAGTATCTTCGTCGTCAACAAGAACTCGCTATGATGGTGGAAGCCAATAAGAATGAGAACCGTGAAAGGATGCGCTTTCAAGCATTGAAAGAGAAAGAAAGCAAGACTAAGGAACAACTTAAAGAAGAGGAAGGACTTGTTCTCTTTAACAAAGTTCTGCGTTCTTTTGGCAAAAGAAACAAACAAATCAACAAACACAAGATGCCTTACAAGAAGGAGAGTCCCAAGTATACTGAGGCAGAGATGAAAGAACTTACTTGTTATAAATGTAACAAGAAAGGACACTTTGCCAAAAAGTGTACAACGGGAATGTCCGCAAAAGAAATGAAGACAAAAGCACTCATCGGAGCGTTCGCATCTGCATGGGATAATGGTAGTTCTTCTGATGATGATGATGAAGAACCTGATGAGCAAGTGGCGTACATGGCTTTGGAGGACGCCACAGTTCTTGAGGAGGACGCTTCGAAATATGAAAATGAGGTAATCCGTGAGTCTATGATGAGTTCCTTAGAAAATTGTTTTAAATCCAAGCTCATTAAACTTATTGGAAGAATCATGGAAGAAATTGTTATCATGCAACATAGAATGGATGAACTTGAACTTGAAAATGAAAATATTGTGGTTGAATGTGAAAACTGTAGTTCAATGACCATTCAATTAGAGTCCTCATGTGAAGAAACTAAGTCCCTAAAAACTGAAATCATGTGTCTCAAACTTGAGAACGCTAAGCTTAGGGAAGAAGTGAAAATGATGGGTAGGAGTCCATAGTTGACGAAGTTAGACCAATGGTCTTTGTCCCAGCTAAGAGAGGTCTAGGTTATGAATCTGACACTAAGAACTCTCTTCCTAGTGACTTTGAGGCAAGCAAAACTTCAGAACTTGAACTTGAAAGGGAGAAAACCAAAAACCTTCTTGAAAGAATTAGAGTCCTAGAGAGTGGAGAGATAGGAAAAGAGGACTACTACACTAACTCCACTAGTCATAGGATTTACAAGAAAATCGCTAAAGGGGAAGGTTCTAAAGTCTGTGATCCTCAAAAGATGAAAGAAAACAAAATCCAACGTCCCAACAAGAAGTACTACCTCGGTACATACTATAGGACGTGTTGGTACTGTGGACAAGGAGACCACTTCAAATTTGAGTGTGAAAAACTGAAAGAAGATATTGCAAGTGGAAAAGCTGCTAGGACTAACATTGAAAATGATAAGTCCGTCCCTAAGGTTAATCCAAGGCGTTCTAGACGCTCTAGGAACTCTTTCCGCAAGCATGCTACTTCAAATGATGTTAATTTAAATGACTACATGCCAGAACCAGAGTTCTACTTCTGTAACGAACCAGGTAAGGAACACCTTGCCTGGGTCGCCAAACACTAATTTTGTTTTGACAGGTGGAAGTGAGGGGACGCCCATGGATCATTGATAGTGGCGCCTCAAATCATATGACAGGAAGCCAGATCCATCTCACTTCTATCCAAAGTAGTGCCACGGGAGAAACTGTCTCATTTGGCAACAAGGGCAAGGGAAAGATCAAAGGGACGGGAACTGCCATTCTCAATCCGTCCATCAAAGCTATGAACGTAAGCCTTGTTGAAGGACTAGGTTTCAACCTCCTCAGCGTTTCTCAGATGTGTGATCAAGGTGAAAACTTAGTCACTTTTGACTCAAAGGAGTGCCTTGTTATCAACAAGAAAACAAACAAAGTTGTTCTCAAAGGCGTTCGCAAGAACAACGTCTACATCTTCAATCAAGAATTCAAGCCCAAATCTGAATTATGCCTAGCTGTTTCAAAGGAGGACGCTAATCTCTGGCATCGCCGCCTTGGCCATGCTGGACCAAGCACAATCCTTAAGCTACATCAAAGAAAACTTGTGAAAGGACTTCCTCAAATTGATCCTGAGAAAATTGTACAGTGCGAAGCCTGTATCAAAGGGAAGCAAACAAGAACGTCTTTCAAGTCCAAAAATGAAGTAAGTACGAAGAAGCCGTTGGAACTTCTCCATATGGATCTTTGTGGACCAATGAAGACGCTAAGCCATGGTGGAAAGAGGTACATTTACGTTCTGGTAGATGATTTTTCTCGATTCACTTGGGTTCTTTTCTTGGCAACCAAAGCAGATTGTTTCAATGCGTTCAAAGTCTTCATCAAACAAGTGGAAGTTGCCCTTGAGACGCCTCTCAAAGCCATAAGATCAGACCATGGAACGGAGTTTCAAAATTCAGAATTCCTGGCCTACTGTGATCAACATGGTGTCTCACACAACTTCTCAGCTCCAAGGACTCCTCAACAAAATGGAGTTGTGGAAAGAAAGAATAGGACGCTGGAGGATATGGCAAGGACTATGCTCTTGGCTAATAGTGTTCCCTTGTACTTCTGGGCGGAAGCTATTGCTACAGCTTGCTACATTATCAATCGTGCCATGATCCGTCCTTTGCTGAAGAAGACGTCCTATGAGTTGTTGAATGGAAGGAAGCCTCGCATTGACTATCTCAGAGTTTTTGGATGCAAGTGCTTTGTACACAACAACGACAAAGAACGACTTGGAAAGTTTGATGCAAGAAGTGATGAAGCTATATTTCTTGGATACTCTCTCACCAGCAAAGCATATAGAGTTTTCAACAAAAGGACTCTAAAGCTTGAGGAGAGCATTCATGTTGTGTTCAAGGAGAGCGTTTCTCACAAAGAAAAACCAAGTAAGAAAGAACGCTCCTCCTCACAACAGTAGGACGACTCTGAAGACGAAGCTGATGGTTGGTTCTCTGGAAAATACTATGTTCCTAAGGAGTTCCATCTCGTAGTGAGTCTCCAGTTCAACAAGATGTGGCTGAATCAAGTTTACAAGGTGAGCAACGTCAAGGTGTGGACGCTCTCTCTGAGGGGGAACACACAAAGGACGCTTGTCAGGAAAACAGTGACGTTTAAGATGATGAAATTGATCCAAGATTTGCTCAATTATTTCAAAGAGAGTCTCGCTTCTCGAAGGATCATCCAACGTCTCAGATTGTCTCAGATCCTTCTCAAGGTGTTCAAACAAGGTCAGCTGCAAGCAAGTCCCAAAGTGCAAACTTAGCCTTTTGTGCGTTCAATGCTTTTGTATCAATGGTGGAGCCAAAGAACATCAAGGAAGCACTTCAGGACGCTGACTGGATTCAAGCAATGCAAGAAGAACTCAATCAGTTTGAAAGGAACAAAGTTTGGACTCTCGTCCCTCGTCCCAAAGGCAAAAATATCATAGGAACGCGATGGGTGTTCAAAAATAAGCTTGATGAGAATGGACGTGTGTCAAGAAATAAGGCAAGAATGGTGGCTCAAGGATTCAAGCAAGAGGAAGGCATAGACTATGATGAGACCTTTGCTCCTGTTGCTAGAATTGAAGCCGTTCGTCTCCTTATCGCCTTTGCCGCTCACAAAGGATTCAAGTTATTTCAGATGGACGTCAAGACTGCCTTTCTCAATGGAAAACTCAAGGAGGAAGTGTATGTTGCTCAGCCACCTGGCTTCGAGGACGCCTCTCAGCCAGATCATGTGTACTACTTGGACAATGCGCTTTGTGGACTCAAACAAGCCCCTCGTGCATGGTACGATAGGTTCGCGTCCTTTCTTTTGTCTCATGGGTACACTAGAGGTTCAATTGATAAAACTTTGTTTATAAAGAAAGTTCATAAGGACATTTTGATTGCCCAAGTCTATGTTGATGATATAGTCTTTGGTAGTACTAACATGAAACTTGTAGATGAGTTCAAGTCCTTAATGAGTAGTGAGTTCGAGATGTCCCTCATTGGAGAACTCAATTTCTTCTTGGGACTTCAAATCAATCAACTCAAAGAAGGGACGCGAATTCACCAACAAAAATATGTCCGTGAAATGATTGAGAAGTACGGGATGAACACGTCCAAGCCTGTCGCAACACCCTGTTCTCCCAACTCGCGTCTTTACGCAGATGAACAAGGGAAGGACGTTGATCAAAAGCTTTACAGAGGAATGATTGGCTCTTTGCTCTACTTGACTACAAGTCGTCCCGACATCATGTTTGCCGTTTGCTTGTGTGCACACTTCCAGGCGAATCCAAAGGAGTCCCACATGCAAGAAGTCAAGAGGATGTTTCGCTACCTCAAAGGACGCGATGATCTTTGCCTTTGGTACCCCAGGAAGAAGTCCTTCAAGCTTGTTGGCTACTCGGACGCTGATTATGCGGGTCATGTAATTGATAGGAAAAGCACCTCAGGAATGGCACAGTTCCTTGGTTCATGCCTAGTCTCTTGGGGATCTAAGAAACAGAACTCTGTGGCGCTTTCAACCGCGGAAGCGCGAGTACGTTGCTGCTGCCTCGTGCTGTTCACAAGTTATCTGGATCAAATATCAACTAGAGGACTACGGTATCAATCTTGAAACTATTCCCATTCGTTGTGATAACACAAGTGTTATTGAAATTTCTAAGAATCCTGTTTTTCATTCACGCACAAAGCATATTCATATAAGGCATCATTTCTTGCGTGACAATGTTGAACTAGGACTCATTAGTATGGAGCATGTAAGGACTGGAGACCAAATAGCTGATATTTTCACTAAGGCGCTTGATAGACGTCCCTTTGAGCATCTCAGGTTGCTCTTGGGGATGATAACTTTTAAGTAGCAAGTCCCGTTCTACTATTCCCTCAATGATTGGCTATGTTTTGTAGATTCTAAGTGTTTAAGGACTGTTATGCATTAAATTCATCTTTGCAAGGACGCTAGTCTAAAACTTCTTGTGTTTGCTACTTTGGAACGCCATTCAAATTTTCTCTATTTTGTCTTGAAAAGAGTATCCCTGATCACCCAACCCTCATTATAAGCCGAAATGATGGGAACTCTAAGCTTACCCTAGCCGAGAACTCCGCAAAAGCGTCCTATGAGCTTCATATTTTCTTTTACGGGACGTACTTGCGTTGTTCTCAACTGGTTCGAAAGGTGATCACAAGAACGGTAAGTTGGTTGTTGGTTTGCTTGAAGAGGTAAATTTTTGCTAAGTATGAGAGAACGCTCAGTGTTTGTTGAGAAGAACGCCAGTTCAGTATTTGAGGAGTAGTTGAAGAGTTAGAAATTTGAACTTTTGAAAGTGTGAACAGTGACCGTTGCTTTTGCTCAAATCTTAAGGGGGAAGTTTTGCCACGTGTCGCATAGTAAAACAGTGGTAATTACCGTTTGTGCCACCGCTTCCTCTATATAAGGCCAGAACAGTCGCAATCAAATTTATTACGCTCAACCACTTTCTCACTCTCAAAATTGCTCTGACATCTCTCTAGAACTCCGGCAACTTTCTCTCACTAAAGCTCATCTGAAAACATGTCTCAAAGATAGTTGAACGTGGCCGGATCTTCTAACGGCGGGAAGAGAAGAAAGCTGGTGAAGTCCCACTACATCGAGAAACCAAAACCTATCGTTCTCAATGAATCGTTGGTGGACTTCATCAACAAGAAGCCAAGAACCCTTTACAACTTAATAAGGGAACGCATGGACTTGCCAGAGATCAAGAATGATGCAACGAAGACTAAGAACTATGAACGGTTCATTGAACGCTTCGTAGTGCCAAGTCTTCACAAAACCAACTACAAGGACTTGCCAGGAAGGATGGACGATGTTCTCTTCTTCTCTCAGTTTGGAGGTGAGAATCTGGGTCCTTTATTTGAACTTATACCCGACCTCCACAACGCCGTCCTTCCTGATTTCCCAATGTACCCGAAGGACTCCTTGGCTTACAAAATGCTCAAAGCAAGAGTGCCAAGTCCCTCTCCACCTCCTCCTGCCGTTCCTACCATCACCACTAAAAAATTGCTAAAGCATCCTGCCCCATCCTCTCCCCTCTCCAAATCTTCTCAACCCTTCTCCACTTCAAAACCAACGGAGATTGTAGACAAGTTCCCTTCCCACTTAAAGGAGGGACGCTCAAAGAAAGTCCACGACCCAAGGCCTCTCAAAAAGGCCAAGACCTCTAGCGTCCCATCCTCCAAAACCACCACAAAACGGCCTAGCACCTCAAAAAGGCCCTCCAACCTTTCTAAGGAATCCAGTCCTCCCCCTAAACCCATCTCAATCGTCCAACTTCCCACCCCTCCTCCGTCTCCTAAACCCTCAAGGCAAAATGCCCTAATTCCGTTCCCTCCCAACACCCACTCTCCCTTAAACCTGGCCAACTTTCCTTCTACCCCGGCCCACATTTCCCCACCGAAGGACCCCGAGACCCCAAAGTCCCGCCGTCCATCCTCCGAAAGTGGCCCGGAGGAGATAGAGCGCACACTTGAGCACACTTTTCGCCGAAGGAAGGCTGGTGAAAAGCCAAGGGTTTTGCTCGCCAAGGACGTTCTTGCGCAAATTGAGCACGTTCCCTCCTCCTCTTCCTCCTCTAGCTCATCTGAGAGCCAAAGAGGTACGCCCGCTCAAGTCTCCCCTTTCATAGATGTTGTTGGGGATTCAAATGATGAAGCGGAAGGAGATGTGAACGCTCCTACTGAACAGATAGAGGACGCTGGTGAGCACCAGGTCGCTCCAGAGAACGCCGAGCCAACTCTTTCTGAAGATCTCGCGCGTGATGCTCTAGAAGTCCCTCCCTATGACCAGTCCCTTCCAATCCTAAACCCCTCTCAAGCTCCACAAGAAAACCCCTCTCAAGCTCCACAAGAAAACCCCTCTCCCACAATCCAAACAGAATCCCATCAAGTCCCCGCGGACGCTGAGCCAGCAACAGAAAATCAGACAGAGGCTCAGGACGCTGAGGGCACGTCCCAAGGTCAGACCTCAGGTGCCGATCAAGCCACAGCTGGTGGTGATGCAGAAAAAGAACAAGGCACAGAGGACGCTCCTTCAAAGGACGCTTCTGACAGTGACTCGGACAAAGCTGAGGACGAGTCCGATGATGATGAGGATTTTGAGTCCCCCAAGGGCAAGCGCAAAAGGAAAAACGCAGATATGCCCGTCAAAGTCCTTAGCCCGCTCATTTATTCTGAAGAGTGGCTAGCCTCCTTCGACGATGAATCAGTTAAGGAGTTCCTCGAGCTTCTGAAATTCCAAGGATGGCAGAACGTTGGACCAGCGCCGACCACTGTTGACAAAGAACAGGTGAAGGCGTTCTACAGGGATTTGCGCTACAAGTCAAAAGATGGCTCCCTCCACTTCAAAATTGAAGGTGAGAAAGCTTCAGTAACAGAACGCCAAATCCGATCCTTCATGGGTCTAGGTCCACGCAAGCCACCGTCCGATGCTCTTAGCTCACTTCCTGAAGGCGGCTTTGAAACAACAGATCAAGAACTGCCTCTTGTTGAGCACATATTTCAGGGCAAAAGGCCATTGGGACTTGACAGGGTAGCTCACGTTCTGAGCAAGGTTGGCGCCATCGTTCATTATTTCATTTGTCGCGCCATTCTTCCAAGGCAGGAGAAGCGTTCAATTGTGCAAGTACATGATATTATCCTCATCGACGCTATCCTAGAACACCGTCCAATCAACTTAGCCAGAATTGCTATGCAACACATGGCCAAGTGTGGAAGGAAGAGGCATGCCTTGCCATACCCTGGAGTAGTGAAGGCAATCTTGCAGTCCCAGGATGCTTATGATGACAGCGCTCCCTCTGAAGAACTTGGCTTGAAATGGAATGCTAAGAAGGGACTTGCCGAGATAAGGCACAATGAAGAGCTGCCGTCTGTGCTAAAACAGTTAGAAGCTGAGGCTGAGGAAGCCAGACAGAAAGCAGAGGAAGAACGCTTAGCTGCTGAGGCTGAGGACGCAAGGCTTAATCCTAAGTCTCAAGAGTCCCCTCAGGACCAAGAGCCCGCCGTAGATCTTACAACCGTTGATCAAATGCTCTTAGGGCCTTCTTCTCCTCCTGCTTTTCCAACGGACGCTCCTTCTTCGAGTACAGATCCTCTGCCCCGTTCTGCTCCTGTTAACATCGCTCAGCATCCTCCAGCAGAACTCATGGGTGCAATAATGGACAACCAGTGCCTCATTTTCTCTGCCTTAAAGGACTTGTCATCTGTATTCTCCAAGGCTGCTGAACTTCAAGAACAATTACTCAAGTTTTATCAAGACAAGAGCCGTTCTTCGTGATTGCCACCACCCCTTTAATTCCCTATTATTTTGCCTTTGCTTCTTTTGAACTTCAAACTTATGATCTTGGTTTGTAATAACTCTAATTTTGTTTGAATGGCAATTCCACTGTTTGCTTGCATTATGATTGTTTAAGCGTTCCATTGCCTTTAGTTATGTTTTTGTGCTTAACGTTCTTATCACTTGTTATCCTTTTCGATGATGCCAAAAGGGGAAGTGTAGTTTTGCAGAGATGCGCTATAAAATTAGTTATCTAGAATAAGCAAGTGTTAAGGGGGAACTATTAAGTGAAAGGTCTAAGGAACTCCATGCTAGAATAAACTAGAGGACGTCTAGAAAATTCTAGGACACTTTTCTCTCCTTAAAATCCAAAAGTTAGAAAATCAAAGAATGAAAACTTGTGCTAAATGAAATTTCTCTAAGTGCTAGAGGACGCTCTTAAGTTTTCATGCATGCTAAGCTCAAACGCCAAAACTATTTTGCTAAAGAGTTTGTCATCATCAAAAAGGGGGAAATTGTTGGGACGCTATCAAGGACGCCCTCGTACTTGGTAGGGTGCCCACAACCGTCCCTTAGTTTTGATATGACAAACTCACTTTGATTCTAATAAAGATTGTCCAAGTGTTCAGGAACGCTAGTGAAAAAAGGACAACAAGTGTGTATGGGCGTCCCATAGGCTTTGGGACGCTAGCTTACAAGAAGTAAGGACCGACCAGAGACTACTTGAGCAAGGACGCAGTCCTAAGCAAGTAGGAACGCAAGCAGAGCGTCCTTACTCTATAGCCGACAGGATGACATCACTCGACAATATTTGATCATCCAAGGACACGTGGAGACCGATCCTGTAGCGGAGTCCAACACTACGTGGCGGACGATCCTGTTGCATAGTTTATCAACACGTGGCGGCCGATCCTGTAGCGGAGTTCATCATACACAGCTGGATATAGGAAGCTTCCTCACCACCGCCTTACTACGTGGAGGAAGATCCTGTAGCCACGTCCTCGAAGGGCATGATCGTCCCAAGAGAAAGACGCCCTTCCCCAAGTCCTATAAATAGCCCCAAGGCATTTATTGTGACGTTAACGCTTTCAGGAATATTCAGAGAGATTCAGAGGAAAGCGACTCACTCAAGAACACGAAGAACTAACTCAAGAACTCAAGAATAGTGCTAGTACTTGTGTTAGATCGAGTGAGACTTGTAACCAAATCACAAAAACAGTTTGTAAGAGAAAACCCAAAAAGAGAGAGAGAGTTCTGCGAAGTACTGCAGAACGTAGGGATAGAGTCCTTTAGTAGATTGAAACAGCTTAAGTTATAGGCTTAGAGGAGTCCTTTACTAGTGGACTTAGGGAAAAGCTAAGTACCAGAGAACTGTAAAGACTCGCCAGTACAACTGTAAGAACGTTCAATATAAAGGAAAGAACTATTCAAAAATCCTCCAAGGAGGTAGAGGTTGACACTCAAGGACTACTTGGTCTTGAGTGGTTCCTTTATAATTCTCTGCGTTCATCTGTTAACTTGTTTAGTACTTTATTCCGCTGCATTACTCAAGGACGCCCCTACACCTCGTAGGGACGCCAGACCAAAGGACGCCTTTACTTCAGTAAAGGACGTCCCTCAGTACTAACGATCCAACAAAGCAATTCTATAACCCTAGGCAAGGACGCTTAACCTAGAATTAGCATAGAGCATAGGGATAATAGGAAATCAAATCATGCAATCAAGCTACGATTCTCATGCACAACTTAACCATTGAATACTCTTCCTTAAACTAGTCCACGGTCCTAGAATAGAGTTGTTTCGAGAATAGGAAAGATGCATAGACAACAACCAATCCTAATTCAAACAATAGATCTAAGTCAATCAAACAAGTTGATCAGGCTCATAAAATCAAACATAGATCATGGGATGAAGCACAAGAGTATCAATAAAGACCTAGGGATAAAGAGATTACCAGAATTTCACAACTTCATAATAAAGCTTCCTTGATTGAATAAACTCAAGAGGAGAGTTAGTTCTCTATTACAAAGAAGACTCTAATCTTTATTGAAAGACAATTGATTGACAAGTAAGTTGGATATCCTAAAAACCTAGAAAGGTTCCCCTTATATAGCCCCAAAGATCAACCTTTTCGGACTAAATAAGATAGGAAACCGAAAGATAAGAAAGGAAACAAGATAGAAACGGTGAAATCTCGTCCGCTTAAAAGTCGGTCACGCCGCGACCGCGACACCACCACCGCACCCGCGGCGGTCTTCAATCGGTCAAGGCTGAGTCGGCTTCTACCGCGACCGCACCACAGACAGCGCGACCGCGGCCTTCATAGGTGTTGGGACGCTATCAAGGACGCTTGCGTACTTGTTAGTGTACCACACAACCGTCCCTTAGTTTTGATATGACAAACTCACTTTGATTCTAATAAAGTTGTCCAAGTGTTCAGGAACGCCAGTGACCAAAAGGACAACAAGTGTGTATGGGCGTCCCATAAGCTTAGGGACGCTAGCTAACAGGAAGTAAGGACCAGCTAGAGACTACTTGAGCAAGGACGGAGTCCCAAGCAAGTAGGAACGCAAGAAAGGAGTCCTTACTCACTAGCCAACAGGATGCCATCACTCGACAATGTTTGATCATCCAAGGACACGTGGAGACCGATCCTGTAGCGGAGTCCAACACTACGTGGCGGACGATCCTGTTGCAGAGTCCATCAACACGTGGCGGCCGATCTTGTAGCGGAGTCCATCATACACAGCTGGATACAGGAAGTTTCCTCATCACCGCCCTACTACGTGGAGGAAGATCTTGTAGCCACGTCCACGAAGGGCATGATCGTCCCAGTGAAAAGACGCCCTTCCCAAGTCCTATAAATAGCCCCAAGGCATTTATTGTAACGCTAACGCTTTCAGAGAATATTCAGAGAGAATCAAAGGAAAGCGACTCACTCAAGAACACGAAGAACTAACTCAAGAACTCTAGAACAGTGCTAGAACTTGTGTTAGATCGAGTGAGATTTTGTACCCCAACCACAAAACAGTTTGTAATCAGAGAAACCAAAAAGAGAGAGAGAAAGTTCTGCGAAGTACTGCAGAACGTAGGAATAGAGTCCTTTAGTAGATTGAACAAGCTTTAGTTGTAGGCTTAAAGGAGTCCTTTACAAGTGAACTTAGGGAAAAGCTAAGTGTCAGAGAACTGTAAAGACTCGCCAGTACAACTGTAAGAACGTTCAATATAAAGGAAAGAACTATTCAAAAATCCTCCAAGAAGGTAGAGGTTTACACTCAAGGACTACTTGGTCTTGAGTGGTTCCTCTATAATTCACTGCGTTCATTTAATACCTGTTTAGTACTTTATTCCGCTGCATACATCAAGGACGCCCCTACACCTCGTAGGGACGCCTGACCAAAGGACGCCTTTACCAAAGTAAAGAGCGTTCCTCAGTACTAACGATCCAACAATTGGTATCAGAGCAGGCGCTCTAGATTCTTACTGAGTTGCAGGTAAAAATGGACATGGAACCTATAGGAATCTCCTTTGTGAAGCCTCCGCGCCTGACGGACGGCAATTTCAACCGCTGGAAGATTAGATTTGAGAACTTTGTAAGGAGTCAGAACTATCAGTGCTGGAAAGTGATCATGAAAGGCGACCTTGCCGTTCCTGCTGACAAGAAGGATAAAGAGGACGAGTGGGGTCCTGATGAATTCAAGTTGATGGAAACAAATGCAAAGGCTATCTGCTTCCTTCAAGCGTCTCTTTGTGAAAGGGACGCCACCAGAATTAGCAATTTGGCAACTGCCAAACTACAGTGGGAAGCTCTTGAAAAATTCCACGTAGGAACTGCTGAGATGAGGGAAGACGTTCAGCTTGAAATCAAGAGAGAGTTCTATGCTTTCAGAATGCTACCCAACGAAACTGTCAATGACTATTCATACCGCTTTGAGCAACTTGTTACCAAGATGAGGAACTTAGGCGTTCCCGAAGCTGAAGTTTCAATGAGAAACAGAGTTCAAGTGGTTATTGATGGTGTAACAGGAAAGTGGAACTTTGATAGAACCACGTTCAAAGAGAATACAGCTAACAAGACTCTCGATATGGAAGAGATCTACGGGAAGCTAAGAGGATATGAAGCACGAAGGAACTCCGATTTAGCTGAGCTAGCAAGGAATCCTCAAACAGATTTAGCACTGATAACATCAACACCAGAGTACGCTGAGCATCTTCGTCGTCATCAAGAACTTGCTTTATTGATAGAAGCCAACAAAAATGAGAACCGTGAGAAGATGCGCGTTCAAGCGTTGAGAGAGAAGGAAAGCAAATATAAGGAACAGCTTGATGAAGAAGAAGAACTTGCTCTTTTTCACAAAGTACTTCGTTCTTATGGCAAAAGGAACAAATATTTCAACAAACACAAGATGCCCAAGAAAGAAAGTCCCAAGTACACTGAAGCAGAAATGAAAGAACTTACCTGTTACAAATGTAACAAGAAAGGGCACTTTGCTAAAAAATGTACAACGGGAATGTCCTCAAAGGAGATGAAGACAAAAGCCCTCATTGGAGCGTTCGCATCTGCATGGGATAACGTCAGTTCTGATGATGAAGAACCTGATGAACAAGAGGCATACATAGCTCTTGAGGACGCCTCTGATAATGAACAAGTAGCATACATGGCTATGGAGGACGTCGAAGTTGTTGAGGAGGACGCTCCGAAATCTGAAAATGAGGTAACCCGTGAGTCTATGATGAGTTCTTTAGAAAATTGTTCCAAGTCCAAGCTTATTAAACTCATTGGAAAAATCATGGATGAAAGTGTGATCATGCAAAATAGAATGGATGAACTGGAACTTGAAAATGAAAATATTGTGGTTGAATGTGAAAACTGTAGTTCCATGACCATTCATCTAGAGTCTTCATGTGAAGAAACTAAATCTTTGAAAACTGAAATTATGTGTCTTAAACTTGAGAACGCTAAGCTCAGGGAAGAAGTGAAAGTGTTGGGTAAGAGTCCCATGGTAGAAGAAGTTAGACCTATGGTCTTTGTCCCAGCCAAAAGGGGACTAGGCTATGAATCTGACACTAATAACTCTCTTCCTAGCGACTTTGAGGCAAGCAAAACTTCAGAACTTGAACTTGAACGGGAGAAAACTAAGAATCTTCTTGAGCGAATTAGAGTCCTAGAAAGTGGAGAGTTAGGTCAAGAGGACTACTACACTAACTCCACAAGTCATAGGATCTACAAGAAAATTGCTAAGGGGGAAGGTTCTAAAGTTTGTAACCCTGAAAAGATGAAGAAGAACAAAATCCAGCGTCCCAATAAGAAGTACTATCTCGGTACTTACTATAGGACGTGTTGGTACTGTGGACAAGGAGACCACTTTAAATATGATTGTGTAAAACTGAAGGAAGACATTGAAAGTGGTAAAGCTGCTAGGACTAACATTGAGAATAATAAGTCCGCTCCTAAAGCTAACACTAGGCGTCCTAGACGTTCTAGGAGTTCTTTCTGCAAGCATGCTATTTCAAATGATGTGAATATAAATGACTACATGCCAGAACCAGAGTTCTATTATTGCAACGAACCAGGTAAGAAACATCTTGCCTGGGTCGCCAAACACTAACTTTGTTTTGGCAGGTGGAAGTGAGGAGACGCCCATGGATCATTGATAGCGGCGCCTCAAATCATATGACAGGAAGCCAGATCCATCTCACTTCTATCCAAAGTAGTGCCACGGGAGGAACTGTCTCGTTTGGCAACAAGGGCAAGGGAAAGATCAAAGGGACGGGAACTGCTATTCTTAATGCGTCCATCAAAGCATCAAATGTCAGTCTTGTTGAAGGACTTGGCTTCAATCTTCTTAGCGTCTCTCAAATGTGTGATCAAGGTGAAAACCTAGTCACATTTGATTCAAAGGAGTGCCTTGTTATCAACAAGAAATCAAACAAGGTTGTTCTCAAAGGAGTACGCCAGAACAATGTCTACATCTTCAACCAGGAGTTCAAGCCTAAATCAGAGTTGTGCCTATCTGCTTCAAAGGAGGACGCTGACCTCTGGCATCGCCGTCTTGGCCATGCTGGACCAAGCACAATCCTTAAGTTACATCAAAGAAATCTTGTGAAAGGACTTCCCCGGATTGACCCTGAGAATGTTGAACAGTGTGAAGCCTGTATCAAAGGGAAGCAAACAAGAACGTCCTTCAAGTCTAAAAATGAAGTAAGTACGAAGAAGCCTCTGGAACTTCTTCATATGGATCTTTGTGGACCAATGAAGACGCAGAGCTACGGTGGAAAGAGGTACATTTACGTTCTCGTAGATGATTTTTCTCGATTCACTTGGGTTCTTTTCTTAGTGTCAAAAGCAGATTGTTTCAATGCGTTCAAAGTCTTCATCAAACAAGTGGAAGTTGCCCTGGAGACGCCTCTCAAAGCTCTAAGATCAGACCATGGGACGGAGTTCCAGAACTCGGAGTTCCTGGCCTACTGTGATCAACATGGAGTCTCTCACAACTTCTCAGCTCCAAGAACTCCTCAACAAAATGGAGTCGTTGAAAGAAAGAATAGGACGTTGGAGGATATGGTAAGGACTATGCTTTTAGCAAAAAACGTCCCTAAGTATTTCTGGGCAGAAGCTGTTGCTACAGCTTGCTATATTATCAATCGTGCCATGATCCGTCCATTATTGAAGAAGACGTCCTATGAGTTGTTGAATGGAAGGAAGCCTCGCATCGACTATCTCAGAGTTTTTGGGTGTAAGTGTTTCGTCCACAACAACGACAAAGAACGACTTGGAAAGTTTGATGCAAGGAGTGATGAAGCCATATTTCTTGGATACTCCCTCACAAGCAAAGCATATAGAGTTTTCAACAAAAGGACTCTAAAGCTTGAGGAGAGTATTCATGTTGTGTTCAAAGAGAGTTCTTCTCACAGAGAAAAACAAAGTAAGAAAGAACGCTCTTCCTCACAACAGCAAGACGACTCTGAAGACGAAGTTGAAGATTGGTCCTCAAGAAAATACTATGTAGCTAAGGACGCTTCTCCAAATCCTGAAGAAGTCTCAGTGGACGCTCCTAGTGTTGTTCAAGGAGTTCCCTCTCGAAGTGAATCTCCAGTTCAACAAGATGTAGCTGAATCAAGTCAACAAGGCGAGCAAAGTCAAGGTGTGGACGCTCTCACTGAGGGGGAACACACTGAGGACTATGCTCAAGGCGATAGTGATGATTCTGATGGAGACATTGATCCAAGATTTGTTCAGCTATTCCAAAGGGAGTCCCGCTTCTCTAGGGACCACCCAACTACTCAGATTATCTCAGATCCTTCTCAAGGAGTTCAAACCAGGTCAGCTGCAAGCAAGTCCCAGAGTGCAAATTTAGCTTTTTGTGCTTTCAATGCCTTTGTCTCTATGGTTGAACCAAAGAACATCAAGGAAGCACTCCAGGACGCTGACTGGATTCAAGCAATGCAAGAAGAACTTAATCATTTTGAAAGGAACAAAGTTTGGTCCCTCGTCCCACGTCCCAAAGGCAAAAACATCATAGGGATGCGTTGGGTGTTCAAAAATAAACTTGATGAGAGTGGACGTGTGTCAAGGAACAAGGCAAGACTGGTGGCTCAAGGATTCAAGCAAGAGGAAGGCATAGACTATGATGAGACCTTTGCTCCTGTTGCTCGAATTGAGGCCGTTCGTCTTCTTATTGCCTTCGCCGCTCACAAAGGATTCAAGTTATTTCAAATGGACGTCAAAACTGCCTTTCTCAATGGAAAACTCAAGGAGGAAGTGTATGTTGCTCAGCCCCCTGGCTTTGAGGACGCCTCTCACCCAGACCATGTGTACTACTTAGACAAAGCTCTCTACGGACTCAAGCAAGCCCCTCGTGCTTGGTACGACAAGTTTGCGTCCTTTCTCTTGTCTCATAAGTACATAAGAGGTTCAATTGATAAAACTTTGTTCATTAAGAAAGTTCATAAGGACATTTTGATTGCCCAAGTCTATGTTGATGATATAGTCTTTGGTAGTACTAACATGAAACTTGTAGACGAGTTCAAGTCCTTAATGAGTAGTGAGTTTGAGATGTCCCTCATTGGAGAACTAAATTTCTTATTGGGACTCCAAATCAACCAACTCAAGGACGGGACGCGCATTCATCAACAAAAGTATGTACGTGAAATGCTAAAAAAATACAAGATGAACGCGTCCAAGCCAGTTGCTACTCCCTGTTCTCCAAACTCGCGTCTTTACGCAGATGAACAAGGGAAGGACGTTGATCAAAAACTCTATCCAGGGATGATGGGTTCTTTGCTCTATTTGACCGCAAGTCGTCCCGACATCATGTTTGCCGTTTGCTTGTGTGCACGCTTCCAAGCCAATCCAAAGGAGTCCCACATGAAGGAAGTGAAGCGAATCTTTCGCTATCTCAAGGGACGCGATGATATTTGTCTTTGGTACCCAAGGAAGACGTCCTTCAAGCTTGTTGGCTACTCGGACGCTGATTATGCTGGTCATGTGATTGATAGAAAAAGCACTTCAGGAATGGCACAGTTCCTTGGTTCATGCTTAGTCTCTTGGGGATCTAAGAAACAAAACTCTGTGGCGCTTTCAACTGCGGAAGCCGAGTACGTTGCTGCTGCCTCGTGCTGTTCACAAGTTATCTGGATCAAATATCAACTCGAGGACTATGGTATCAATCTTGAAACTATTCCTATTCGTTGTGATAACACGAGTGCTATTGAAATCTCTAAGAATCCTGTTTTTCATTCACGCACAAAGCATATTCATATAAGGCATCATTTCTTGCGTGACAACGTTGAACTAGGACTCATTAGTATGGAGCATGTTAGAACGGAAGACCAAATAGCTGATATTTTCACTAAGGCACTTGATAGGCGTCCCTTTGAGCATCTCAGGTTGCTCCTAGGGATGATAACTTTTAAGTAGCAAGTCCCGTTCTACTATTCTCTCAATGATTGGCTATGTTTAGTAGATTCCAAGTGTTTAAGGACTGTTATGCTTTGAATTCATATTTGCAAGCACGCTAGCCTAAAACTTCATGTGTTTGCTACTTTGGAACGCCATTCAAATTTTCTCTATTGTGTCTTGAAAAGAGTATCCCTGATCACCCAACCCTCATTATAAGCCGAAATGATGGGAACTCTAAGCTTACCCTAGCCGAGAACTCCGCAAAAGCGTCCTATGAGCTTCATATTTTTCTTTCACGGGACGTACTTGCTTTGTTCTCAAATGGTTCGAAAGGTGATCACAAGGACGGTTGAACTGGTTAATGGTTTGCTTGAAGAGGTGAACTTTGCTAAGTATGGGAGAACGCTCAGTGCTTGTAAGAGAGGACGCCAGTTCAGTTTTGAGAAGAAGTTGAAGTGTCAGAAATTCTGAACTTTTGAAAGGGCAAACAGTGACCGTTGTACTTGCTCATCTCTTAAGGGGGAAGTTTTGCCACGTGTAGCACTGAAAATCAGTGTTATATACAGCTTGTGCCACCGCTTCCTCTATATAAGGCAGTAACAGTCGCTATCAAAAATTTATTGCTCTCAACCACTTCCTCGCTCTCAAATTTGCTCTGCCCTCTCTCTAGAACTCCGACGACTTTCTCTCTCTACAAGTCATCAGAATCATGTCTAAGCTTCTAGGGAACGTTGCCGGATCTTCTACCGGCGGTAAGAGAAGACGGTTGGTGAAGTCCCACACTATAGAGAAGCCCAAACCGCTTGTTCTCAATGAATCTCTAGTGGACTTCATCAACAAGAAGCCAAAAACTTTGTACATGTTGATACGGGAACGCATGGACAGGCCGGAAGTCAAAAGGGACGCCGTCAAAACAAGAAATTATGAGAAGTTCATCGAACGCTTCGTCATCCACGGCCTCCACAAAAACAACTATCATGACTTGCCTGGCCGGATGGAGGACGTGATCTTCTTCTCGCAATACGGTGGTGAGAATCTTGCTCCCTTACTCGATCTCATTCCCGACATGCATAACGCCGTCCTACCTAACTTCCCCATGTACCCCAAAGACTCCCCCGCCTATAAAATGTTACAAAAAAGGCTACCCAGTCCTTCTCCCCCACCTCCTCAAATTCCCACCGTCACATCCAAGAAGCTCCTCAAACGTCCAGCTCCATCGTCCCCTCTCTCTAAATCCTCCAAACCCACCGAAATTGTGGACAAGTTTCCACCCCATTTAAAGGAGGGACGCTCCAAAAAGACCCATGACCCAAGGCCCCTCAAAAAGGCCAAGTCGTCAAGCGTCCCCTCCTCCACAAAACGGCCAACCTCCACAAAAGGCCCCTCCAAACTTTCAAAGCAATCCACTCCTCCTCCTCCTCAACAGGCTATTCAAATCGAACAACTCCCAACCCCTCCACCGTCCCCTAAGCCTTCAAACGAAAACGCTCTAATTCCATTCTGCCCCTCTCCAATAAACTTCGCCCAATTCCCCTCCGCCCCTGCCCACATTTCCCCACCAAAGGACCCCGAGACTCCCCGGTCCCGCCGTCCTTCATCCGAAAGTGGTCCAGAGGACGTCGAGAAACGTCCAGCGCTTGAGCACACATTTAAACGCCGCAAAGTCGGTGAATCTCCCAAGGTGCTACTGGTTCAAGCAGCTACAGAGCAGGAGCACATCTCCGCCTCCAGTTCCTCCTCATCAAGCTCTTCTTCAAAGAGCAAACAAGGAACGCCTGCCGGTGAGTCCTCACCCTTTGTTGATATAACTGGGGACTCCAACGATGAGGCAGAAGGTGTTGAAAGTGCTCCTGCTGCAAAAGAGGCAGAAGTTATTGCGGTTGCTGAGGACGCTGGCGAGCACCAGGTCGCTCACAAGGACGCCGAGCCTACACTATCGGATGAGCTCGAGCGTGATGCACAGGAAATCCCACCCTACAACCAATCCCTTCCCCTCCTCAATCCCCTCCCAACTCCTCAAGAAAACCCCTCCCCCTCAATCAAAACAGAATCCCACCATGTCCCTGCGGACGCTGAGCCTCCAACTGAAAATCAAGAACAAGCTCAGGACGCTGTGGACACGTCCCAAGGCAGAGCTTCCTCCGATGCCGATCAGGCCACAGCTGGTGGTAATAATGAAAATGCACAAGGCACTGAGGACGCTGCTGGCCCGGACGATACTAAGAACGAGTCCGAGAATAGTGCTGATGAAAGTTCAGATGATGAGGACTTTGAGTCGCCAAAAGGCAAAAAGAAGCGCAAGGACGATGGCGCAACTGTCAACGTTCTAGGCCCCTTAGTCTATTCTGAGCAATGGCTTGCCTCCTTCACCAAGGAAAAAGAAGTTCTGGATTTTCTTGAGCTTCTCAGATTTCAAGGATGGCTGAACGTCGGACTTGCCCCTACTGAAGTTGACAAAGAACAGGTCCGAGCTTTCTACAAAAGCTTGCGCTACAAGTCCAAGGACAGCTCTCTCCATTTCAAGATAGAGGACGAGAATGCCTTTGTCAATGAACGCCAAGTCCGTACTTTCATGGGAATGAGCACTCAAAGGCCTCCGTCCAACGCACTAAGCTCTCTTCCAGAGAACGGCTTTGAGCTGACAGAGGACGAAGAAGTTGCTATGATTGAAAGAGTGTTCCATGGTAAACGACCCTATGGACTTGACAGGGTGGCTCACGTGTTGAGCAAAGTCGGCGCCATTGCACATTACTTTATCTGCCGCGCCGTCCTTCCCAGGCAAGAGAAGCGTTCTATAGTTCAAACGCATGACATCATATTAATAGACGCCTTTCTCGAACGCCATCCCATCAATCTTGCCAGAATTGCAATGCAACATATGGCTAAGTGTGGGAGGAAGCGACATGCTTTGCCATACCCTGGGCTAGTCAAGCTGATCCTAAAGTCCCAAAACGCTTATGATGAGTCTGCTCCTACTGAATTGCTGGGACTCAACTGGGATCAAAAGAAAGGACTGCTCAAGATAAGGCACAATGAGGAACTACCTTCAATAAAGAAGCAGTTAGAGGCTGAAGCTGAGGAAGCCAGGAAAAGAGCAGAGCAAGAACACCTAGCAGCTGAAGCTGAACAGGAACGCCTTGCCTCTCTGCATCAAGACCCCCTCAATGAAGAAGAGCAAGCTGTGAATTTTGACGTTCTTGATCAGGTGTTAATGGCCTCTTCACCTCCTTCCTTGCCTCACATGGACGCTCCTTTCTCCAGCTCTGGTCCAGCGCCTATTCCTGCCCCAGCAAATCCCGAACAACATCCTCCGGCAGAACTCATGGGTGCTATTCTTCACAACCAGTGCCTGATCTTAAATTCTCTCAAAGACTTATCTTCGGCATTCACCAAGTCGGCTGAACTTCAAGAGAAGCTTCTCAAGTTCTACCAAGATCAAAGCCGTCCTTAGTGATCGCCGTCCTCAACCCCTTTATGCCTAAATTGTTTTGCTTTTGCTTCTTTTATCTTTCAAACACTTTGGTCTGTAATGACACGTACTCTCTTTTGTTTGAATGGCAATTACATGGTTTGCTTGCATTGTGTTTGTTTAAGCGTTCCACTGCTTATAGTTGTGTGTTTATGCTAACGTCCTTATCACTTGTTATCCTTTTCGATGATGCCAAAAGGGGGAAGTGTAGTTTTGCAGAGATGCGCTATAAATTAGTTATCTAGAATAAGCAAGTGTTAAGGGGGAACTATTAAGTGAAAGGTCTAAAGAACGCTCATGCTAGAATAATAGAGGACGCTTAGAAAGTTTTCTAGGACGCGACTCTCTCCTTAAAATCCAAATGTTAGAGAATCAAAGAATGAAAACTTGTGCTTATTGAAATTTCTCTAAGTATTAGAGGACGCTTCTAAGTTTTCATGCATACTAAGTTCCAATGTCAAAACTTTTTGCTGAAGAGTTTATCATCATCAAAAAGGGGGAAATTGTTGGGACGCTATCAAGGACGCTTGCGTACTTGTTAGTGTACCACACAACCGTCCCTTAGTTTTGATATGACAAACTCACTTTGATTCTAAAAAAGTTGTCCAAGTGTTCAGGAACGCCAGTGACCAAAAGGACAACAAGTGTGTATGGGCGTCCCATAAGCTTAGGGACGCTAGCTAACAGGAAGTAAGGACCAGCTAGAGACTACTTGAGCAAGGACGGAGTCCCAAGCAAGTAGGAACGCAAGAAAGGAGTCCTTACTCACTAGCCGACAGGATGCCATCACTCGACAATGTTTGATCATCCAAGGACACGTGGAGACCGATCCTGTAGCGGAGTCCAACACTACGTGGCGGACGATCCTGTTGCAGAGTCCATCAACACGTGGCGGCCGATCCTGTAGCGGAGTCCATCATACACAGCTGGATACAGGAAGTTTCCTCATCACGGCCCTACTACGTGGAGGAAGATCCTGTAGCCACGTCCACGAAGGGCATGATCGTCCCAGTGAAAAGACGCCCTTCCCAAGTCCTATAAATAGCCCCAAGGCATTTATTGTGACGCTAACACTTTCAGAGAATATTCAGAGAGAATCAAAGGAAAGCGACTCACTCAAGAACACGAAGAACTAACTCAAGAACTCTAGAACAGTGCTAGAACTTGTGTTAGATCGAGTGAGATTTTGTACCCCAACCACAAAACAGTTTGTAATCAGAGAAACCAAAAAGAGAGAGAGAACGTTCTGCGAAGTACTGCAGAACGTAGGAATAGAGTCCTTTAGTAGATTGTACAAGCTTTAGTTGTAGGCTTAAAGGAGTCCTTTACAAGTGAACTTAGGGAAAAGCTAAGTGTTAGAGAACTGTAAAGACTCGCCAGTACAACTGTAAGAACGTTCAATATAAAGGAAAGAACTATTCAAAAATCCTCCAAGGAGGTAGAGGTTTACACTCAAGGACTACTTGGTCTTGAGTGGTTCCTCTATAATTCACTGCGTTCATTTATTACCTGTTTAGTACTTTATTCCGCTGCATACATCAAGGACGCCCCTACACCTCGTAGGGACGCCTGACCAAAGGACGCCTTTACCAAAGTAAAGAGCGTTCCTCAGTACTAACGATCCAACAATAGGTCTTCGTGGTTCGTCTCTTCACACCACCGCGCCCGCGTCATAGACAACGCGACCGCGATATCCATGCAGTGGCGAATCTTCGTCTTTAAGCTCTTTAACTCTTGATTCTTCATAACTTGTGTCTTCGGTCTTCATATTACAATATCGCTCAAAACTAACCTAAACACTCTCTAAATCATCTCAAAATACAAGAGTTATCCTATACAAAATAGCCTTAATCAGTCGTCGACATGGAACCCGGCTACAGCAGAATCTCCGACGCCCTCCCCTTCTTCCGAGCGTTCTTCGCCACCCGCACTCCGCCAATCCTCCACCTCCCGGAAACCACCGCCGGCTGGGCCAAGAAGGCGCTCGACCTCGGCCCCCAAGGGATGCTCCCGATGATGATGATGATGGTGGGCCAACAATGTTTTTTTATTATATTGGTTAACGAAAGTTAGAAAAATGGTGAATGGGGATGTATTACGGCTATTCTGTATAGCGCACCCCCAAATTGCTTTATAGCGCACCCCCTCCATCGTCCATTAAAAATTGATGGACGGTTCATACATGTCCACAGAAAATAGGTGGACAAGTTAATATTGTCCATACAATTTCCATGACAAACACTCGGCCATTAAAAATGTATGGACAATATTAACTTGTCCACCTGTTTTTTGTGGACATGTATGAACCGTCCATCCCTTTTTAATGGACGGAGGAAGGGGTGCTCTATAAAGCAATTCGAGGGTGCGCTAAAAAGATTGACCCATGTATTATGGGTACGGAGGCTTGATTTCACAAAACAGGAGGTTACCAAAAGGAAAAGAAATTTTTTCAGGGCACCAAGAGGAATTGTCGATACCTTGAGGGAACCAAAAGGAAAATCTCAATATATAACATCAAAGGAAATAGGTTAGGAGGTTAGTATGGATTCGAGTCAATGCTTTTTCATAACTTGATATAACCATTCGTGGGTGATAAAGTGAACAACCGCACACTTATTTTGGCCTACATGAGGAGCCATTAAAATTTTCAATTATTTAATTATCTCATTTGTTGATCAATACTCTATATTTTACAAATTAATAGATTAACCTCATTTTACTTAAATATACTTTCTAATTTATATACATTTTAGAAAATGAATGTGCATGTTCGGAAATAATAAAATTATAAATTAAAATATGACTAATGTGCCATCACCCTTAAAAGCATAAAACCAAAAAAATATAAAATGATTATTGTGCGATTACCCTTAAAAGTTCAAACACAAAAAAAGAAATTAAAAAAGGGTATTTATTGGACATGAAGGTCAAAAATAAGTGTTGTAAAAATAAAGATAGGAGGAAAAAATTAATAATAAAAAAAATAATAGAAAACAAGCATTAACATGGCAAAGAGAGAGGAACTTTAAGTGTTGTAGAGAAAGAAATATTTTAACAAAAAAATAAATATAAAAAATGGAGAGTAAGCATTAATGTGACAAGGGCGAGAATTTTAGAGATTTTTGGGCTGGGCGGCGTGTTTTTGGGCCCGTTTTTCAGTCCCGGCCCGTTTCCCTCTAATTTGCATCTATGACATATAGAAATTAAAAAAAAGGCCCTCTTTCTTCTCCTTTCTTCTGGTTTTCGCGTTCTCTCTTCACTTTCAACTCCCACGACCTGCGAAATCCCGAATTCTCCTCTTTCTCTGCCGATTAACCTTCGATCCACCTCACACGAAGTCGAAATCGTCCTCTCACTCAATCATCTTCTCCAAGTCGCATGCATTGGAGTTGACATTGAAGATTTTTGAGTTCTTGTGTGTTGATTGTCTCGTTCTGTCACTCGTGAGTAAAATGTTTGTTTATTTTCGTTTTAGTTTTGCGTTTATGTCGTTTGAAGCATATTTGTCCTCTTCTATTGTTGTTGTTTTAGTTGATCTCGTTTTCCTGGTATGTGTTAGGTTTACAGTTTTGTTTTTTAATTTTTGGCTCTATGTTTTCGTTTTTGGTTTTTGTGTTGATGATACTTCATAATGTGAATCATTTCTAGTTTAGTGATGGCTTGACATACTCTGAGTTTGAGTTTTCGTGTATGTTCTAGGGTTTTATGATGATGTGTTTTTGTGGTGACAATTTTCATAACACTGTTTAGTGTTAATTGGTGACATTTGGTGATTGTTCATGTTAAGTGGTGTCAGTGTTATAATTGTGTGTATGTTTGAGGTTTGTGATGACAATTTCGTGATGTTTATGTTAAGTGGTGACAATTTTATGTTATGTGGTGACAATTAAGTATCCATTTGCGGTTTGTGTTAAGTTGTGACATTTTGGTGGTTGTTCATGGTAAGTGGTGTCACTGTTATAATTGCGTGCATGTTTGAGGTTTGTGGTGACAATTTTGTGTTGTTTGAGGTTTGTGGTGACAATTAAGTAGCCATTTGTGCTTTTTCTGTGTTTTCTGGTGACAATTATCTAGATATGTGTCATTTTTGTGTTTTGAGCTGACGATTTGCTTACTGTGTTGACAATTTGAATGTTTTGTGATGATAATTGCAGTATACGCCATGAAAAAGAAGAACCTAAAGTACATTATACCTGAATCAAAGTGCTACAATACAAGAGCAAATATCTTTCAAGATTATAGTGTTGTTGATTTTGTGAAGAAGCATCTATCAAAAGAGGATTGAGAGCTTTTATGCAGAGGCTGTTTTGGTTACATCATTCAGTTCAAAGAGAAAGTTCCACTTCATTACCAGCTCATTCACTATGCTTTGATGCATGAGCTGGAAACGAAATATACTCATGAGATGTGGTTCAGGATTGGTCAACAAGTTTGTTGGTTTTCGTTAATGGATTACTGGTTTGAAGTGTGACAGTGTTCCTGAGTTTGATGTCTACGGTGATGATGAAGGTTTTTTTGCACGTCCGAGGTTGACATATGATGACTTGTGTGCTCAATTAGCTAGTACAGAGAATGACGATGTCAAGCTTAGGATTGCTCATTTGTTGATTTTGTATGGTCTGCTTATGCCTAGACGTCCTAAAGTTCACCTTGATCCCACTGTCATTGCAACTTCATCTGATTTAGAGCTGTTTAATGAGTACTCATGGGGAAGGGCTTGTTATGATGAATTGCTTTCAAGTTTAAGACAGCTTAATCGTACTTCTTGTGACCCGGAAAAGATAAAAGATCCATCCTATAGATTTGGGTGCAGTATCTTTGGATATCCCTATACATTTATGGTAATATATGTTCTCACAAATTTGTTTAATGAAATTGCTTGTTTGTATGCTGTTCTATCTAACTTTTTCTTTGCTTTTGTGTGTTCAGATATGGATTGTGGAGAAGTTTCCAGGTTGAAGAGAAGTGTGTGGTCTTTATTGTGAAGGTGAAAAACAACTCTCTCATATGTTGAGGTGGCGTAGCAATGGTTGTAATCTTGTGAGATATCAATCAATCTATGAAGTTGGAAAAAAGAAACTGGTAAGCCCTGTTTTAGTTTGGATAAGTGACAGTTATCTTAATACAAGTGACAATTATTTATGTGTCTCTAATGACACTTTTGTATCTTGATACAAGTCTTGTTTTTACCTTTGACAAGTGACAGTTTTCTTACAAGTGACAATTTTCTTATAAGTGACAGTTTTCTTATAAGTGACAATTATTGTTCTGTCTCTAGTGACACTTTTGTATTTGTTTTTTCTTTTCTACAGGAGTGTATACATCCCTCATACTCTGAGTTTGCAGAGTTTGTTTACTGTGATTACCCTGATGAGTCTAAAGATCTTGTTTTTGATGAACTCATTAGAAGGATCATCTCAAGCTAGAAAATGAAGGGCATTCTTGAAGATGACTCAGATTCTGTCACTGAGGACGATCTGGCTGACTTTGTTATTGCTCCCCGGGTTCCAACTGTTGACAAAGGGAAGGCAAAGCAAAGTGACAAAGTCAAGGCTAGTGTCAAGAGGAAAGTGCAGCCTTCTAAAACTGATGTCAGAGTTTCTGCTTCTTCCAAGAAGAAGAAAACTACTGTTGAATCTCCCAAGAGACGAAGTAAGAGATTGTAGCTTCCAAGGAGCCCTAAGAAACCAAAGTCTTCAGCCAATCCTCTGCCAGCTATTCTTGAAAATTTCAAAAGGCCAGTTCTAGGAACAGAAGCAACTCCAGAACCAGTTCCAGAACTAGTTCGAGAAGATGTTGATGGTGATGATCAAGTCGAAGTTGCTCAGATTTTGAGTCATGTCAAGGATGTTCCTGTTGCGAAGGGTGATGAAGGTGGAGAGCTAGCTTGGGCTAAGAGGCTTGTTTCTAATGTCAATGACTTGTGCAATGAGATGTTGAGGGCAATGAAAAACCTAGAGAGCAAGGTTGCACGCAATGAGATGTCTCTATCAAGGTTGTGGAATTAGGTGGATTCATTTCAAAGGAGAGTGGGGGCCAATTCAGATTCTGATGAAGATGATGTGGTGATTGGTCAACCAGCAGCTCCAGTCAATTTGAGTGATTCTAAAGAGATTGAGTCGATGAAGCTCTCTAGTGATGAAAGTTTACAAAGAGTGAAGGGTGGTGATGAAACAGAAAAGGTGAATGAAGTTTTGATGAAGGATGATGGGACAATGAATGATTCTGTTGTCTTTCCAAAGGTGTCTTTAGGTGAGTCAGGTTCCACTTTTTTAGCTCTATTACGTGCTGAATTAGATTTTGAGTTTGGCGATGTTTTAAGAGACATTAGGGATAATTGTTCTCAAATGACTGAAAATGGTCATTTATTTGCATATTTGGATGAAGTTCAAAATGATGATGTTGGATGTGTGGAAGATGGTGATCCTGTTAAGAAGGGAGACAAAGAAGCCGAAGATTTAATTGTGGATGATTCTGGTGGAACAGAAGATGAAGTTGACAATGAAGAAGGTGGAACAGAAGCTACTACCCAAGGCATTGAAGAAGGTGGGACAAAACAAGGTGAAATAGAGGGTACTCAGGTCATTGAAGAAAGTGACAGAGGTGACAAAGAAGAGGCTGGAAAAGAAGAAGATGGAGGAGAATCTAATGATGAAGGGACTGTGGAGTTGGACATGCACAACCGTACTCTGGAGATGGGTGTTCCAGATCTCTGTTGTGTATGGAAATCTGCTAGGCTGAAAAAGGGAGGCCCTTTGACTCACACGCCATACACCGCTGGGAAGAAGAAGCAGAAGTTGAAGAAGGAGAAGAAGTTGAAGCCTCCCAAAATGCCTATTCATCCAAAGTACTCATTTTACAGTGATGAAGACCGTATACCCTTGTACCGATGGTTCAACAAACGGTATGTCAGTTGATTAATTGTTTTAGTTTCCAATTTGATATTAAAAGTGATAGTGTTCCAGATGTTTTGATATTAACTTTTTATACAAGTGACAGTTTTATGTTTATAAGTGTCATTAATCTTATAAGTGACAGTGTTATTATATTTTGATTATGAGTGGCAATTATACAATTTTCCTGGTTTTGTAGGAAATCAAATGATAGTATACAAGGGTCTGATCAACTACTTAATAGGGATTTGTGTAGGTTACTTAAAACAACCAGTGTTTGGCTTGGGGATGAGGTAAGTGACAGTGTTCCATATGTTTTGATATTATCTATTTTATTCAAGTGACAGTTTTATGTTTATAAGTGTCATTGTTCTTCAATTCTTTGTGCAACACCTTTGTGAGGCATTGTATCAAATGAGGAAGCTTATAAATGAGAAGTCGGATGTGTACCAGGATGTAGTTATCATGGATCGGGTGTGGTACAAGGAATTTGATGATGAAAATGTCCAACGTTACATTGTGGACAAAGAAGAAGTGCCAAGCTCAAAGTTTGATGACTTCCATGGTTATAATCCTGAGCTATTTGGTAAGTCGTGGCACCGTACAAATGTAACGAAGGTATTCACTCCAGTGAAAATTGATATTACGCACTGGATTGAATTGCAAGTTGACCTTGTTGAGAAGCATATAATTGTCTTTGATTGTCTTCGAGAGTTGTATGATGAGGATAAGATTGACAATATTGTCAGTCCTTTTTACAAACTGCTTCCCTTGTGGATGAAGGCATCTGGTTTGTTTAAGAGATTGGGCAATTTAGATGCAGATTTCACATGGTCCAAGGATGGAAATGTTTGTCAAGATGAAACAAGAACAAGGTATGTATTGTTACACTATTATGCTTTGTTTTGTCAAGATGCAGATTTCACTCCTGACTTTTTGATTTTTACTTGTTTTGCTGAGGTGGTAATTGTGGTGTGTATGTTATCAAGTACATTGAGGCTTTTGCATTGGCACCTTGGATGATCTGGATTATGAGCACATGGATGCACATAGGGAGAAAATGCCCATTCATCTGTTTAATGGCAATTGGATCTGGGAACCTTTGCCTACGTCCAAACGAATGTTAAGTTCTTTGATTTTTCTTGTTAAAACTTAGTAGTCATGAAAGTGTAATGACATGTTGAAATAATTGGTGACATTTGGTTGTGAATCGTATGGATGTAATTTGTAGTGACAGTTTTAGTAGTGACAATTTAAGGCATTATGTTAAACAAAATGTCCAACTGATTTGATTTGGTGACAATTGGTGGATAACAATGTTGACAATTTAAGACATTATGTTAAAACTATCGTGTGTTCATCAATCATCAAACAATTAAGTGAACACAGTCCCAATTGTAGTGACAGTTTGAAAGCAACATGATCAAGTGACGATTTATTAAAAAGTGATCAAGTGAACACAATCCCAATAATTAATTAGTGAATCCACAAAAACAATTATACAATTATAAAGAAAAGAATTAATTTGATTGACCATATATCTTCTTTCATGATTTTATCCTTTAAATTTTGTAGATAAAGTCAAATTTTTTATTGATATAATACTAAATTATATATATATGTATATGTAGAAAACACATAAATATTAGAGACCCAATGTGCAAATATAGGCCATTGGATGAGATTCGATTGGATGGCTCAAATTGATTCTCGAATTTGACCAAATTTCAACTGATCTCAACTTTAGAAACACGTAAATATGGAAACACTGGTCTGGTCGGTAACAAACTTAGGTGGATCGGTAACGACCTACTCTGGGTATATGAAAACCTTGGAAAATCAATGTAAAAGACATTTAGGACAAATGATTCACCACAACACAATCATGCAAGCAAACATAAATCAATGATCAACCTACTAATAATCTCATGAATGACTTTCGCCACAAATCAACAAGAACATATCTCAACTTTCATAAAGATAGAAACTTGCAATCCTACTTGCTATCTAAAGGTTTTAACTTTCACTTCAAACCCAAATAGTTATCCAAATTCACAACTTCATCTTTCAATTCGATTATGAACATGAACATGCCTCAACGTTCATCAAGGAATTAAGAAAAACAAGATGGATAAATGATATAGATTAAAAGTAAGGTTTAGATCAAAGACTCATGCTTTATCATGCACAATCAAGTTGGGTTTCACCCCAATACTAGAAAAGAAGACTACTCACAATTCACCATGCATTCATCAATCAAAGAGAGGACAGAAGACATGATTCAAAACAAACAAACTTCAATTAAAAAGGATCAAACTTACAATCTCCAACTAGTCTTCCAAAACTCTCTCAAAACTTGTCCAAGAGCTTGGAATAATCCTAGAAAATCGTATATAATAACCTAAAGGCGCTCTAAGGCCCCTTATATAGATGTAGGAATGTTCTCATAAGGAAACTAAAATCTATATTTAAAAACTCATAAATAAAACATCTTTAAAAGACAAACTTAGAACGCAAGTTTCCCATCCGTCAGCTCCACGGATGGTAGGTAATGACCCAGGGTAGGTCGACTACGACCTCAGTTGACTCTTGATCTCTTCTTCATCTTTGCTTGAAACTTGTCCTATCATTCAGCCTTTCATTGATGTTTCTTCCTTGATTGTTCTTGGTCTTGTAAGACTTCTCTTAGCAACTTCTAAGACACATCAACATCTTGCAAATCTTCTTGAAAACTCTAGCAAAACTCCAAATCATCACTTCTTTCCACTAACTAGCTCAACCACCACAATACAACACCAAAGAACCTCCTAGAAAGTATGAAAAGACCTAAAAATATCCTCCACAGTGCTCCAAACACCTACAAAACACAAAAATAAACACAAACGACCCTAACTCTCGAAAGAGAGTTGAAACCATATGCAAAACAAAACAAACTACCTAGAAAAGACTCAAACTATCTAAAAAACAACCTATAAAAACAAACTAAAAAGCATGACATCATTCTTGCCCTATCTATACTCTACGACATCCATCTCGATCCAACCTCCATCGCTGCTCACCCGCCCACCCTTGCAAATAGCCGCTTGTCGCTCCCCATCGCCTCTAGCTACTCGTCTCTCGTTGTTTGGCGCTCGCCCTCACTGCTTGGCGCTCCTCGTTGCTCAACGATCCTCTCGGCTTGCCGCTTCTCGCTTCTCTCCCACAATCGTCGATCCCGCAGCTCGTCCTTTCGGTTTTTGACACCACAAAGCCCCTCGTCGCCTGCCCTAAAAAGCATAGGTAAAGTCTTCTCCCCAGCCTCGGATTTTTTTGTTCAAGATTTGAAGATCTATTTTGTTGATTTGTGGAAGCAAGTTGTTGAACGTTCCAATTTTTACTTGAGTTAAATATTGGTGAGCGGTTGTCTTTAGTGGATCGAATAGTGATAGTATTCGGCGATTTTTACTTGTTTATTGCCTCGTTTAACCAATTTTTGGATTCTATTTCAGAAAAGATTCAATCAGAATGGCCACGAGAAGAAAGACGATGATAAAAGGTTAGTGGAAACTCGTTATGAGACCATATGAAGTGCGTTTTGTGATACATACAACATGCATAAGTTGTATATACAAATTTTGACATGTTGAATAAACTCAATAGATAGTATGATATGATTTGAACGATTTAAAATATTTTGTTGCTGTAAATTTCATACTCTAATAGTCGGTGGTCAAATTTGTAATCACACATAGCAGTGTGTTATATATACATGAAATAATTTGTATGACTTGTATTTCAGATGATGTTTTACATACATCCATATCAATGTTGTATACAAAACAATACTCTATCATATACTCAGTTTGTTTATTGATATAATGTAGTATATCATTTGAGTTTCTACGCATTTTATAATACATATCCACATATAGTGCTCGTATATACACATTTAATCCAAATATATTAACGTTACCATGATTTGCATGTACACATTTAATCCAAATAAATTTAGGTTCTAGAATTGCAGTAAAGGAAATCACTCTTTTACAGTGAAACATATATTTAAATATACTTTTTCCATTAGATCACATACGATCTACGGTGGTAATTGCTTTAAAAAAACAGTAATTTGTGGTTATGGATGAGAAGTACAAGATTAATACTAAAACCCCGTTATCTTTTTCACATCCTTTCAAATCCTTTTTTTGGGCTAAATGTTTGCCTTTCCGAAAGTATTCACCGTCTTCTCTTCATTGCTAAACAAGTTTCTCCATTCTTCATCATTTTTGTAAGAGATTCAATAGCATCTTCATCGTCTTCGTTTAATTTACAATAAGCCAAGCAATTGGTTTTTTTTTTATCACACATCAACTGATTTTAGTGATTGAATCCTTGTAAGTTATAGATTAAACCTAAGCTTTTGTTGTGCAAATTATCAAAAACTTACGGTTTTGAAATTGAATTTCGGAAAAGGAAGTTTGTTGTTCTTGTTTTTGTGGTAAGAATAGTTCATCATTTAGGTTAGCATTTTCCAATTGTGTATTGAATCAATATTTTTAGGGTCTTGTTGCCGATTATGGTTATTAAATTATGCATATATTTCTATCTATGTAGGTGTATTGAATCGGTATATTTTTAGGATTTTGTTGCCTATTCTTACATGTGTTAATCTTTATTCATGTATATTTTCTTACAAAACTCACGTCCCACTAATCCAATCTCCCCTCCATTTTTGCCATTTATTTACCCTCATGAATCACCATTGATTAAAAGTGATCTTTCACCCCCTTGTACCTCACATTACTACATTACTACACTACTACAAATAGTGTCTTACTTGAGCGTCCCTCTAGGTTCTATTCATACATTACTACGTTAGTTTATATAGATACACAATTGATAATTATGAACCCATAGATATAAAAATAATAAATGGACTAGATTTAATCTTAAAATTTTAGATGGAGAAGATCTCCAAAATCTCGTAATTATAGGAAACCAAAAATCAAGTACATATATGCATGATTATATTATATCATATGCATGATATTTTATTGATTGTGTATTCATGAATTCATAAGATACCTACACATATTCATAAAATCATTTACGTATATACATACATGATTACAATATGTTATATGCATGATTATAATATGTTTATGCATGCTTTATTGATTTTACTTATAAATTTCTACAACCAATAAAAAAATCATTCATTTAATCTATTATATTCATGCATATGATGTTTTATAACCATGCATATACATAACACATTTTTACTCCCTATAATCTTATAGTTTCTAGTGGTTAATAGGTCAGTAAAGCAATAATCAAAACCCATTTGCACAACAAAGCCAATGAGAATACATGAAAACTGGTTAAGGAGTCTAACAGTCTTGAGAATGAATTTTTTGTATGAAGAGAATTTCTTGCAAAGATCCTTAATTTTTTGTATAGAGGATTCAAAAAAAAATCACACTATGAAGAGAATCGAGAACTCTTGATTTTTTTTATCTTGATACCATGAAAATTTTAAAAATTATAACATCATATAAATTTGGAAAGAGAATGAGGGGGTGTTTAGTATAAGTTCGAGCATGAGAGTGTGCCAAGGTATGAGATTGAGTTGGTATATATGGCATTGGAAACCCGTATTTATTGATAGGAAATGAAATTAAAATTCTTATTGGAATAAATAAATAAAATATAGAGATTGCCCAAGATATCGTTATTGATAGGAAAATAGACTTATTATGTGGTAAACATGACTTTCATTTTATACCTAAAACATAAGTATGGTATGACAATCCTGTATCTATTGGGTTTGAGGTATAGGTTTGAAAAACTAAAAATGATATAGTATGCAACATGTATGAAGTTTCCATAATTCCATTCTTCAATCTCATACCTAGTTCTACACGTCCTTTTTATTTGACAGGCAAGTGGCAATATAGTTTTCTAGCTAATAAAAGGTTTGTCACATTTTTATGTAGGAGAAGCATTACAAACATGGTATATCAGACACACAAATTTTTAGCTTCACCAATTAATGTGACGCAACTGTGAGCGGGTAAAATTAATCGCATTAATTATTTTCATTATCTTCCTCCATAAAAGGTGTTTTTATTTATTACGCTATTTTCTATCTTTAATATTTATTTATTATTAAATTAATTACGGCAGTTATCCGTTATGATGGACGATAGTTATCCATTATGATGCAAGATATAGCTTGCTTATGGATAAAATTTTCAACCCCTAACCCTCTATCTCTCTTCCATTATAAATGTCATCACTATGTAGAAGGATCCATCTCTTAATATCTTGAGTAGACTAATATTCGCTTAGCCCTCTAGCCATTCTTGTCTTTTCGTGTTCTTTACCTCAATGCTCAATCGACGACTGCTCTTCTGACTTAGATATCGAAGGTGGATTAGGGGGGCCCCACCCCCTTTATTCATTGTCTTGCAGGTTGTAAGTTAATGAAGCAGTTGAAACGGTAGATGAAGGAAGGAATAATCAATTAGTACATCAAAGATGGATTTTTGTGCACTAACAATTGGCAACCACCATGGGCCACGAGTAGTCGATCCATAATTTTATCGTGGTGAAATCGATCCCGCAAAGTCAAGAAGCGGTCTTTAATGACCATGGTGCATCCACACAAAGAAAAATCGAGCATGTATTTCTGAAACGAACCAAACTGCGAGCGTGGTTCATGCACTTGCGAGCAGTGGCGGAACCAGGAATTGGTCCCAGAGGGGGCTAAATATACAAAGTACTAAAATTACATTATCGGTTTTGAAGAGATAACAAGATAAGCAGAATGCAACATCTTTTGATATACTATATTCTAACAAAGAGTTGTGATCATTGAACCAATCGAGAACAAAACTACGATTTTGAGATCCAAATAAAATCACAGGAAAGACGTGATTTATAGGTTAACAAGACCTCTTTTGCAAATAAACTTAGCTCGTCTAACCCTTTTTGTACCTTTCACATCATAATCAAATATATTTCTCCTTAATCATGTATTAGCAAGCAAATCCTCAAGTTCAACAACAACCTCGACACTACACAGATTTTCTATTCTAGGCGGATCAACACTAAACATACTCAGAACACATGATAGATGTTGGGACACTATCAAGGACGCCCTCGTACTTGGTAGGGTGCCCACAACCGTCCCTTAGTTTTGATATGACAAACTCACTTTGATTCTAATAAAGATTGTCCAAGTGTTCAGGAACGCTAGTGACATAAGGACAACAAGTGTGTATGGGCGTCCCATAGGCTTTGGGACGCTAGCTTACAGGAAGTAAGGACCGACCAGAGACTACTTGAGCAAGGACGCAGTCCTAAGCAAGTAGGAACGCAAGCAGAGCGTCCTTACTCTATAGCCGACAGGATGACATCACTCGACAATATTTGATCATCCAAGGACACGTGGAGACCGATCCTGTAGCGGAGTCCAACACTATGTGGCGGACGATCCTGTTGCATAGTCCATCAACACGTGGCGGCCGATCCTGTAGCGGAGTTCATCATACACAACTGGATACAGGAAGCTTCCTCACCACCGCCTTACTACGTGGAGGAAGATCCTGTAGCCACGTCCTCGAAGGGCATGATCATCCCAAGAGAAAGACGCCCTTCCCCAAGTCCTATAAATAGCCCCAAGGCATTTATTGTGACGTTAACGCTTTCAGGAATATTCAGAGAGATTCAAAGGAAAGCGACTCACTTAAGAACACGAAGAACTAACTCAAGAACTCAAGAACAGTGCTAGAACTTGTGTTAGATCGAGTGAGACTTGTAAACAAATCACAAAAACAGTTTGTAACAGAAAACCCAAAAAGAGAGAGAGAGTTCTGCGAAGTACTGCAGAACGTAGGGATAGAGTCCTTTAGTAGATTGAACCAGCTTAAGTTGTAGGCTTAGAGGAGTCCTTCTAGTGGACTTAGGGAAAAGCTAAGTACCAGAGAACTGTAAAGACTCACCAGTACAACTGTAAGAACGTTCAATATAAATGAAAGAACTATTCAAAATCCTCCAAGGAGGTAGAGGTTTACACTCAAGGACTACTTGGTCTTGAGTGGTTCCTCTATAATTCTCTGCGTTCATCTGTTAACTTGTTTAGTACTTTATTCCGCTGCATTACTCAAGGACGCCCCTACACCTCGTTGGGACGCCAGACCAAAGGACGCCTTTACTTCAGTAAAGGACGTCCCTCAGTACTAACGATCCAACAATTGGTATCAGAGCAGGCGCTCTAGATTCTTACTGAGTTGCAGGTTAAAGATGGACATGGAACCGATTGGAATCTCTTTTGTGAAGCCTCCGCGCCTAACGGACGGCAACTTCAACCGCTGGAAAATCAGATTTGAGAACTTTGTAAGGAGTCAGAACTATCAGTGCTGGAAAGTAATCATGAAAGGTGACCTTGCCATTCCTGCTGATAAGAAGGACAAAGAGGACGAGTGGGGTCCTGATGAATTCAAATTGATGGAAACAAATGCAAAGGCTATGTGCTTCCTTCAAGCGTCTCTTTGCGAGAGGGATGCCACCAGAGTCAGCAATTTGGCAACTGCCAAACTACAGTGGGAAGCTCTTGAAAAATTCCACGTAGGAACTGCTGAGATGAGGGAAGACGTTCAGCTTGAAATCAAGAGAGAGTTCTATGCTTTCAGAATGCTCCCCAATGAAACTGTGAACGACTATTCATACCGTTTTGAACAACTTGTTACCAAGATGAGGAACCTGGGCGTTCCTGAAGCTGAAGTTTCAATGAGAAACAGAGTTCAAGTGGTCATAAACGGTTTAACAGGAAAGTGGAACTTTGATAGAACCACGTTCAAGGAGAATACAGCTAACAAGACTCTTGACATGGAAGAGATCTACGGGAAGCTAAGAGGATACGAAGCAAGACGGAACTCCGATTTGGCTGAGCTAGCAAGGAATCCTCAAACAGATCTAGCATTGATGACATCACCACTAGAGTACGCTGAGTATCTTCATCGTCAACAAGAACTCGCTATGATGGTGGAAGCCAATAAGAATGAGAACCGTGAAAGGATGCGCATTCAAGCTTTGAAAGAGAAAGAAAGCAAGACTAAGGAACAACTTGAAGAAGAGGAAGGACTTGTTCTCTTTAACAAAGTTCTGCGTTCTTTTGGCAAAAGAAACAAACAAATCAACAAACACAAGATGCCTTATAAGAAGGAGAGTCCCAAGTATACTAAGGCAGTGATGAAAGAACTTACTTGTTATAAATGTAACAAGAAAGGACACTTTGCCAAAAAGTGTACAACGGGAATGTCCGCAAAAGAAATGAAGACAAAAGCACTCATCGGAGCGTTCGCATCTGCATGGGATAATGGTAGCTCTTCTGATGATGATGATGAAGAACCTGATGAGCAAGTGGCGTACATGGCTTTGGAGGACGCCACAGTTCTTGAGGAGGACGCTTCGAAATATGAAAATGAGGTAACCCGTGAGTCTATGATGAGTTCCTTAGAAAATTGTTCTAAATCCAAGTTCATTAAACTTATTGGAAGAATCATGGAAGAAAGTGTTATCATGCAACATAGAATGGATGAACTTGAACTTGAAAATGAAAATATTGTGGTTGAATGTGAAAACTGTAGTTCAATGACCATTCAATGATAAGTCCGTCCCTAAGGTTAATCCTAGGCGTTCTAGACGCTCTAGGAACTCTTTCCGCAAGCATGCTACTTCAAATGATGTTAATTTAAATGACTACATGCCAGAACTAGAGTTCTACTTCTGTAACGAACCAGGTAAGGAACACCTTGCCTGGGTTGCCAAACACTAATTTTGTTTTGACAGGTGGAAGTGAGGGGGCGCCCATGGATCATTGATAGTGGCGCCTCAAATCATATGACAGGAAGCCAGATCCATCTCACTTCTATCCAAAGTAGTGCCACGGGAGGAACTGTCTCGTTTGGCAACAAGGGCAAGGGAAAGATCAAAGGGACGGGAACTGCCATTCTCAATCCGTCCATCAAAGCTATGAACGTAAGCCTTGTTGAAGGACTAGGTTTCAACCTCCTCAGCGTTTCTTAGATGTGTGATCAAGGTGAAAACTTAGTCACTTTTGACTCAAAGGAGTGCCTTGTTATCAACAAGAAAACAAACAAAGTTGTTCTCAAAGGCGTTCGCAAGAACAACGTCTACATCTTCAATCAAGAGTTCAAGCTTAAATCTGAACTATGCCTAGCTGTTTCAAAGGAGGACGCTAATCTCTGGCATCGCCGCCTTGGCCATGCTGGACCAAGCACAATCCTTAAGCTACATCAAAGAAAACTTGTGAAAGGACTTCCTCAAATTGATCCTGAGAAAATTGAACAGTGTGAAGCCTGTATCAAAGGGAAGCAAACAAGAACGTCTTTCAAGTCCAAAAATGAAGTAAGTACGAAGAAGCCGTTGGAACTTCTCCATATGGATCTTTGTGGACCAATGAAGACGCTAAGCCATGGTGGAAAGAGGTACATTTACGTTCTGGTAGATGATTTTTCTCGATTCACTTGGGTTCTTTTCTTGGCAACCAAAGCAGATTGTTTCAATGCGTTCAAAGTCTTCATCAAACAAGTGGAAGTTTCCCTTGAGACGCCTCTCAAAGCCATAAGATCAGACCATGGAACGGAGTTTCAAAATTCAGAATTCCTGGCCTACTGTGATCAACATAGTGTCTCACACAACTTCTCAGCTCCAAGGACTCCTCAACAAAATGGATTTGTGGAAAGAAAGAATAGGACGCTGGAGGATATGGCAAGGACTATGCTCTTGGCTAATAGTGTTCCCATGTACTTCTGGGCGGAAGCTATTGCTACAGCTTGCTACATTATCAATCGTGCCATGATCCGTCCTTTGCTGAAGAAGACGTCCTTCTCAAGGTGTTCAAACAAGGTCAGCTGCAAGCAAGTCCCAAAGTGCAAACTTAGCCTTTTGTGCGTTCAATGCTTTTGTATCAATGGTGGAGCCAAAGAACATCAAGGAAGCACTTCAGGACGCTGACTGGATTCAAGCAATGCAAGAAGAACTCAATCAGTTTGAAAGGAACAAAGTTTGGACTCTCGTCCCTCGTCCCAAAGGCAAAAATATCATAGGAACGCGATGGGTGTTCAGAAATAAGCTTGATGAGAATGGACGTGTGTCAAGAAATAAGGCAAGACTGGTGGCTCAAGGATTCAAGCAAGAGGAAGGCATAGACTATGATGAGACCTTTGCTCCTGTTGCTAGAATTGAAGCCGTTCGTCTCCTTATCGCCTTTGCCGCTCACAAAGGATTCAAGTTATTTCAGATGGACGTCAAGACTACCTTTCTCAATGGAAAACTCAAGGAGGAAGTGTATGTTGCTCAACCACCTGGCTTCGAGGACGCCTCTCACCCAGATCATGTGTACTACTTGGACAAAGCGCTTTATGGACTCAAACAAGCCCCTCGTGCATGGTACGACAGGTTTGCGTCCTTTCTTTTGTCTCATGGGTACACTAGAGGTTCAATTGATAAAACTTTGTTTATAAAGAAATTTCATAAGGACATTTTGATTGCCCAAGTCTATGTTTATGATATAGTAAGGGACGCGAATTCACCAACAAAAATATGTCCGTGAAATGCTTGAGAAGTACGGGATGAACACGTCCAAGCCTGTCGCAACACCCTGTTCTCCCAACTCGCGTCTTTACGCAGATGAACAAGGGAAGGACGTTGATCAAAAGCTTTACAGAGGAATGATTGGCTCTTTGCTCTACTTGACTGCAAGTCGTCCCGACATCATGTTTGCCGTTTGCTTGTGTGCACGCTTCCAGGAGTATCCAAAGGAGTCCCACATGCAAGAAGTCAAGAGGATCTTTCGCTACCTCAAAGGACGCGATGATCTTTGCCTTTGGTACCCCAGGAAGACGTCCTTCAAGCTTGTTGGCTACTCGGACGCTGATTATGCGGGTCATGTAATTGATAGGAAAAGCACCTCAGGAATGGCACAGTCCTTGGTTCATGCCTAGTCTCTTGGGGATCTAAGAAACAGAACTCTGTGGCGCTTTCAACCGCGGAAGCCGAGTACGTTGCTGCTGCCTCGTGCTGTTCACAAGTTATCTGGATCAAATATCAACTAGAGGACTACGGTATCAATCTTGAAACTATTCCCATTCGTTGTGATAACACAAGTGCTATTGAAATTTCTAAGAATCCTGTTTTTCATTCACGCACAAAGCATATTCATATAAGGCATCATTTCTTGCGTGACAATGTTGAACTAGGACTCATTAGTATGGAGCATGTAAGGACTGAAGACCAAATAGCTGATATTTTCACTAAGGCGCTTGATAGACGTCCCTTTGAGCATCTCAGGTTGCTCTTGGGGATGATAACTTTTAAGTAGCAAGTCCCGTTCTACTATTCCCTCAATGATTGGCTATGTTTTGTAGATTCTAAGTGTTTACGGACTGTTATGCATTGAATTCATCTTTGCAAGGACGCTAGTCTAAAACTTCATATGTTTGCTACTTTGGAACGCCATTCAAATTTTCTCTATTTTGTCTTGAAAAGAGTATCCCTGATCACCCAACCCTCATTATAAGCCGAAATGATGGGAACTCTAAGCTTACCCTAGCCAAGAACTCCGCAAAAGCGTCCTATGAGCTTCATATTTTCCTTTACGGGACGTACTTGCGTTGTTCTCAACTGGTTCGAAAGGTGATCACAAGAACGGTAAGTTGGTTATTGGTTTGCTTGAAGAGGTAAATTTTTGCTAAGTATGAGAGAACGCTCAGTGTTTGTTGGGAAGAACGCCAGTTCAGTATTTGAGAAGAAGTTGAAGAGTCAGAAATTTGAACTTTTGAAAGTGTGAACAGTGACCGTTGCTTTTGCTCAAATCTTAAGGGGGAAGTTTTGCCACGTGTCGCACAGTTAAACAGTGTTAATTACCATTTGTGCCACCGCTTCCTCTATATAAGGCCAGAACAGTCGCAATCAAATTTATTACGCTCAACCACTTTCTCGCTCTCAAATCTGCTCTGCCTTGTCTCTAGAACTCCGGCGACTTTCTCTCTCTAAACTTCATCTGAAAATATGTCTCAAAGACAGTTGAACGTGGCCGGCTCTTCTACCGGCGGGAAGCGAAGAAAGCTAGTGAAGTCCCATTATATAGAGAAGCCCAAACCTATCGTTCTCAATGAGTCTCTACTGGACTTCATCAACAAGAAGCCCAGGACGCTTTATAATCTCCTCAGGGAACGCATGGAACTGCCGAAAGTTAAGTCCGATGCAGAGAGAACAAAGAACTACAAGAAGTTCATTGAACGCTTCGTCGTCCCCAGCCTCCACCACACAGACTTCAAAGATCTACCTGGACGGATGGACGATGTGCTCTTCTTCTCCCAGTTCGGAGGTGAGAATCTTGGCCCTCTTCTTGACCTTATACCAGACTTGCATAATGCAGTCTTGCCTGAGTTTCCTATGTATCCAAGGAACTCCTTAGCCTTCCAAATGACCAAGAACCGAGTGCCCAGTCCCTCTCCACCTCCTCCTTCTGTCCCCACAATAACCACAAAAAAATTGCTCAAGCGTCCTGCCCCTACCTCTCCCCTCTCAAAATCTTCCCAACCCTTCTCCTCTTGCAAACCAACGGAGATTGTGGATAAGTTCCCTTCCCACTTAAAGGAGGGATGCTCAAAGAAAGTCCACGACCCAAGGCCTCTCAAAAAGGCCAAGACCTCTAGCGTCCCATCCTCCAAAACCACCACAAAACGGCCTAGCACCTCAAAAAGGCCCTCCAACCTTTCTAAGGAATCCACTCCTCCCCCTAAACCCATCTCAATCGTCCAACTTCCCACCCCTCCTCCGTCTCCTCAACCCTCAAGGCAAAATGCCCTAATTCCGTTCCCTCCCAACACCCACTCTCCCTTAAACCTGGCCAACTTTCCTTCTGCCCCGGCCCACATTTCCCCACCAAAGGACCCCGAGACCCCAAAGTCCCGCCGTCCATCCTCCGAAAGTGGCCCGGAGGAGACAGAGCGCACACTTGAGCACACTTTTCGCCGAAGGAAGGCTGGTGAAAAGCCAAGGGTTTTGCTCGCCAAGGACGTTCCTGCGCAAATTGAGCACGTTCCCTCCTCCTCTTCCTCCTCTAGCTCATCTGAGAGCCAAAGAGGTACGCCCGCTCAGGTCTCCCCTTTCATAGATGTTGTTGGGGATTCAAATGATGAAGCGGAAGGAGATGTGAACGCTCCTACTGAACAGATAGAGGACGCTGGTGAGCACCAGGTCGCTCCAGAGAACGCCGAGACAACTCTTTCTGAAGAGCTCGCGCGTGATGCTCAGGAAGTCCCTCCCTATGACCAGTCCCTTCCAATCCTAAACCCCTCTCAAGCTCCACAAGAAAACCCCTCTCCCACAATCCAAACAGAATCCCATCAAGTCCCCGCGGACGCTGAGCCAGCAACAGAAAGTCAGATAGAGGCTCAGGACGCTGAGGGCACGTCCCAAGGTCAGACCTCAGGTGCCGATCAAGCCACAGCTGGTGGTGATGCAGAAAAAGAACAAGGCACAGAGGACGCTCCTTCAAAGGACGCTTCTGACAGTGACTCGGAGAAAGCTGAGGACGAGTCCGATGATGATGAGGATTCTGAGTCCCCCAAGGGCAAGCGCAAAAGGAAAAACGCTGATGTGCCCGTCAAAGTCCTTAGCCCGCTCATTTATTCTGAAGAGTGGCTAGCCTCCTTCGACGATGAATCAGTTAAGGAGTTCCTCGAGCTTCTGAAATTCCAAGGATGGCAGAACGTTGGACCAGCGCCGACCACTGTTGACAAAGAACAGGTGAAGGCGTTCTACAGGGATTTGCGCTACAAGGCAAAAGATGGCTCCCTCCACTTCAAAATTGAAGGTGAGAAAGCTTCAGTAACAGAACGCCAAATCCGGTCGTTCATGGGTCTAGGTCCACGCAAGCCACCGTCCGACGCTCTTAGCTCACTTCCTGAAGGCGGCTTTGAAACTACAGACCAAGAACTGCCTCTTGTTGAGCACATATTTCAGGGCAAAAGGCCAATAGGACTTGACAGGGTAGCTCACGTTCTGAGCAAGGTTGGCGCCATCGTTCATTATTTCATTTGTCGCGCCATTCTTCCAAGGCAGGAGAAGCGTTCAATTGTGCAAGCACATGATATTATCCTCATCGACGCTATCCTAGAACGCCGTCCAATCAACTTAGCCAGAATTGCTATGCAACACATGGCCAAGTGTGGAAGGAAGAGGCATGCCTTGCCATACCCTGGAGTAGTGAAGGCAATCTTGCAGTCCCAGGATGCTTATGATGACAGCGCTCTGATGGATCGTAAGTCAGTTAATGAGGGCGTCCTTAACTGGGTTAAGGGCGTCCTTTAGTGCAGCGGAAAATAGACTTAACAGAATACAAGATAAGTGGACACGAGTATTTATAGAGGAACCCCACTAAGACCAACTAGTCTTATGGGTAAACCTCTACCTCCGTTGGAGGATTTTCAATAGCCGTCCCTTATCTTATTAAGAGCGAGTCCTTACAACTTAGGCGAGTCGTTACACTTCTCTGAGCTAAGCGTCCGTCCTTAGCCTCACTAGTAACACTCCTTTCAACCTAACAAGTAACCTAACACTCTTAGCTATAAGGAAGCTATCACTCACGTCTCTCACGGTTCGTTGTGAGAGACAAACTACAACTCTAATTGATTTGTGGTTTGTTTTGGATTTGATGTGGTTGGACTTTCTTTCTCTTGCTTCAAGCTCACTTGATCTTCTTGATCTTCGTTCGTGTTCTTGAATGCTTCGGGAGAGCTTGAGAGAAAGTCTTCAAAGTCCACTCTTGCACACACACATACATCGCTATGCATACTCCTTGGAGAGTATTTATAGCGGAAGTGATTCTTGTCCTCTAGCGTCCTCTGAGACTTGGCAGGATCCTCGATCTTTGATCAACGGTGCGATGAGCGTCTTGAGGAGGTCAACTCTGTTGACGCTTGGGAAGCCTCCGCGTGGGTAGGGGACCATTGCTGGGAAAGCGACGTCTTTGGCATTGTCTACACGTGCCCAGACAAAGGAAGCTTCCTTCTGAGGACTAAGGCCGGACGATGATGTAATCATGTTGGGGCGGCCTTGATTTGAATTTGAACTTCGTCCGTATTTTGGCGCGCGTCCCTTCTTGATGAGGACTCCGTCCTATCTTGCGCAGGGACTCCGCCAATTACGTTTAGCTTTGGAAGTTCTAATAACATGCGTCCCTACAGCATAGGGACTGCTGTTCACTTGTTGTCCTTTTCGCTCATGTGCGTCCACTGGACTTACCTGAGATCAAAACTTGGACAACTTATCAAATACATTTGAGTTTGTCATTATCAAAACAAGGGACGATTATTATTGGTTTAGATATTAACGACTGACGTCCTTAATATCGTCCCAACAATTTCCCCCTTTTTGATGATGACAAACTCTTTCAAATAATGCACACAGAAGTAAAGCTTTTAGCATGAGGAACTACACTTTGATTTTCTTTTCAGCTTAGATTGGCATGCAACACATTCTTTTAAGTGCGTTCTATTTTATTCCTAACTAACGACCTTTTGACTTGGCCGAAATTCCCCCTGAGCACATGCTTTCTATGATAACTTAAGGACAATCGCATCTCTGCAAAACTATACTTCCCCCTTTTGGCATCATCGAAAAGGAGAACAAGTCGAAAAGCATGCAAGCACAAAGTCATAACTAAAGAAAGGTACGCTTAGACAAAATGAAGCACAAATGTAGTGAATGGCATTCAGAATGAGAAACGAGAACGTTCATTACAGACATTCACAACAATTGCTCAAAATGGGGACAGCGTCCCATTGTCTTAACAAAAACTCAAGAAATGATAAATTGTTTCAGGGTTAGAGAGGGGGGAGGTGATCATTTTCTGGGACGCTTGCCAAGGGCTTTGAGGTGTTGCTCCTGAAGATGGTTGTTCTGGGCAAGGAGCTCGTTGTTGCGCTCAAGAAGGTCTGTGTGGACGTGAAGTGTGTCGTGAACCTGCTGAATTAGATCAATCATTATGCACCGGTTCTCGATCATCATGCCCATCAGATACTTCGTAGAGTGCCTCTCAGCCTCATCAGGGACGCTCATACCATCGAGCTCGTCCTCGTCATCAGCAGCGTCCTCAGCTGGCGTCCCAACTACTTGGACATTTTCAGCTTCGTGATCTCCTTCTCCAGGTTCAGCAGCAGCAGCAGCTTGAGCTCTCCTCTCAGCTTCGGCTTTCCTTTCAGCCTCTTTCCGTTCCTTGTCCAGTTGGCGCTTAACGGACGGAAGGGGCTCATCACACCTGAGTTTCCCAACTGGAGGGAGTGTAATTTGCCTGACGTCCCAATGAATGCCAAAGGAACGCTCTTGTTTAGGAGCATAGAGTCCCTGCTGCTTCAGAATTTGCTTGACCAAGCCGGGGAAAGGAAGAGAGTGCCTGCCTCCTGTGCACTTGCCCATGTGTTCCAAGATTACTCGGGGCAAGTTTATCGGCTTGCGTTCCAAGAAAGCGTCCAAGAGAATACTATCAGTGATCTGAACAATGGACTTCTTCTCTTGGCGGGGGACGACCATGCGCACAATGAAGTGATGCGCAAGGACGCCCGTCTTGGTGAGGCAATGAGCAACTCTGTCCTTAGCAGCTGGCTGTCTCCCATTGAATATTCTGTTGAGGATTTCATCTTGGGAGAAACGGCCAAAGTTTTTGCACGGCAGATCGTGCAGAGCATCTTGCGGAGAAGGACGCAGGCCTAGCATTTTGCGGACGGTGCCCTCAGCAACTGAGTACTCGTCCCCATCGATTTCAAAAGTCCCCTGAGGCTTCCCGTTTACTTCTGTGATTTCGAACTTTGAGTAGAAACGGAGAACCTCATCAGGGTCAACATCAGCGGCCTCAGCGCCCAAGTGCGTCCAACCCTGGAACTCAAGAAGATCCAAGAACTCTTGGCGCTGGTTCTCTGCCAGAAACTCGGCGGTGAAGAGGAGCGGCGATAGGATTTTCTTGAAGCGTTTCTGCTTGGAGCCATTGCTCACGATCACTTCATCACCACCATCTTCTTCATCTCCATCTCCCTCCTCTTCCTCAGGTTCCTCATCCTGGGGAGGGGCGTCCTCGTCATCGGAGGCTTCGTTCCGTTGTTCTTGGAACTCAACCATTGCAGTGTCCTCAGCTGTGGACGCCTGTTCTGTGGGAGGCGCGTCCACCGCTGGAGTCCTTGCCAAGGACTCTGTGGGAACGGATGGAGGAGACGTCCCTTGAACTTGAGCAGCTTCTTCGACGGCCGGAGCAGGCGGAGGAGGAGGAGGAGATGAAGCTCTAGGGGGAGAGGGAGAGGGAGTGCGGAGCTTAGCTTTTGGGGGAGGAGCAGAGGAGGAGCTGGGCGGAACCACTGAGATCGGTTTCACCTTGAGCGGAGCAGAGGGAGGAGGCGGCGGAGTAGCAGGGGTAGCATCCTTGGCCTGGACCTGGACTTGTGGAGCGTCCTTGGCCTGGACTTGAGGAGCGTCCTCTACCCTTGGAGGAGGTGGAGGGAGTTGACGAAGGTCCTGCATACTCGCTTGGATCGCCTTCTCAACGGCTGCTTTCTCTGCTTGCTCTTGCTCTTGGCGCGCCTTCTCCTCTTTTGCCAGTTGAATTTCGGAGAGGCGAATGGCGGCCATTTCTTCATCCGTGACGCCCTCCAGCTGAGCAGAGGTCTTGAGGCGTCGTTTTGGGGCAGGAGGAGGGGAGGAAGGGACTGGCTTTGGTGGGGAGGAGGAAGGGCCTTTAATTTGGAGCGATTTGGACGGAGGGGGAGAGGAAGGCCTTTTCCTTTTTTGAGAAGGGACGGAGCCCGTAGGAGCCACAACAAACTCCATTATATCAGGAAGTAGTTTGGCGAGCTCGTCCAAGGTTCCACCAAATGAGTCAGAAATGATTCCTGGCCCCATGAACGGTGGGTTGGTGTGATTGGTTTCTTGAAAGCGGGGCTTGACATATGTGATCATGAAGTAGTGGAGGAGGCGTTGGATTTTAGGAGGATGTTCATGAGTGGACGCCCTAAGACAAATGTTGGCGAGCGTCCTAGGCTCCTTTTCAAGCCAATCCTCAATGAGAGGGTCAAGGGGAGGACGGCGTTTGGGTTGAGAGGGGAGCCGGCCAATTGAGCCACTGTAAACAGAGGCTTTGGTGATATTTTCTGGCTCAGGCTCGGGTTTGAAGGGCTTCTCCAGAAATGAGAACCTCTTCGGCTGGGTTTTGGATTGAGAGCGGGATGGTTGTTTTTGTTGAGGAGGTTGGGAGCGAAGGGGTTGAGGAGGGGTGTTGGAGTGGCGGCGCTGGGTGCTTTGAGAGGAGGAATGGTGGCGAGGGGGTTCTTGTCGGCCGGAAGGTCTGCCTCTCGACTCCATTAATGACCGGCCTTTCACCGGAGGAGATCTCGAAGAGCTAGTGTTTTTCGCTGCCGACGAGGGTGAGGGATTCTTTGAGGCTCTTGTGTTGGCCATTTTTGAGATGGGTTAAATAGGGGAGGATTAGGGTTTGGAGAGAGATTTCGGGATTCGGTTGAAGATTTGGAAGATCTTTGAGATTTCTAAAAGTGTGCAAATAGCAGATGAGCGAAGAAAGGTTTTCGGAGTGCACAGGTGGGTATATATAGGAAGAAGACGAAGTTGGACGGTCAGGGGTAACAGGGTCTTTACACACAGCTTCCTCCACCCGCCTTCCCACGCGTGGCTTTCTTCTTTGCTAAGGAATACAGCTGTTGAGCACTGTTTGCGCATATCCCGAGATTTTCGCTGACGATTCGCTAAAACGGTTTACCTTCCCAATTTCAACCATTCAAACTTCTCACAACTGCAAAGGACTCTGACCTGACGTCCTTTCAACACACAACACTACACAACACAGAACTGAACCACGGCGTCCCATTCACTGATCTCAACCTCTGTAATTAGAACTGTGTACAGACAACTCTCAGCTCTTAGCACGCGTCCCTTTGATCACTTAGAACCATTTTTGAAAATCAAGCAAGTACGTCCCGTAAAGGTGAAACAAGGAATGCTCATAGGACGCGTTTGCAAGATTCTCGGCTTGGGTAAGCTTAGAGTTCCCATCATTTCGGCTTATGATGAGGGTAGGGTGATCAGGGATACTCTTGAGATGAAAAGCGAAATGAATACCATTCAAGGATACAAGCGAATACACATATCTTAGACTAGCGTCCTTTAAAGATGACTTTAATGCATGACACAAAAACAAGTTCTCAACAAGACATAGCCAATCATGGAGGGAATAATAGAACGGGACTTGATCATTTAAAAGTTATCATCCCCAAGAGCAACCGTAGGTGCTCGTAGGGACGTCTATCAAGTGCTTTTGTGAAAATATCGGCCACTTGGTCCTCAGTCCTAACATGATCCACTCTAATTAATCCAAGTTCAACATTATCACGAAGAAAGTGATGCCTTATGTGAATATGCTTCGTCCTAAAATGATGAACGGGATTTTTGGCAATACTTATAGCACTGGTGTTGTCACACAAGATAGGGACTGTGTTGAGGGACGTACCATAATCTTCAAGTTGGTACTTGATCCATAGGACTTGTGAGCAGCACGAAGCAGCAGCAACGTACTCAGCTTCCGCGGTTGATAGTGCCACGGAGTTTTGCTTTTTGGATCCCCAAGATACAAGGCATGAGCCAAGGAATTGTGCCATTCCTGAGGTGCTCTTCCTATCCACCACATGGCCAGCGTAATTTGCGTCAGAGTAAGCTACCAGGTTCAGGGACGTCCTTCTGGGATACCATAGACATAGGTCATCCCGTCCCTTGAGATATCTGAAGATTATTTTGACCTCTTGCATATGGGACTCCTTTGGATTTGCTTGGAATCGAGCGCACAAGCATACAGCGAACATGATGTCGGGACGACTTGCCGTAAGATATAGCAAGGACCCTATCATTCCTCTGTAGAGCTTTTGATCTACACTCTTGCCTTCTTCATCAGCATAGAGGCGAGTGTTTGGGGAGATGGGAGTATCAATGGGTTTTGAAGAGTTCATCCCATACTTCTCAAGCATTTCACGGATGTATTTTTGTTGATGAATCCGCGTCCCATCTTTGAGCTGAGTGATTTGGAGTCCCAAGAAGAAGTTGAGTTCTCCTATGAGGGACATCTCAAACTCACTACTCATCAAGTTCTTGAATTCCTCTATAAATTTCATGTTAGTGCTTCCAAAGACTATGTCATCGACATAGACTTTGACAATTAAGACATCTTTAAGAACTTTCTTTAAGAACAGGGTTTTATCAATGTTACCTCGTGTGTACCCGTTGGACAAGAGGAAGGACGCAAACCTATCGTACCATGCACGAGGGGCTTGCTTGAGTCCATAGAGTGCCTTGTCCAAGAAGTACACATGATCTGGGTGATCAGCGTCCTCAAATCCTGGAGGTTGAGCGACGTACACTTCTTCTTTGAGCTTGCCGTTGAGAAAGGCTGTCTTGACGTCCATTTGAAAAAGCTTGAACCCTTTGTGAGCGGCAAAGGCGATGAGGAGGCGAATGGCTTCAATCCTGGCGACAGGAGCGAAGGTTTCATCATAATCAATCCCTTCCTCTTGCCTATAGCCTTGAGCCACAAGCCTTGCTTTGTTTCTTGACACGCGACCATTCTCATCAAGCTTGTTCCTGTAGACCCATCTCGTCCCTATTATGTTTTTGTTTCTCGGACGAGGGACGAGGGTCCAAACCTTATTTCTTTTGAATTGATTAAGTTCCTCTTGCATGGCCTGAATCCAATCAGCGTCCTGGAGTGCTTCCTTTATGTTCTTAGGTTCAACCAAGGACACAAAGGCGTTGAAGGCACAGAACACTATGTTAGCATTAAGGGACTGATTCACGGCTGATCTTGTTTGAACTCCTTTTGACATATCTGAGATGATTTGATCCGTTGAATGAAGTCTCGAAAGATGGGATCCCTTATGAGTATCGTCCCTTACAGGAGTACATCTAGGGTCCGTCCAATCAGATTCATCTGAGTCAAACCCGTCGTCTTCATTGAGAGTTTCATAGAGTTCCCCCTCAGGTTGAGCGTCCTCTTCTTGACGCTGTTCTCCTTGTAGGCTTGGTTCAGCGACCTCATGTTGAGCTGGAGATTCACTTTGAGATGGAACTTCCTGAACAACACTGGGAACTTCTACTGAGACTTCTTCAGGATTTTGAGTAGCATCCTTAGGAACATAGTATTTTCCAGAGGACCCGAAATCAACTTCATCATCGGAGTCATCCTGCTGCAGAGGAGATAAGCGTTCTTTCTTACTTGGTTTATCTTTGTGAGAAGAACTTTCTTTGAACACAACATGAATGCTCTCCTCAAGCTTTAGAGTTCGTTTATTGAAAACTCTATACGCTTTACTGGTGAGGGAGTATCCAAGGAATATGGCTTCGTCACTTCTTGCGTCAAACTTTCCAAGTCTTTCTTTATCATTGTTGTGAACAAAGCACTTGCATCCAAAGACTCTGAGATAGTCGATGCGAGGCTTTCTTCCATTCAGCAACTCATAGGACGTCTTCTTCAGCAAAGGACGGATCATGGCTCGATTGATAATGTAGCACGCTGTAGCAATAGCTTCAGCCCAGAAGTACTTGGGGACGCTATTGGCTAAGAGCATAGTCCTTGCCATATCCTCCAGCGTCCTATTCTTTCTTTCCACCACTCCATTTTGTTGAGGAGTCCTTGGAGCTGAGAAGTTGTGAGAGACTCCATGTTGATCACAGTAGGCCACGAACTCTGAGTTTTGAAACTCCGTCCCATGGTCTGATCTTATGGATTTGAGAGGCGTCTCAAGCGCAACTTCCACTTGTTTGATGAAGACTTTGAATGCGTTGAAGCAATCTGTTTTTGAAGCTAAGAAAAGAACCCAGGTGAATCGAGAAAAGTCATCTACAAGGACATAGATATACCTCTTTCCACCATAGCTTAACGTCTTCATTGGTCCACAAAGATCCATATGGAGAAGTTCCAAAGGTTTCTTTGTGCTGACATCGTTCTTTGACTTAAAGGACGTTCTTGTCTGCTTCCCTTTGATACATGCTTCACACTGTTCAATTTTCTCAGGATCAATTTGGGGAAGACCTTTCACAAGATTTCTTTGATGAAGCTTGAGGATTGTGCTTGGTCCAGCATGGCCAAGTCGACGATGCCAGAGGTCAGCGTCCTCCTTTGACACAGATAAGCACAACTCAGATTTTGGCTTGAACTCCTGATTGAAGATGTAGACATTGTTCTTTCGGACTCCTTTGAGGACGACTTTGTTGGATTTCTTATTGATGACGAGGCACTCCTTTGAGTCAAATGTGACTAAGTTTTCACCTTGATCACACATTTGAGAGACGCTTAGGAGGTTGAAGCCAAGTCCTTCAACAAGGCTAACATTTGTCGCTTTGATAGACGGATTGAGAATAGCAGTTCCCGTCCCTTTGATCTTTCCTTTGCCCTTGTTGCCAAACGAGACAGTTCCTCTCGTGGCGCTACTTTGGATAGAAGTGAGATGGATCTGGCTTCCTGTCATATGGTTTGAGGCGCCACTATCAATGATCCATGGGCGTCCCCTCACTTCCACCTGCCAAAACAAGGTTAGTGTATGGCGACCCAGGCAAGGTGTTCCTTACCTGGTTCGTTACAGAAATAGAACTCTGGTTCTGGCATGTAGTCACTTATATTCACATCATTTGAAATAGCATGCTTTCTGAAAGAACTCTTAGATCGTCTAGGACGTCTAGGGTTAGCCTTAGGGACGGACTTATCATTTTCAATGTTATTCCTAGCAGCTTTGCCACTTTCAATGTCGTTCTTCAGTTTCAGGCAATCATATTTGAAGTGATCTCCTTTTCCACAATACCAACACGTCCTATAGTAAGTACCAAGGTAGTACTTCTTGTTGGGACGTTGGATTTTGTTCTTTTTCATCTTTTGAGGGTTACAAACTTTTGAACCTTCCCCCTTAGCAATCTTCTTATAGATCCTATGACTAGTGGAGTTAGTGTAATAGTCCCTTTGACCTTTCTCTCCACTCTCTAGGACTCGAATTCTTTCAAGAAGGTTCTTGGTCTTTTCCCTTTCTAATTCAAGTTCTGAGGTTTTGCTAGCCTCAAAGTCACTAGGGAGAGAGTTCCTAGTGTCAGACTCGTATCCTAGTCCTCTTTTGGCTGGGACAAACACCATTGGTTGAACTACCTCAGTTACCGGGCTCTTCCCTAACACTTTCACCTCTTCCCTAAGCTTAGCGTTCTCTAGCTTAAGGCACATCACTTCAGTTTTCAGGGATTTAACTTCGACATACGAGGACTCTAGTTGTAACGAAACTGTAGCACAGTTCTCACATTCAACTAGCCTATTTTCACTTTCAAGTTCAAGTTCATCCATTCTATGTTGCATAACAACGCTTTCTTCCATGATTCTTTTAATGAGCTTAATAAGTTTGGTTTTGGAACAATTCTCTAAGGAGTTCATCATGGATTCACGAGTTACCTCTTGTTCCTTTTCAGAAGCGTCCTCTTCAAGGACTGGGACGTCCTCCACAGCCATGTACGCCACTTGCTCATCATCTGAGGCGTCCTCTACGGCTATGTACGCCACTGGTCCTTCTGGTTCTTCATCATCAGAACTCACATTATCCCATGCGGCTTCGCACGCTCCCAAGAGAGCTTTCATCTTCATTTCTTTTGAGTTTAGTCCCGTAGTACACCTTTTAGCAAAGTGTCCTTTCTTGTTACATTTGTAGCAAGTAAGTTCCTTCATCTCTGCCTCTGTATACTTGGGACTCTCCTTTTTGTAAGGCATCTTGTGTTTCTTGGAATCTCTGGCCTTTTTACCCCATAAGCGAGCAACTTTGTGTAGAAGGGCAATCTCTTCCTCTTCTTCCAGCTGTTCCTTAGTCTTGCTTTCCTTTTATTTCAAAGCTTGAGCACGCATCCTTTCACGATTCTCATTTTTATTTGCTTCCACCATTAGGGCAATATCTCTTTGGTGGCGCAGATACTCAGCGTACTCTGGAGTTGACGTCATCAAAGCAAGATCTGTCTGGGGGTTTCTAGCCAATTCAGCCATATCAGCTTCCCTTCTCGCTTCATAGCCTCTCAGCTTCCCATAGATCTCTTCCATATCCAGGGTTTTGTTCGCTGTGTTCTCCTTGAACGTAGTCCTATCAAAATTCCATTTTCCTGTAAGCCCATCAATGACTACTCCGACTCTGTTTCTCATTGAGACTTCAGCTTCTAGGATGCCTAAATTTCGCATCTTGGTCACAAGAGCTTCAAAGCGGTATGAGTAGTCCTTGACAGATTCGTTAGGAAGCATTCTGAAGGCATAGAACTCTCGTTTGATTTCAAGCTTGACGTCTTCCTTCATCTCTGCCGTACCCACATGGTACTTCTCAAGAGCTTCCCATTGTAGTTTGGCTGTTGCCAAATTGCTAACTCGGGTGGTATCCCTTTCGCAGAGGGACGCTTGAAGGAAGCATATAGCCTTAGCGTTTGTTTCCAAAAGCTTGAATTCGTTAGGACCCCACTCGTCCTCTTTGTCTTTCTTGTCATCAGGGATGGTAAGGTCACCCTTCATGATCACTCTCCAGCATTGATAATTCTGACTTCTGCAAAAGTTCTCGAAGCGGATCTTCCAGCGGTTGAAGTTGCCGTCCGTCAGACGAGGAGGCTTTACAAAAGAGATTCCAATAGGTTCCATGTCCATCTTGTACCTGCAACTCAACAAAAATCTAGAGCGCCTGCTCTGATACCAATTGATGGATCGTAAGTCAGTTAATGAGGGCGTCCTAAACTGGGTTAAGGGCGTCCTTTAGTGCAGCGGAAAATAGACTTAACAGAATACAAGATAAGTGGACACGAGTATTTATAGAGGAGCCCCACTAAGACCAACTAGTCTTATGGGTAAACCTCTACCTCCGTTGGAGGATTTTCAATAGCCGTCCCTTATCTTATTAAGAGCGAGTCCTTACAACTTAGGTGAGTCGTTACACTTCTCTGAGCTAAGCGTCCGTCCTTAGCCTCACTAGTAACACTCCTTTCAACCTAACAAGTAACCTAACACTCTTAGCTATAAGGAAGCTATCACTCACGTCTCTCACGGTTCGTTGTGAGAGACAAACTACAACTCTAATTGATTTGTGGTTTGTTTTGGATTTGATGTGGTTGGACTTTCTTTCTCTTGCTTCAAGCTCACTTGATCTTCTTGATCTTCGTTCGTGTTCTTCAATGCTTCGGGAGAGCTTGAGAGAAAGTCTTCAAAGTCCACTCTTGCACACACACATACATCGCTATGCATACTCCTTGGAGAGTATTTATAGCGGAAGTGATTCTTGTCCTCTAGCGTCCTCTGAGACTTGGCAGGATCCTCGATCTTTGATCAACGGTGCGATGAGCGTCTTGAGGAGGTCAACTCTATTGACGCTTGGGAAGCCTCTGCGTGGGTAGGGGACCATTGCTGGGAAAGCGACGTCTTTGGCATTGTCTACACGTGCCCAGACAAAGGAAGCTTCCTTCTGAGGACTAAGGCCGGACGATGATGTAATCATGTTGGGGCGGCCTTGATTTGAATTTGAACTTCGTCCGTATTTTGGCGCGCGTCCCTTCTTGATGAGGACTCCGTCCTATCTTGCGCAGGGACTCCGCCAATTACGTTTAGCTTTGGAAGTTCTGGTAACATGCGTCCCTACAGCATAGGGACTGCTGTTCACTTGTTGTCCTTTTCGCTCATGTGCGTCCACTGGACTTACCTGAGATCAAAACTTGGACAACTTATCAAATACATTTGAGTTTGTCATTATCAAAACAAGGGACGATTATTATTGGTTTAGATATTAACGACTGACGTCCTTAATATCGTCCCAACACGCTCCTTCTGAAGAACTTGGCTTGAAATGGAATGCTAAGAAGGGACTTGTCGAGATAAGGCACAATGAAGAGCTGCCGTCTGTGCTAAAACAGTTAGAAGCTGAGGCTGAGGAAGCCAGACAGAAAGCAGAGGAAGAACGCTTAGCTGCTGAGGCTGAGGACGCAAGGCTTAATCCTACGTCTCAAGAGTCCCCTCAGGACCAAGAGCCCGCCGTAGATCTTACAACCCTTGATCAAATGCTCTTAGGGCCTTCTTCTCCTCCCGATTTTCCAACGGACGCTCCTTCTTCGAGTACAAATCCTCTGCCCCGTTCTGCTCCTGCTAACATCGCTCAGCATCCTCCAGCAGAACTCATGGGTGCAATAATGGACAACCAGTGCCTCATCTTCTCTGCCTTAAAGGACTTGTCATCTGCATTCTCCAAGGCTGCTGAACTTCAAGAACAATTACTCAAGTTTTATCAAGACAAGAGCCGTTCTTCATGATTGCCACCACCCCTTTAATTCCCTATTATTTTGCCTTTGCTTCTTTTGAACTTCAAACTTATGATCTTGGTTTGTAATAACTCTAATTTTGTTTGAATGGCAATTCCACTGTTTGCTTGCATTATGATTGTTTAAGCGTTCCACTGCCTTTAGTTATGTTTTTGTGCTTAACGTTCTTATCACTTGTTATCCTTTTCGATGATGCCAAAAGGGGGAAGTGTAGTTTTGCAGAGATGCGCTATAAAATTAGTTATCTAGAATAAGCAAGTGTTAAGGGGGAACTATAAGTGAAAGGTCTAAGGAACGCCATGCTAGAATAAACTAGAGGACGTCTAGAAAATTCTAGGACGCTTTTCTCTCCTTAAAATCCAAAAGTTAGAAAATCAAAGAATGAAAACTTGTGCTAAATGAAATCTCTCTAAGTGCTAGAGGACGCTCTTAAGTTTTCATGCATGCTAAGCTCAAACGCAAAAACTATTTTGCTAAAGAGTTTGTCATCATCAAAAAGGGGGAAATTGTTGGGACGCTATCAAGGACGCCCTCGTACTTGGTAGGGTGCCCACAACCGTCCCTTAGTTTTGATATGACAAACTCACTTTGATTCTAATAAAGATTGTCCAAGTGTTCAGGAACGCTAGTGACAAAAGGACAACAAGTGTGTATGGGGGTCCCATAAGCTTTGGGACGCTAGCTTACAGGAAGTAAGGACCGACCAGAGACTACTTGAGCAAGGACGCAGTCCTCAGCAAGTAGGAACGCAAGCAGAGCGTCCTTACTCTATAGCCGACAAGATGACATCACTCGACAATATTTGATCATCCAAGGACACGTGGAGACCGATCCTGTAGCGGAGTCCAACACTACGTGGCGGACGATCCTGTTGCATAGTCCATCAACACGTGGCGGCCGATCCTGTAGCGGAGTTCATCATACACAGCTGGATACAGGAAGCTTCCTCACCACCGCCTTACTACGTGGAGGAAGATCCTGTAGCCACGTCCTCGAAGGGCATGATCGTCCCAAGAGAAAGACGCCCTTCCCCAAGTCCTATAAATAGCCCCAAGGCATTTATTGTGACGTTAACGCTTTCAAGAATATTCAGAGAGATTCAGAGGAAAGCGACTCACTCAAGAACACGAAGAACTAACTCAAGAACTCAAGAACAGTGCTAGAACTTGTGTTAGATCGAGTGAGACTTGTAAACAAATCACAAAAACAGTTTGTAACAGAAAACCCAAAAAGAGAGAGAGAGTTTTGCGAAGTACTGCAGAGCGTAGGGATAGAGTCCTTAAGTAGATTGAACCAGCTTAAGTTGTAGGCTTAGAGGAGTCCTTCTAGTGGACTTAGGGAAAAGCTAAGTACCAGAGAACTGTAAAGACTCGCCAGTACAACTGTAAGAACGTTCAATATAAAGGAAAGACTATTCAAAAATCCTCCAAGGAGGTAGAGGTTTACACTCAAGGACTACTTGGTCTTGAGTGGTTCCTCTATAATTCCCTGCGTTCATCTGTTAACTTGTTTAGTACTTTATTCCGCTGCATTACTCAAGGACGCCCCTACACCTCGTAGGGACGCCAGACCAAAGGACGCCTTTACTTCAGTAAAGGACGTCCCTCAGTACTAACGATCCAACAATAGATCAGGATTGGGATTAGAGCTAGAACTCTACATTATTCGAAGTTTTTAGCATCAATAGGTTCGGTAGATGGAACCACTTATCACAAACAAACACTACCAATCATCATGTGTTATTGTATATAGGAAATAAGAATGTATCATCTCTAACTTTTCACAGATTTTTTTTCGGTTGAACTCTAACTTTTCACATATCTAAGCATGATTTCAAGTAAATTTAATCAATGTATATATTATAGTTGCCCCATGCTTTACAATTGAATGTAACTCCGTAGCAAGTAGCAACACATGCCTTATTGCCTTTACACGTTTTTGCAATATATAATTTTTTTTTTTTTAAAAAGAACAAAATCCCAGTGGGGGCTACAGCCCCCACTAGGCATAGGCTAGTTCCGCCAGTGCTTGCGAGGACGGGTCCACCATTCACGGGCGTGGTACGTGGGGCGATTGTGTGAGCTCTAATATTTGCTCGGAGGATCGAACCTAATGTGCATTGATCCCGATATTTGCTCAGGAGGTGAGACCCCCACAAGATCCGAGCATGGCGACTTGCTTGGAAACGACTTGAACTGTGACCTAATCCCTTTCTCAAGCACATCTGTTCATCATACAGACCGTTAAGGACTCGAGTCGAGCGACGGAATCGATAGTCGTAACACTATGTAGCCTGAATCTACTAAGTTTGATTGAGTTTGGGATTCGGTGATGCGTACCGTTAAATCCGAGTACAGGGATTGTCAATTCATGGAATTACTTTGGATTGTGGATCCAAGACATATCCTATGTATGGGACAGTACCGATCGTGATTGAGCATGTATCCGTGTATGTGATTGACCGACGACAACGATCGAAGTACATGTAAACACGTAAGTACATGAACTGGTGGAACTTAATTCCAATTGCTTTTGGCAATTGATGGGAATTATGACACTAAATTTTGATTAAGCACAAATCAATATTACACGTGAATTAATGTTTTCGGAAACTCCTTTCAAATCAACTAAATCAACTAAGTTGGTGATGACGTGATTTTGATGATAATGCCAATTGAAGATTGGTGCCTACAACACTTACACATGATGGAGGATTAACGATGATGGTTATGTTGATAATCCTTGATCAATTGGTAAAAGTCCAATCCTTGATCACAAGGAAAAGGAAAATTATTTTTTAAAGAGGTTGAGGGTTATGCATTGATTATTATCGATTAGTAAACAATCTAATCTTGATTACAAAAGTTTGTTGATCAAACAGAACCCTAACTTACAATCCCATTTGTAATCTCGTACGATGAGTTTAAAACCCTAAGATCAAAACTCGTAATTGATGAAGAAAAGTCCAAAGTACGTTGCTTGAAAAAAAAGAATGCCTTGAATTTTAGGGCAAGAAACAAAGAGCGGGGTGATCGGAAGTCGTTGGGACATCACGCAAAGGTGGACACCTTGACTCTAATCGAACATTGAGTGGTGTAGTGCCCAAGGAAGAATCCTCGACGGGGCAAGAGATTAAACTTAAGACATTGACTTCTTAGGACAAAAAAAAGGGATTGCACAAGAGGCAACGATCATGGCAGCTTGATCAGTTGCGTGCATATGCGGACTTAAACTGCGAGAATACCCGCAAGCGCCGCACCATATCCGCAAGCGCGTGTCAGAGAAAATCGAAAGTTAGAAACGTTGAGCGTACTTTCGACTAGGTTTTTGGGAGTTACGTTTATTGTATTTGGACGATCCGTATATCCATGGAAAGAGGGAATGATAAACTATAAATAATCTTCTGACATCATCCCCAAAAACCTATACGAAAGGTGGAAAAAGGCACTCAAAAGATGCAGCGTGCAAAGTACGCAAAACGGAGAAGCCTACTTCTAACACCTTGTTTGGGAAGTAGAAGCATCAAAAAGTTGCAAACTTTAAATTGATGGAAAGTATAAGAAATCTTCTATAAGTTCTCTGTTGACATCAACAATAGTAATGCACTCGAACTGATCCAAAATCGCAGTTTAAGATAGACAGTCCCATTTCCGTGACAACATCATACTGTTGTGTTGCGCAAGCTCGTTCAGGAGCGACAATCATCGGATCGAGACGAATAAAGATGTTTTGGAAAGCTCATAAGATGAAATGTATTTAATCTTTAGAAGACGAAGCTAGAATCCCGTTCAAAATTTGTTGAAATTGTACATGAATAGCATTGTTCAGAAATCAAGTCAAGGAGATAAAGGATTGAGCAAAGTCCTTCACCATCTAAATCACGAGATTTTGGAAATCATTGACCTTTGTTTTCGAAATTGATTCCATATTGATAGACTATGTACGTTTACGTGGACGTTAGAGTGGTCAAGAGTCAACTAACTAGCGTTTTGTATGACCAATTCATGAAGCTCGATAGTGAGAGTCGTTGACTTCATATCGACATTGGCGAAAGAGCATGAGTCCTAGTGAAATCATCATACGGCTAACAATCTTGAAGTGTTAAAAGGCCTCGTGACTAGGAACGTAATTGTGACCGTGGATCCAATTGTCTAAGTACCATGGCCGCGGATCTGGTCCAGAGAGTAAGACCCCTTCTATGGGGCAAAATCGCGTTCACGGGTCTCCTAGTCGCGACCATGAATAGAATGGCACCGTGCGCGGCCCATTAATCTACGACTGTGAATCCATGTCATGAGTCATTCTCTCACAGAACCGCGACCATGGCCTGCGTGTGCAGGATCGCAAGTACCCGTTTTCCTCGACGCAAGGATTGGATTAGGGAATTCATGCACTCTTTTTCTCATGTGGTTTTAATGAGGCCCTTAAGATTTTATTCTTTCATTAGTTATGTTCTTAGGATCACGACATTCACAATTATTTTAATAAATGTCAATTTGTGCATTAGTTTGAGTCTTTCTTAAAAAAGTAAGCGCAACGTTAACTCATCACATTAATGGACTTCTACGCAACTTTAGTTCATCGCACTCACGAATTTCTACATATACTAGTTATGTAGGGTTTCCCATGATATGCACTCATGGATGTACGATTGTACGAATATACGAATATACAAACGCGTCGGGGACCAAGCGACTAATCTGCATAGCCACTTCGAGTTAGACCTACAGTACCTACATCTTAGTCATGTAAGAAAGACGTAGGTGGGGCATTTGTGAGCGGATAAAATTAATCGCTTTAATTATTTTCGCTATCTTTTTCCATAAATGTATATATATATAATAAGCTATTTTCTATCTTTAATATTTATTTATTGTTAAACTAAATGCGATAGTTATCTGTTATGATGAATGTTACTATCTTATTTAAAAAGATAGAATTCCCGTTTGGAGTGGGTAACAAAATATCGCTTACTTATGAATAGAATTTTCAACCACCAACCCTCACTCTCTTCTATTATAAATACATCTCATCATCATGTAGAAGGATCTATCTCTTAATATCTTATTTTTAAAAAACATATATAATTATGGGTTAGCCCAGAAAATCGAACCAAAAAATAGACTACCCACACTATAATTAACCGAGACTAATGATATGGTTACGTACGGTTCAAAATTTTACACTTACCAAAATCATTACTCCCTCCGTTTCATAATAAGTGTCGTTTTAGCACTTAAAATTTGTTTCATAATATGTGTCGTTTTAAGTTTTCAAAGTGATTTAATAGGGGTGAATGATGATAATTTTTATTGGAATGTGTATTTGTTGACTAAAGTTGTTCATGCATTGGCCAAAAAAATATAATGAGTGGTAAGATTAAGTAAAAGTTGTAAGTTTTAAAGTGAATAATTGCTTTTCTTAAAAACTGTGTTAATAAGTGAAACGGAGGAAGTATTAATTAACCAAAATCATGGTTTATTGGATTTGCACACCCCTACATCCCTACATTCTGATCCTGCACACGTCCCATTCATGCCTTTATTCTTCTTGAAACATTTTCTGAATAATTCAATAAAATCATTATTTCAATAATTCCTTCCACCGTTTCATATATTACATATAAACGTCCATTCTCATGAGATAAGGTTATACTGAAAGTTCAAATCTTGTTAAGTAATTAATGAAAAAAATATCTTCTTAGAATGAGAGGACGTATGATGAATAAAAATAAATTTCGATCACTCCCTCCAAAAATTCGATGTCTCGAATTAGACTTTCATTATAATGGGTACGTAAAAACAACACATGTGAATTTTTCTCGTATTATTCATATTTTTGTAATTTGTTTTCGAGGGATATGTGTAGTTTGTGCATCCAATATGCATCAATACGCACGAATTGTACATCAGTACTATTAGTTTGTATATCGAGTTTTTTTTATGTAGATTCTTCATTTACAACGAATTTTTGTTAGCTTTGTTTATTTGCATGAACTGTGAATACCATTTCCATTTAATTTTTTATGCACATATCACTAGGTTTAATACAAATGTAAGATGTAACTTTATGTTGCTTTGATGCACAAACAATTAGCTTTGATGCATATAGGTACACTTTTTTTGATCCATTTTGTGCACCTTACATGTACATTGATTTTAGAAGTTCGGTGCACATCTTGCATCGGTTATAAACTTCTTTAATTTTAATGTATATTTTCCCAATTTTGATCTACATTCAGCCGAATTTTGATACACTTACAAAGAAGATACACGTTTTTGTTGTGTTTATTTACCAATTACTCTTTTTGATGAACCTAAAATCATTAGTTTTGATATATAACTAATTATGATGCACAAACATACAACTTTGATGCACATTTGGTCATTTTTTATGCACAAACGATTAGGTTTGATGCATAAACTGTCAATTATGATTTTAAAAATCACAATTTTGATGCACATTCTGAGCACATGTAAAGTAGTGAGGGGATTGGGTAACTAAGTACCGGTTTTAGCAAATTGTATAAACCTAAGTATTGGTCCATGGTTTATCAAGAAATTCTCTCTTTTGCTCATAACTCCTCGTCTCTAATTCTTTCTCTTCCCGCCTTAAATTTTGTCTATCTTCTCATCTTATTGATTTCTTCTCGCACAATCGCACGTGTCACTTGTATCTTTTTTCTTATAAACCACGTGAATATGTTCCAAAAAAGTTAATTGTGATGTACTTTCCCTTGTCTAACTAGAATTTTCAACGCTCTTGATTTCTCCTTGACCAAATAATCTTATAGTTTTCAGAGTATTTTCTATCTAAACATCCATTTTCACGGGATTCATAGCTATGAATACCATAACTATATACTAAAGTGAAAGTTAAAAATAATATTTAGTCTGACACGTGTCACTTTCTCATTTGACCGTATCACTTATCTTTATTAAAATAATTTAATTGGTTAATTTGATTGTAGACCCCCACGTTTATGTAAAATATGAAAGAATGTATATCATTGAGATTTTATCTATAAGTTTTCCTTAAATATATGATTAATTAATCTTACTACATACGAAATTGAAGATTAAAATAATAATACAAAAAAAGCATACATCAAATCCAATTAAATATAAAATTAAAATTATAATCCATAAACATTAAACTAAATCCTACAAATCTTAGGAGTTTTCAATCCTTATACAAAAATTATAATCCTACAAATCTTTACTCGATTTAAAGAATATATTATAGCAGAAATATTGCATCATTTAAATAAATCCCATAAGAAACACATTAAACAAAATAATACAATACAATATTTTATATCAAACTATTCTTTTGAATAATTTTATATAAAAATTTAAAATAAGTTTTTAGTCAAACTAATACTAGTATAGATCTAAAACTAGTATTAGTCTCGTGCCTTAAAGGCATGAATATAATTTAACTAAAAAGTTAGTTTAAATCTTATATAAAGTTATTCAAAAGAATAGTTTAAAATAAAATATTATACTAGTTTATTTTATCTTTTTCTTATAGGATTTAATTTACTGACATAATATTTCTGTCATAATATATTCTTTTCAACAAACAAAGATTTTTAACATTATGTTTTTTGTATAAGGATTGAATAATCCTAAGATTTGTAGGATTTATTGTAATGTTTATGGATTATAATTTTGTATATAGCCCACATACTAAATACCAAAGTTTTATAATGTATAAGGAAAGGATACAATACATAACATCCTAGATAGATTCTAGGTTAAAACTATATCTAAATAAAAATATATCCATTAAAACTTATAAAGAGTGGATTTTCATTATGTGTATAACTTTGGACAGATTTGTTTTTAACATTTGGATAATTACTTGTATTGGTTAAAAATATATCTAAATAAAAATATATACATTAAAATTATAAAGAGTGGATTTTCGTTATGTGTATAATTTTGAATAGATTTGTTTTAAGATTTATATAATTACTTTTAATAATAAGGTTATATCTAAGTACTTTTAGAAAGTTATTAACAATGGGTGATATATAACATATTAGATAGATTCTACAAATTGTACAAACCTTACAATATCTACAACGAATCAAATTGATCTCATATTCTGATTGTATTACGTCGGATAATTGTTTTCATAATTTATTTGTTTCATTGTGACACTTACATCCAAGCATAAAGTAATGCGTGATCGGCTATAACAAATTTATTAACATTGGATTTTTTGGAAATTAAGGTTTTTTTTAGATAATCTGATTTTGCAAATAAAAGGGATTTAATTGAAATTAAGATTTTGATCAAGGCACGATTCTATAAAAAAAATAGGATTGAATTGAAATTGAAACTTGTAGATAAGAAGATTTCTAAAAAAGTAATTTATAAAATTTAAACTCTAATTGTTTTTAAAAAAAAATTAAAATGAAAATCAGTAGATAAGAAGATTTCTAATGTGGGGTGTACAATGAAATTTTAAAAAATTAAATTTTATAAAAAAAAATAAAAATGAAATTGAAGTTAGTATATAATAAGATTTCTATTAAATTATGTATAAAGTTTAAAGTTTAATTTTGTTTACAAAAAATTTAAAAAGGAAATTAGTAGATAAGATTAATTCTAATGTGGGGTCTAAAATCAGTGACGGGACCAGGATTTTAGTTCAGAGGGGGCTAAATAGCTTTATTTTTGTATAATCGTTAAAAATTTGATATTGATCATTTCAGCTTCGAATAAACCCGACATGCTTAATTTATAAGTATAAAATTAGTCCTAATCCGGGTAAAGAAAATGAAACATCATTAAGTTTTTATTAAAACCAAAGTGAAATTAAAGAAACATTATGATCCTATTGACAAATTTAAAGTTCAAACCGATAAATTTTAAATACAACACAAGTGACCCGTGTTTGGACCGTCGGAAATGTGGAAGTGAAGCGGTTAGTAGCTAGACGGAGGTGGGGAGATCTGAGGCAGACAACACTGGTCCTAACAAATTAGAGACCTTGAGTGAACTTTATTAATGGTCGTTTCCATTAGTATACACAAAAATCCGTATATATATATTTTTAAAATTAGCTAATATTTAATATTTTTAACTAAAAATATGTTTCACCATCTCTTTATTTCCGACCTAACTTCATTTCAATTATAGTGTTCGGTGATGTTTGTTTATATATGTGTTCTTTTAATACTCCATCCGTGTCGAAATAGTTGTCTATATAACCACCTTTTCTTGTTTCACAATACTTGTCATATTTACAGTTTTTCCATCAATTTCCATTTATACCTCTAATAATTAATATATCATAATCGTATATGTATTTACATGTTTCTTTACACTAATAATTAACCCTATAATAATATAGGTAATATAGGAAAAATAATTCTTTCTTATTATATATACAAATGCTATTTGTACAATTATTTTAATACGGACGGAATAATATATTACTATATATAATAATAATTATAAAAAAAACTATAAAATCCCAGTACAGCCCCTGGCCACTGGGCACTATGTGGTACTGTCACTGTCTACAATGAAATTTCAACCAATTAAACAAATTAAATTATTCTAATAAAAATGGGGGATGCGGTACAATGAAGAGTTGACACATGTCGTATTAAATATTATTTATAACCTCCAAATTAATATATAGTTATGATAATAAGGTATGGGAGGCAGAGCTGCAATCAGGCTCCATGACATCAATGAAGAGTTGCATTATCTAACCAAAAAAAAAAAAAAAAATCTCCTTTTTTTTTGGTCGAAAAAGAAAAATCTCCTTTATTAGTGAACTTCTCTTAATATTTAAAAAAACACTCTTTAGTAGAAATATTAAAAATGAAACCCAATATTTTAGTGACCAAGGCGCTAACTTCTTGATTTTATTTTTTTGGTGCGGTCAAACTTCATGATCTTCTCACCTCAACTTCTCCTATATAAGTACGTGCATAAACTCCTCCGAATCATATACACAACTCATCATCATTTGCTTAATTCTTCTCTTAAAAGCATATTAATTTCAGCGCTAGCTAATATAATTATGGGGCTCAAGGGTAAGCTAATCGGCGAGTTCGAGGTGAAGTCATCGGCCGAAGACTTCCACCACCAGTGGCGCCACAAGCCCCACCACATCTCCTCCTTCTCCGAGCTAGTCCACGACTGCGAGCTCCACGAAGGCGAGTTCGGCCAGCCTGGCGTCACCATCTGCTGGCGCTATCCCGATGCCGGTACCATTTAACTAATTGTCGAATTAAATTACGTACCATGCTAACTTGCACTAGCTTAATCTAACGTAACTCATCCTTTCTTAATCTAAGATTGGTTCCGCTAGACGTACTTGTGTATTTGACCTAACGTAACTCATCCACATTCACATAATCTCTTTTATTTATATTGGCTCAGTGGGCGTTAACAGTACGTCTCTTAATAATATGCCATAACCCATATGTATATGTACATCGGTATATTTTACGTTGACTTATTCAGGTTAAAACCCTACCACATGAACATTTTAAACCTCGCACACAGCTCGATCGATCTATATTATATTTAACTAGTTGTACGGGTGTATATAATGAGTTTTCATTATGAAAATTTTCGTTAATGAATCAATTAAACCAAAAAATAGAGCTGCAAAATGAAAATCATATATAGTTCTCGATGTATGGGGATAGGCTGATCGAAGTCCCAAAATTAGATGTTTGGGACGAAAAAAATTGAGCCTAACTATATAATATTTTCGTTTATGACTTGAAGAGTTGAAGATAGGCTTTTTTCGAAAACATACGAGATCTAGCCCTTTAGCCTCTTTCAATATATATGCTTACATTTTGATGTATATACGTGGTATATATATATGTGTAGATGGTAAGCCCCTCTCATCGAAGCAAACGGTTGAATTCCACGACGAAACGAAGACAATCGTGTTCACGGTGGTCGGAGGAGAGCTGTTGGACGTGTACAAGACTTGTGTGATAACTCTCGAAACCATTCCAAGGGAGGGTGGACCCAACCTCGCGAGATGGACTATTGATTACGAGAAGATCCACGAGGATGCGCCTCACCCCGTGTACACCCTCGATGTCATACTTAATGTGGGAAAACACATCGAGATCGAACATGTCAAAAAGGCTGATGCCTAAGGAGATCCATCCATCCATCCATCCATCCATCCATCCATCCATCCATCCATCCATTGTGCTTATCGATCGATCTATGTATGAATAAGGAAATCGGTGTTAATTTATTAATCCGATTTGTTGTTGTTTCTGTGGGTTTGATATTCCCTATGGTTTGATGTTTGTAATGCTCTTTGTTGATTGCTTTTGTTAATCTTTATGTGGCCCACTTTGTATTGATCAATACAGTATTGTGTATGTCTCGATCGAATCTGTTGATCGCTCATGTGTTTTTTGTTTTTGAATCTGTTAATCAATACAGTATTCTCTATCGTTTGATCTTGTTTTTGAATAGTTGTCATTCGATCAATTTCACATGGATTGTGTTTTCGCAGATTATGGATATGGTATATATGGTTATCGTTATGTAACAAACTGTTTCTCAATCAGTCTAGTCGCATAGAACAGCAATGATTTCATAAATTTTGCTTATTTGGGAAAACTTCATTGACGATCTCAACGGTAACCAGAGGTGTCAAAACAAGATCCAATAAAATAACCAAAAATTTTAGGGTTAGCACTCGACACGAAAAGTAGCGAGTAAAGGAAAAAACCCGAACCTGATTGGGTTGAAATCCGAAACCGATCCAAATTCATTGGATTGACCTGATTTTTTTATATATGTGGAATAAATCTATTTTATTTCAAACATTTTAATAAAATTTATTATAAAAAATAATATTTTATTATTAAATATTATCATTAATTATAATACTATTTTTATAATCATTAAATTTTCAAGTTCTTGATCCATTAAATCGACCCGAACTTGAACAATAACCAGTCAGGACCCAACCCGACTCGACCTGTAACCCGATTGACCTGAACTTGCACTCAAACAGAACCTAAAATGACCGAAACCAAATCCGTCCGAACTGACCCGTTTGACAACTCTAATTGTAAGCATGGTGGCAAAAAATGCTAACTTTATAAAAGTGTGCCAAATTGCTTTAGAATGTTGTTGCCTACTCCCTTTGTCCCATATCTATTGTCCATAAAGTGCATGTGTCTGGCATTGTTATTTATGCAAGTTGTAGATTGAGTTATTTAGAGAAAAGAGTTGGTAAAAATTTGAGATTTTTTTTGGGGGGGGGGGATCCATCACTTAACATCTTAACCAATGAAATTACAGGTTGAGTTTTGTGGGGACCAATCAGATTTGTGCATTCAATGCACACGGATAAGCATACACACACACACACATTTAAAGCACCATTACGGCTTACAAACCAAAGAATATTCTCTGCTCAAACCTCAAATATAGTCTAGAAAAACATTACAGTCCAGGAAAAACAAAAAAAAATAGTTTGCATCATTGCTTTAACTCTTGGCTTCAATTCTTGACCTCAATGATGATCCATCTCCAAAAGTTCCAAAACCAACCGAAGTAAGGCAACACAGTTTTGATCTCAATCAGCCAACAAGGATGATGACAGAGGAGGGATAACATCAAATAGAGACTCAAGACACACAAGCAGCAAGTTCACATCATCAGCCAAAGAAGTCAAAGCTCAATAGTCAACAAAGGTTCCACATTCTTATGAAACTGCATCAAATACCAACAGAAAAGGGATGTCTCATACGAGGAGACATGCAAGAAGTTGCAAATGAATTTAATGTGTCAACAAGGACAATATTCAGAATATGGAACATGGCTTATAGAACAGTAAGTTCAAGCAGGGCAAATGCCTAATGTCACCACAAAATTCCACAATGGAGGCAGGAAGAGGATAGAGATTGACATAGCAAAAATAGCATCACTAATCAAGGGGGATAAAACTTGCATAAGAGATTTGGCAAGCAAGCTAGAGATGTCAAAGAGTTCTACACACAAGCTACTCAACAGAAGCATAATAAGACCACACACAAATGCCCTGAAGCCAGGACTCAAGGATGCAAACAAGTTGACAAGGTTAGAGTGGATTCTAAGCCTATTAAATGGATCCACACCAGCAACTAAGACACAATATTTTCCAATGTTTGATTTCATGCACATTGATGAAATGTGGTTCAATTTAAGTAGGAAATTCAACGTGTCTATCTAGCACAAGATGAGAGAGGGCAGTACAGATCAGCAAGCTCAAGCAAATTCATACCAAAGGTAATGTTCACTGAAACAGTGGCTAGACCTGGGTTTGATGCAGGGGAGCAGTGCATATTTGATGGCAAGATTGGAATTTTTCCATTCACATACGAGGAGCCAGCAAAGAGGAATTCAAAGAATAGAGTCAAAGGGACAATGGTGACTAAACTAATTGAATCTAGCAATCAAAAGGTCACAAGGAGCATGCTAATTGAGCAAATAGTACCAGCAATCAAGGCAAAGTGGCCACAAGATGGGGCAGAGCATAGAGTCATATTCATTCAACAAGATAATACAAAGGCTCACATAACTCAGCAAGATTCAGAATGGAAAAAGGTATACAAGCAAGATGGATTCACTTTTATTCTAGTGCAACAGCCACCTAATAGCCCAGGCGCGGCTTAAATATTTTAGACTTAGGGTTTTTTAGGTCTATTCAATCCATGATGCATAAAAAAATGCCCAAGGACATAGATGGGATGCTAGATGTTGTTCATGATGTATTCAATGAGATAGATCCTAAGACTTTAAGCAATGTATAGATGATACTTCAGTATATCATGAATGAAATCATGAAAGTGAGGGGAGGGAATGATTATGAAATTTCACATGTGAACAAAAGAAGGCTGGAAGCTCAGGGAATTCTGCCAAGTGAAGTATCAACACCAATGTGCGCAATACAACAAGCTTGGAATATGGTTCATGAAAACAGAAGTGAAAACAAAGCTGAAAACAGAAGTGGAGTGCAAGAGGAAGAAGCAGTTGAAGAAAACACTCATGCAAGTCAAGAGGATCCATTTGAAGAGCATGATTTCATGTAGGGATAACAAGCATGCTTTCCCTACATGAAATCAAGTGAAAACTGTCTTTTGGTCACTTTTCGTGCACATAAATGTAAGTAGATGTGTAAAATGTAAGAATGAATGGAAACTGACTTTTATAAGGAAACAATATGAATCTAGTATGAAAGCATTTATCACAGATTGAGAATGAAAACAGAAGCATGAACAATTACGGATGCTTGAGAAAAAAAGGAAAAAATAATCTCAGATTTTCCCCTGCCATCATTGATGCATGTTCAACCACACAACCCATGTAGCTGTGTGACATGCCAAAGCCATATAAATGCCTGGCTTCATAAGAATATCAATGGGAGTGAGGCCACCTAAGAACATGTATCTCAACTTACAAGGCATCATCATTGATTAAACAAAAGGGAAAAAAAAATCTCAAACTATCCCCTTTCATCATTGATACATGATCAACTACACAACCCATACAACTTTGTGACATGCCAAAGCCATATAAATGACTGGCTTCCACAAGAATGTCAATGGGAGTGAAGCACTCAAAGATCATGCATCTCAGCTTAAGAGGTATCATCATTGATAAGAAAAAAATAAATTGAAAGCACAAACACAAACACAAACAAAAGGACATGCATAAGGTATAAACAAAAGCACAAACACAGAAACAAAATTCTGTAACATACAAACATGCTCAACATACACATGCTCAACAGTATTCTGTAAGGATGCTTGCAGAACCATGCTCAAATAATTCTGTAAATATACAAACAAAACATGCTCAACATACACAAACAAAAGCACAAACATACAAACAGAATTCTGTAAACATACAAACATGCTCAACAGATGCTTAACAAACATAAACACAAACATGCTCAAGAGGTATCATCATTAAGGATGCTTGTAGAAACATGCTCAAATATTTCAGACTCAATAAACATTGCAGAAACATACGCATGCTTAACAAACATAAACATAAACATTGCAAATTCAGTGATAACAGAAACAACAAGCATGATCTCACACGCAGCAACAAACAACAAGCAAGCAATCAAGTCACATGGAAGAGATATGAGCATAGCTTTAGGGGACTTAGCTCAATCAGTTTTCCTCCTCCAAATCAGGGGCGAGTTCACCATCAAGAGAGTCTAAACCAGCATAGCTCTGTTCAGGATCAGGGGCCATTTCATCATTAGGGGATTTTATTGGGCCCTCTTTCTCACTTGTCCCCTTCTTTGGTGTTTTTTTGGGGGATTCTATCTCCGGCCTTAGACGCCACTAGCTGAAGGAGTGCACCCCAGTACAGTCAGAGCCTCCGTGACACTTTGGTTAAGAGCAATATAGATCCAGAGATTCATATGATAGGGGACTATCATTACGAAAAATTTCCTCTGGATCCAACTCAGGTTGAGTAGAGAGGAATATGGACCTGCAAACCAAATAGAGGCAATAGTTAGAAGTGAGGCACAACAACAACAAAAACAAAAAATTACAAAAAGAAGGTTGAGGGTCAACTCACCAGAGGATGAGATGGAGGGGAAATGGAATAGAGGCTCAAACCAGAGAGGTGCAACCCATATGCAGAAAACATCAAAACATTGAGACAAATGAGAACAGAGGAGATAAGTGAGAAATACATGCTCAATAACATAAAAGTCAGCATGCAATAACAAATTCAAGGGGAAAATGGACTCACCATTGTTAGAAGGTGGATCCATCTCAACAAAATGCAACATGCAACAATCACAGTAGACAAGTGAGCAATAGATGACAAAACAGCAAGCCAACATGCAATAGAACTAAACACGAAGACAAGTGAGACAAGTAAACCTCACCACGAAGTACACCTAGTCTAGATCCAACCAACAAGTCAAAATGCAGGAACCAGAGGAGTCAGGGCAAGAGCAAGAATAGAGCACAAAACACCACACCAAAAACACAAGGAAAACACCAGAGAAGTGAGAATCCAAGGAAAACAGAAGTTTTCGAAAACAGAAGCATGAAGGGGAGATCGAAGCCACAAACCTCACAAAAGCAAGATTGAAGAGAGAACGAAGCCCCAAAAACTGAAGCAAGATCGAAGCGAGATCAAAGCCCCAAAAACAGAAGTGAGATCCAAGCATAAACGAAGCCCCAAAAAAAATAAAATTGAAGAACACAAGAACGAGATCCAAGCCACAACAGAAGCAAGATCTAAGCAAGAAAAACGAAGATAGATCGAAGAACGAAATTGAGATCCAAGCCTTAAAATCAAACCCAAGCGAAACACAATCAAATGAAACCCAAGCAACAACAGAGACGAAACCAAGATCGGCTAACGAAGATAGAGACGTAGATAGAGACGAAACCAAGATCCAAGCCACTAAATCGGCTCCAAAGACGGAACCAAGATCGAATAACGAAGTTAGAGACGAAGGCCCAAAACCAGAAGACAAATCAAGCCAAAAATCAAGCAAAGCCAAAAACAACGAAATCAAATTCGAAATCGAAAAGCAAAGCAAGAACGAAGAGAGGATTGAGGGGTTTTTGAGTGAGATGAAGAGGGAAAAGCTAGGGTTTGTGTTTGAGATGAGAGGGAGTGTTAGAGGCGAGCGGTGCAAAAATGGGAGGGGGAAGGAGGGTTTCTGTGACCTTAGCTTTAAAGACAAATTCACAATTGGATCAAGCACTCAAAGCCCATAAAGGCCCATGAACGAGATGCTCCCACACGCCCCATTAATAGAGCTCAGTTTAGTCCAATTTTCAGCCCAAAGTTTTATCCCCAAACCATAGCTCAATGGATCTTGTTAGATTCAAATAAAAAAATTTGGGTGTAAAATTGTTTATGCAATTTCGTGTATATTTTGCCATATGATTTGTTTATTTGTAATGTTTTGGTTGATTTAATTAGGTTGAGAGAAGTTAGTTGGGTGGAAGAAGAAGGTAGATTAGGTAAGAGAAGTGATGTGATTGGGATAAAAGTGTAAACGGTATGACTGAACAAAAAGAGAGAACTGTCACTAAACACACGTTCCTTATAGTTCGTCGTAAGCGACAGTTCTCTCTTTTTGTTCTTTTTCTTACAAACTTATTTTGTTATTGGGTTTAACCTTTCTCTGGATCTTACACCTAGTTCTTCATTGTTCTTCGTGAGTTCTTGGTGTTATTCGTGATCGTGACGATATGCTCTGAATATTCTCTGAAAGGTTTAAGTCACAATAAATACCCGAGGGGGATTTATAGTGCTTGGGAAGGACGTCTTTCCTCTTGACGATCATAACCTTCTGGTACGTTGCAACAGGATCGGCTTCCACGTGTCCTTGTCTGTGATGGAGGAAGCTTCCTGGCAACGGCTGTAGTACTCGACTACAGGATCAACTTCCACGTGGTGATAGACTCAACAACAGGATCTGCTTCCACGTGTCCCAGATGATCAAAGCTTATCGACTGATGTCATTTTGTCGGGTATCCTTGTAAGGACTCTGAAGTTGAGCTTGCGTTCCTACTTGCTTAGGACTCACGTAGTTGGTCCTTAATTCTTGAAAAGTGGCATTCCTACTCCTTAGGGAGGACCACACGACTTGTTGTCATTTCATGACCTGCGTTCTTAAAACACTTGGACAACTTCATTAGATCAAAGTGAGTTTGTCATATCAAAACTAAGGGACGATTGTAAAGGGCACAATGTTAAGTACAAGGGAGTCCTTAACATCGTTCCAACAATTTCTCCCTTTTTGATGATGATAAACCCTTAAGCAAAATAATTTGACTTTAAAGCTTAGCATGCATGAAAACTCTAAGAGCGTCCTCTGGGACTTGGCATTTTTAAATGAACACAAGTTTTCAGCCTTTGATCTTTCTAACATTTGGCAATTTCTAATCGTCCCTCAAAATATTTAGAGCAGCGTTCCTTAGACCTTCACTAATAGTTCCCCCTTAACACTTTCTTATTGTACATAACAAATATATAGCGCATCTCTACAGATCTAAACTTCCCCCTTTTGGCATCATCGAAAAGGATAACAAGTGAATAAGGACGGTAGCATATAAAAACATAATTAATGTCAAGTGAACGCTTCAACAATCAATGCACAAAAATAGAAGAACTGCCATTCGAACAAGAGTTATAGAGTATTGTCATTACAAACCCATAAAAAAGTGAAGTGTTTAAATCAAAAGAAGCACAAGCAAAATGATAAGGGATGGAACGGAGGAATGGTGATCATTGAGGAGATCTGCGTTCGGACTCTTGATAATGCTTGAGAAGCTTTTCATGTAGTTCCATAGATTCTCGTAAAGTCTGAATGAGGAGGCATTGATTTTGGAGAATAGAAGCCATCGGTTGTTGAGGAGGATACTGTTCAGGATTCTCCGGAGGAGGGATCGGCTCAGGACGACTGCTAGACGGGACGTCCATTGGAGGCGGCAAGTCACTCAGCAAGACATAGTCCAAGAGGGAGAAGTCTTGTCCAATTGGCTTTGTCCCTTAAGACTCAGTTCCAAGACTTGCACGACGTTCATCTTCAGCTTCATTGGCAAGTCTCTCTTGTTCAACCCTCTTTTCAGCTTCCTTAGCTTCTTCCTCAAGCTGCTTTCTGATGGACGAAAGCTCTTCAGAGTTTCGGATCTTGACCAGTCCCTTGCGCTGATCCCAATGCATCCCTAGCTCTTCCTCATAGGAAGTCGTCCCTAAAGCTTGTAGGGTACTCGGACACTGACTACGCTGGTCACGTTATTGATAGAAAAAGTACTTCAGAAATGGCTCAATTCCTTGGTTCATGCCTTGTCTCGTGGGGATCCATGAAGCAGAGTTCTGTGGCGCTTTCAACTGCGGAAGCCGAGTACGTTTTGCTGCTGCTTCATGCTGTTCACAAGTCCTTTAGATCAAGTATCAACTCGAGGACTATGATATGACTCCATTATGTTGTGAGGTTAGGTTATCAATCTTAAGCTTAACGGGGTTTCACTAGTGAACATAGGGAAGGACTCCATTGTTCAGAGAATTGTGTAAACTCGCCATTAAGGTTGTATGGACTCCTCATATATAAGATAAGGAACGGCTATTCGAAAATCCTCCACGAAGGTAGAGGTTTACTCACAAGGACTACTTTGGTCTTGTGAGGTTCCTCTATAAATACCTGTGTCCCTGTCTTATTTCTTTTACCTGTTTAAGTCTATTAATTACTTCCACTGCATAAAGGATGCGCATTAGAACTGATTAACGATCCAACAGAAGTATATCCTATAACATCATTATGGATGAGAACATAAAATTTCGGGTGATTTTGAATCGCATTGAGTGACATACTTGACCAAGTTTAGTGATTTCATTGGGCGCAACATTACAACTCTTAGGGCATCTCCAAGAGTTTCCCATAAGTATCTTCAAAATGAAGAACCAAAATACATATTCTTCAAAATTATTTTATTCGAATTCTAATAGTTTTCCTATCTTAAATATTTTTATATTTGTAATATACAAAAATATCCCAGTATTTTTTTTTATAAGAGATAAATCAACTTATTAAAAGTTGACATGATAGAACTTGCAATTAATGTCTTCCCCAAGTTATCTTAGAGAATTCCCCAAATCTAGGGAAAGAAACTCATTTTTTTGGAGAAATCCCAATAATGGAGATTGTGATGTGAAAATTGTTTGAGTGAAAACTTATATCATATTCTTCATATTCACACTTTTCAAAAATACGGAGAAGCTCGAGGAGATGCTCTTATTGATGAAAGAAACTCTAATGGCCTTTGGAGAACTTAACGAGACTATGATATTGGAAATTATCGTGTACATTTCACATGGACATTACCTTTGCTTATTTATCGGAAATTATCGCGTGTGTTTCCCATGTACTTCATTAAAATTAAGGTTCTCATTCTAAACTATAAATCGGAAAACCCATCTACCATAATACAGTATAAAGCGGAAGCTATGTCTTTGTTAAAATTTGCGCCACCTCATCAACGTTGAATAAAAAAATGTTATTTATGCTATGTAATTAATGCTGAATAGAATAATGATTTTATTTTAACAATGTTAACTACCATTTATATCTACTATAATATCTTATCCAGTTTTTGATAGGTTAATTTATTTTCCTAATATAAATCAATAGCAAATCTTGCTAGAATCAATAGAAAAAATGATTTTGGATAACTTTGATATCTTCCTTACTTTTGATATGAAAATAAAATGTTCATTTTAAAAGTATTTTATTTTAGGTAAAAGGGATTTTTTCAGTTTTATGAAGATTTTACATAATTAATAATTAAAAATAATAGATTTCAAAATTGAAATTAAAAAAAATACATATATAGGTTAATCGGTTCGAATTTGGGTATATCGGGTTTGAATTGTAAATTCTCGAATAAAAAAAAGACTCGAATCAAAATTCGATCTTAGATCGATTAAGTCCGGTTTACATTTACGTTACCCGTACATGGTACGGGATTTGTAATAGTTACAATAACTACTCAAATCTTGCCCAATAGTTTACTCAGCCAAAGTGTGCCGGTGGGCTAGGTCTTCGTTCCATGCGCTCTTCAAACTCTGTTTTGCTATCGAAACTCAGCTGGAGGGTCCTCAACGAACCCAATTCCATTTGGAGTCGTGTGGTAAGGGGGAAATATTGTGGCTCAAGGTTGGATATTGATATGTTTCAGGCTCGTCCTCGTTCGTCGCAAATGTGGAGAGGCATCCTCCATGGATCGAAAACTCTGTTGCTGGGGATTGGGATGGCTGTTGGGAATGGCCGAAGTACGTTGTTTTGGGATCACCCTTGGTTAATTGACAAGTCGCTCGTGGATGTTGCTTTGCTACCAATCTTGGATGAAGTGAAGGGCATGACAGTTGCGGATGTGTGGTTAGGCAATTCCTGGAATTGGTCCTTGCTCAACGAGCTACTTCCTTCCGGGATTTTGCAACAGCTTCAATCCTTTAGACTATCATCTGATGCAGGCGCTGATGATACTTTCATGTGGTTTCACTCATCTTCAGGGGAATTCAACACTAGGTCAGCTCGCCATCTGATCCTAGACACTAGCCATGGTGATCACCACCCGCGTTGGAAGGCGATATGGTCAGCTCCCGCTCAACAACGGGTCCGGCACTTCCTCTATCTTGCGTCCAACAATGCTGTTTTATGTAATAGCGAACGGGTCCGACGACACCTGACCGCTTCGTGTTCCTGTCCTCGTTGCCCTTCGGAAGAGACTTTACTGCATTTGCTCAGAGATTGCGATGTAATCAAGGACGTCTGGTTAGCTCTCAGTGGAAATGGGCTTGGTCCGTCGTTTTTCTCTTGTATGGATGTTGCTGATTGGATCCATGCTAATGTGCGCACAGGGGATGATTGGAGCACGATCTTTGCAAACATGGTATGGCAAACGTGGAAATTGCGTAATAAGCTGATTTTTGATGGTTCTGATCTGTTGCACAGGTTGTCTAGCATTGTGTCTTCGGTCTCGGATGCGTACTCTGCTGCGTCCGTTTTATCTAGCCGCAATTTGGGTCCAACGTAACCTGTTAGTCACTCCCAAACGCCCGCCCCTAGTTGGTCTCCGCCCCCGTTTGGTTGGATTACCTTGAATGTCGATGCAGTTTCGAAAGGCAACCCCGGTAAGGCTGGGGGTGGGGGGATTTTTCGAGATGAAAAGGGTGAGTTTATTCGGGCTTTCAGCTATAACTGCGGAGTTTGCACAGCTCTTCGAGCAGAGCTCTTGGCGTTAAAGCATGGGCTGGAGCAGGCATGTCTTATGATGATTCCAAACATGATCATTCGATCCGACTGCAGTACCGCTGTGTCCCTTCTTCAGCAGCCTAACGCAGTCCACCTTCGGGATTTCCATCTGGTACGAGACTGTCGTTCCACCATCGCTAGCTATCCGGGGCGTGTAAAAGTGATGCACATCAGTAGGCAAGCCAATTTGGTGGCTGATGGAATTGCAAATTTAGCCATTACTCTTGATTCCTCTTTTCATATTTTTAATGTTCTTCCTAATTCCTGTGCTGAAGTTTTCTTACATGATTATGTAGCCCTTCATAGGGCAAACTAATTTAGTTAAATAAAGTTTTTCGCAAAGCCCCGTTTCCTGATAAAAAAAAAAATCTTGCCCAATAGTGTGGGTAGGTATATTAAGCTAGTGGAGATATCATCACGAGTCGATTAGTGATATTAATAAACTAAATAATATTGTACTACCAAATAGTAAAATGAAATCAATAATTTAGTGGGCAATCATGGCGCTCACCTCAGTACCTCACGTCCTCGCCTTCTATATAAGTGGGCAAACTCCTCCGAATCATATACACAACACAACCCATCATTTCCATAATTCGATCTCCTAGTATATTAGTGAGTTAATTTGGCTTCTAATTATATATGGGGCTCAAGGGTAAGCTAATCGGCGAGTTCGAGGTGAAGTCATCGGCCGATGACTTCCACCACCAGTGGCGCCACAAGCCCCACCACATCTCCTCCTTCTCTGACATAGTCCACGACTGCGAGCTCCACGGCGGCGAGTTCGGCCAGCCTGGCGTCACCATCTGCTGGCGCTATCACGAGCCCGGTACCATTTACCTAATTATAATTATCACTCTACTTAGCTTGTACGTACTAAATTAATTAATTAACCTGTCTTCTCACCGGCCATGAGCTTTTGATAAATAATTGAACTACTCCTTACACTTGTTTTCTTTGTGATTTTATAATTTATACAGTAATATATATGTTATTGGTCGCGTCGGTACACTCTATGTTGACTTAAAACCCTTTTCACATGAACATTTTACTTCTACGTTGTCCAATGGGTCGATCTGCATGACCCAAAAGCGTGCAAATAAACTTGACCCGTTATGTATGCGTTCACAACTTAGATCACAACTGATATGCTTCAACCAATCTTGATGTATGTGGTGTATAATATGTACGTAGATGGTAAGCCCCTCTCATGCAAGCAAACAGTGGAGTTCCACGAGGAAACAAAGACCATCGTGTTCACGGTGGTTGGGGGAGAGCTGTTGGACGTGTACAAGACGATGGTGATCACTCTCGAAACCATTCCGAGGGAAGGCGAACCCACTCTCGCGCGTTGGACCATCGATTATGAGAAGCTCCACGAGGACGCGCCTCACCCCGTCAGCACCCTCGATGTCATACTTAACGTCGGCAGACACATCGAGATTGAACACCTCAAAAAGGTTACTGCCTAAGAAGGACATCCATGCATCCATCCATCCATCCATCCATGCGCTTTTAAATATATAGTTGATCGATCGATTTCCATATAAATGCATATGATCAACCATTCAACCTAGCTACTTAGCTAGGCTACTAGCACGTAGCTTGGGTTGGGTTGGGTTGGCTATATATGTTTAATTATATGTACGAATTAATAAGGAGATCGATCGAGGTTTTATAAATCCCCTTGTCCTTGTATGTGTTGTTTGATGCATAGTATGCACTATGATCACTGATCAGTCCTTGGATCAGTGTTTGTTTGTAATGCCCTCTTTTGTATCATTGTATGACTTTGTAATCATCAATACTAGCATACATGTGCGTATTGATCGGGTGCATCTTTTGTTATATGTGAATTATTATTATTATTATTATTATTATTATTATTATTATTAAGAAAACAAAATTACATGAAGTTGGATGGGAGCCTCGAAAAAAGCTGCGCTCCCAAACCTTTCTGAATACAAAAGCTTAACCTATGAAAAACAAAAGCTCCGCTCTTCGCATTATTAGAGTGACTAATAGAGAGGGACTTAATACGTGAAAGCAAGTCCAAGGCCTCATTGTCGAATTCTCCAAAAGTAGAGAAAGCAAAAAGGATAAACTTGTATCCATTCTCCTCACATTTGGACACATACTTCTTCCTTTTCCTCTCCACGGCATTATGCAAGGCCAACCCAGGCGCCCAAGCACTCGCACCTCCACCAGCAAAGGGAGAGACACCGGTCACATCCACACAAGCATCCTTACCTTGGTGCCAATTAAAGAGTAATAAGTCTGCGGGCCTAAGATCCTGCCCATTATCCGAAAGGAAACCCATGGGAGCCTCTTTCCGCACCGCGATCCCAACCTTGGAGCAAATGTCAACCAGAATATCACGCACCAAATTATGTCTGAACTTGACCCCCACCTCACTAGAACAGTGGACAGCATGATCCCCCCATTTGTCCATCCTAGGGGCATTACAACTTGGGCAAACACTACCATCAGCAAACAAAGGAATCATAAGTCTGTAGCTCAAAACAGAACGAAACTGACGATGATTCATCCGCTGTCCCAAGCCATCAATAGGGATAGTGAACAAAAAATCTTGTGCATGAGGAGAATGAACACTGTTAAGAACGGCAACCTCTCTTGAGCCCAAACTGTGCCTATCGACGAGACTCTTGTCAATAATACCAAAGTAACACCTTGCCAGAGCATCATTTGGGGGGCAGGAGAGACAGTGGTGAAAGAGAAAGCATCGACATTGCAAAATGTATTGAAATCATCAAGAGCATGCTGAAAGGAGGAGCCAGGAGAAACTATACCCGTATTTAATAGAATCTTGGCCTGCAGGGTGCGCGTCTGAAGCCGAGAAGCAAGAAAAGCATAACGGATAACATCTCCAGCGGCAAAAATGCCAAGACCACCGTCTTTGATGGGGACAGTGGCCAAACGCTATTGCCAATCTCCAAAACCAGGCCCTGATGCAGTTATAACCTTCTCCAAGGAGAGACGCAAAGCATGGTCAAATTGAACTTGGGCATCCTTGAAAGACATAGGAGAGCAAGTTCTCAAAGCATAGGACAACTTTGCAACCCCAGCACAATTACGAAGGAGAAGGAGCTCACATTGAGGGTCATTAAGCCGATTGACCGCTTCCATTAAAGCAATGGATTTAGAAACTCTCTTCAAGGCTAAGTCCCGATTGAAACCCACATCCAAGCTGACCGACCCCCCAAGAAGTTTGACACCACTACGAGGGCGAGAGATGTTCGCCGGGAAAACACCCTCCACCAGACTTCTAGGATCCTCCACAGGCCAGAAAAGCTCAGTTTTATCAACATTCAAGAACAACCCACGAGCAGGCCCATCAAACCTAATAATATCAAGAGCCTTGGCCACCATAAGGGTATCTCCAACAATGGTCCCATCATCAAGATACCAAGCCTGAAGGGTGAGACAACACGCACGATTAATGGACTGAACCAGAGGATGCAGAGCAAGAGCGAACAACAAAGGCCCCAAAGGATCACCTTGTTGTACCCCCTGACATGACCAAAGGACAGAGTCTCCGTAGTAGAGCCTAGCTGGTTGAGAATAACAAAACTCAACCCAAGGAGCAATAGATGGACACCTCATCCTAGTCTCCTGAAGCAGGACACTCCTATCAACAAGGTTGAAAGCGTTCTTGAAGTCCACTAAAAGCATAGAAAGCCCAGGGTCGATGCCTTTAGACTCAACAAGTCGATTCACAGAGTGCAGAACGGCCTCACAACCCCCGGGAACACCCACTCCGAACTGAAAGTCATGCAAATAACTGTTCATAGAAGGGCCAACCACAGATGAAGCAACCTTGGAAACAAGCCTCCTCCACACAGTGCCAACAGCAATAGGACGCACGCCACCACCCGGCTTAACCAAGGCGGTCAAGGGGGCACTAGCAATGAACTCACCTAATTGGCTTGTACACTGACCCTGCAAGAACAAGTTAACAACCCCAATGATGGAACCCAACAAATCATCAACCACTACAGAAGCACCCCCGCCCAAAACATCAACAAAATGTTGAGCCCTAAGCCCATCACGGCCACAGGAAGCCCCTTTAGGGAAGCTGCGAATCCTAGCTAGCACCACATCTTTGTTAACAAAGAGAGCGTCCTCACCCAAAGGAGAAGAAGGCAAAACCGGGGAGGGGGCATAGGGGTGTTTATCCTCCAATTCACGGAGAGTGTCAGGATTAAATGGGGCAACTCCAGAAGACGTAAGGACTTTAATAGCAGCGGTGAAGTGTCCGTCGCCAAGTTTACGCTTACATTGGAAAATGTTAACTTCACCGGGGCTTCTTGATTTCTCCACACCCCTAGAGGGAGGCACCACATCCGAAAGTCGATCAAGAACCAATCCAAGCCTATCACCAGGATCCCTCCATCTAAGAATGGCGCGAGAAATACAATCAAACTGACATCGCTCCCGCACTCCCGACCGTCGTTGAACCCTATTGGAAGGAACAAAAACAGTCAAAATGCAGCTAGGCAAAATAAGAAGCTGCACCCACGCAGAGACGTCACTCGGGCTCCCTAAGACCTTATCAAGAGCACTAAGAAAAACTCTAGCAAAGCCAAGTCTCAACTTAGGGGGGATGCACTTAACAGTACGCAACTTCCTTGAAAAGACACGATTAAGGAGGTGAACGTCAAAGCAAGCAGGAGCATCTCCAGGACAGGGCAACTGAGAGGGAACAGAAGAAGCGCTATCAACCTCACCAACCACGCCATCTGAAACCAACACAGCAGGCCTAGAAGGCTTGGAAATACCGCGAACCGCAACGTCCTCAAAGCAGGGTGCATGAACCACAGAGCCATCAGAATGCTTACAATTCTTACTAAACGTATGAGTGCACAAACACTCACCACATAGCCAGATACCAGCCTGATGAAGCGCGGAGTCCAAAGCAGAAAAAAGGTCAAAATCACTAGCAATCCGCGCCTTGTGAGAAGCCGCCAAATCCGCTGAATTAAAATGACGCGTTCGCAAGTGGGCAATAAAATAATTCTTCGAAAGCCCTCTATCCCCTCCACTATTACACCCATCAAAGCCTTTCAGCGGACACAAAAATCGGCTGAAATCACTACTAGCCATGGAAAAGGCCGCAAGAACTGATCACGTCTACGAAACCAACAACCCCCACAACAACACCACAGCACCACAAAACCCAAAAAAGCACGGCAAATTAAGCACCCACTACAGGACAACTAACAAGAAGAAGAGCAAAACACTGACGATCACCACAGGAAGACAAGAAGAGGCTTGTTGCAGGGAACAACAAAAACGATCAACACTACAAGACAAAGCACTGCCGGCACTACAGGACAAACGAATGCCGATCGAGACCGGCAACAGCAAACAACGAAGACAACAGCAAACGATCAAGCAACAGCACAACACAATCAACCGGCCAGACAAATTAAACAACCGCCCAAACAACCGAACAACCCGACGAACACAACAGCGCAACAACACATCGACAAACAGCCCCTACCGAACATGCACAACAACACAGTAGCACCCTACGATCACCCAAACAACCGCCCGAACAGCCCCGACGAGCGGCCCTACGAACGCCTGACGACGCCGGCCCTACGCCTCCGACCGCCTACAAACAACCCCCAACGCCCTACGATCGCCCTAACCCCCTACGATCGCCCTAACGCCCTACGATTAGCTCTCGTTTTTATTTTTCTATTTTCTATTACATGAAAACATTGTATGCTACTTTTTTTGTAAACTGTCCCAGGGTAGTGTTGGTGGGGCGTTTGTTTGGAGACTTATCTAAACGTCTATATTAAATCAAGCAAAAGATGGGTATTCTGTACGATTTTAGGATCGATAATACATAGGAATCGGAATTTTCAAACCCTAATTAAAATAACATTAGTCAAATAAATTATACAATTTAATAAAATATCTATCTATCTATTACTATATACTAAAGCGGAAGCAAATTCTGCCACCGTATTGCGCCATATCACCCCCTCTTTTAAAAATCGATCTTATTAAATCTTGATTTTATCATAATCTTATACTAGATACTTGATTAAAATATTAATTCTACATTAGAATTTGTGTTGTATAATTAATAATTTTATCCAAATATATAAATCTCTATCTTATCATTACACACATTTAATCAATACATAGATCTATCATAGACCTTTTATTTAAAAAAGTATTTTTTTTTGTCACAATCTATAAATCATAATCAGAATATTTTACCCATATAATTAAATATCATATTAACTTAAATTATTTTTCGTAATTGTATTATGGTATATTATAAGTCATCAATGGTAGCAAATTCTACCACTATAGTTAAGACAAATATTTATTCTATTAAAATAATATATTAAATACATGTTTACTATCATAAAATATTAAAATATTAATAAAAAAGGTATATGTTATATTTAACATATATATCACTAATATTGCATATTGATTACACTTTAGAAAAAAAAGGTAGATTTCTTAATTATTATAATAATTCATTCACATATTCATTAGATTTTTATATATTTATTATTTAATTATTTTTTCAGAAAGCAATAGCATATATACGAGATAATTTGGTTTTCTATTTAACTTATTAAACATTATCTATATATTTAATATTATAATATATTAATCCGAATTTTATTTAAACTTATTGATTTTATTATATAAGTTAGTTCTTGTAATTTAGTTTAAATGCCAAAAGATTTGTATCAACTGTTAAAAAATGTGATAATGCATCTTATCTTATTTTATTCTTCCACAATTATTTAAATATATGTTTCATTATCTATAAAAAGTAAATATATAAATAAAAATATTATATATATAATGATATACAAGAATTATGTCATTTTATAATCCAAAAATAAGCGTCGTTTTAAAACAAAGTATACATATGATAATATTTGTAATTGTTACACTTAATTCATACACAAAGCAATAAATAAATAAATAATACCCCCGTACAAGGTACGGGTCATCTGCTAGTATAATACTAAATGCCAATTGAAAGATTGAACTTCTAGAGGCGAGATCACAATTTCTTTCCTTAATTTCGAAAATGCCCCGTAGCATGATGGTTTTTTGAATTAATTTCTGAATCCCAGGATACAACTACGACTCTCCTGCTTTGTACCACCCAACAAATGAAGCCTGGCGAATTCAAATTCCTGTGTATGCTCTCAGACTCGATAAAAGAAAAAGAAGGTTTTTTGAACTTATCTTTAATTAAGGATGATAACCACTTCTTAAAAAGAACGTGGATTGATTTCTGAACTATAGAGAAAATCAAGGATAAGTTGATGTGACATTTTCATCAGCCATAAAGTCAATGGGCCAAGAAAAAGATAATGTCCTACAATCCTAACGGATCAAACATTTCTCCTTCACATATGAGCTTTATTTTAAAACATAAAATAAGTCCCTATGATCCCACACATGAAGAGAAGTTACTCTAAAAAGACTCGACAAACGGACTTTAGAGAGCATAGTCGAAAATTCACTACAATTGAGATGATAGCTTTTTCAGGCTTGAACCGCTTATAGAGAGTAGCTTTTTCAGTCTTGAACCACCTGGTCTTTGATGTAAACCGAAACAACAACTATCACGGAGTTTCTTTTTCTCACAGAACTAGGTTCACTTGTTGTGTTCATTTTGTCCTTGAACATCCCTGGTTATTCATGAGTGAACTTCGAGAACTTTGCCCCACTTTACATTCTCTTAAAAAACGCCCCATTTTACACTCACTAGGTGATTGACCATAAATAGGATCTTGTCATACCATATTTTTATTTCAAAGCTATGGAATCATTAAAAGCTAAGCTTAACCTCAACTCATACATGTAGCATTGTTCATTATCTTAGGAACTGGGAGGAGACATTCATCTCTGATCAGTGCTCTTTTGAAATCAACTTAATTTAGTTTTCCTTTTGAACCCACTTCTTGGGATTTGTAGTCACGTAGTTAGGGTTTCCATTAACTGTCATCCTCTGTCATAGGCTTTAAACCCATTCCTCTTGATGATTTTACATTTTTATCTCATGACAAACCTTTAGTAAGTCGACCCGCTAGGTTGTCAATCGAGTTATAATAATCTATAGAGATTATGCTATTTGAGAGAAGTTGTCTAATGGTTTTGAGTCGTCGTCAATATATGACGTGACTTACCATTCTATAAACGGTTTAGTGCCCGTGTTATCACCGATAGACTATCACAATGCACACCTATTTCTGGCACTAGTATGTTCCACATCAGAATATCTTCCAAAAAGCCTCGAAGCCATTCAGCTTCCTTTACTGCTTTATCCAAAGCAATGGACTCAAATTCCATAGTGGATCTGGGCAATAAAGTTTGTTTGGAAGATTTCCATGATATTGTTGTTCCACCTAGTGAGAAAACATATCCACTAGTGGACTTTGAGTTTCTAGAATCTGATATCCAATTGGCATCACTATAGCCTTCCACAGTTGTTGGGTCTCTTCCATAGTGTAACCCATAACTTTTAGTTCAAGTAGTTCAGTACTCTAGATATAGCGTTCCACTGTTTATGCCCTGGATTGTTGGTGTATCAACTTAGAACATATATTGACTGAGTTTGTCAAGTCAAATCTTGTGCAATTGGTCAATTGCATCAGACTTCCAATTACTCGTGTATACTCCAATTGTGCCATTCCCTCACCCGAGTTTTTAGTCAAGTGAAGATGTGTGTCTATAGGAGTCTTTGCAGTCCCACTTGAATATTTCTTGAATCTCTCAAGTATATTTGTTCAGCATGCATAATGAGCTTCAGATAGAATTCCTTCATAATCTAGTGATTTTAATCCCTAGTATGACATTTGTTGTTCCCAAGTCTTTCATGTCAAACTTCCTACTAAGCATGTTCTTAGTTTGTTTTATCATGTCTTTATTGCTTCCAATGATAAGCATATCATCTACATACAAACACAACAAGATGTATCTATTTGGTGTGTTTTCACTTAGATGCATTTATCACTTTCATTAATCTGGAAGCCATTTGACATCATTACATGTCAAATTTTTAATGCCATTATTTTAAAGCTTGTTTGAGCCCATGCAATGATTTGACCAGTTTGCACACCTTGTGTCCTTGTTTAGAGACAACATAACCTTCAGGTTGTTTCAATATATATCTCTTTTTCTAGTCCCCTAATAAGAAAAGTAGTTTTCACATTCATCTGATTTATTTTGAGATTTCTCAATGCTATTAGCATTCTGATTGAAGTTATTCTCGTGACCGGAGAATAGGTGTCAAACAAATCCACACCTTTTTGCCAGAATCCTTACACCATAAGCCTCGCCTTTTACTTCTCCATTGAGCGATCGATTTTCAATTTTCTTCTGAAAATACATTTGCTCCCAAGTGCCTTACACCCTTGTGGTAAGTCGACTAACTTCCATGTATGATTTTGCATAATGGAGTCGATCTTTATAGTAAGAACGGATTGAAAAGGAATACTGGGGTTCGTTCAAAATAACCTTGATAATATGAAAGCATAAGGGAGGCTGCTGCGTTGGCAATCATCGCTTAACTAGTTTTTCTTTAATATTGAACATGTGCAAGGATCAAAAAATTGTTTGTAGACCATTTAAAAAGAGATCTTACAATAGATAAAAATGCCAAACACCTACATTACAAGCGGACATCGACAAATTATAAGGTTCTATCAAGACCATGGGTTAGAGAATGCCTCTCCAAAAAGGATATAAGAGTCAATAAAGTTCTTCTCAATGTGTTCTACGGATGTGGAGAGAGCCAAGTTTACTGAATGGACAAATCACCAAAAGGGATGGGCCCAGTAGTTTTTGTTGTTTCATTCTTAGAAGAAGATGGTAAGAAAAGATGTTTTCATGGATATCAGATACCAAACTGCATATCTAGAACAAGAATATTATAACTAGAAGTGACCAAGAAAAAGTTTCAGATTCTTTGGGAAGGGTTATTGAAAGTATAAGGATTTTCAAATTGTCGAACACAAGTAATGGATGAAAATGGATGTCGCTACTATGACATTTGGGAAGACTTGGAGTGTCTAGTTATTTGTTACGATGGAAGGTTCTATCTCTTCTAAAAAAATGAATTCTCGCTTGGAGTGGATAGCAAGATACCGATTGCTTAGTGATAGAAGTCTCAACCCTCTCTCTTCCATTATAAATACATGGCATCGCCATGAAGAAGGATCCATCTCTGAATATCTTGAGTAAGTTGATATTCGCTCAACCCTCTAGCAATTCTTGTCCTTTTGTGTTCTTTACCTCGATGCTCAATCGACGATTGCTTGTTTGACTTAGGCCTCAGAGGTGGATTAAAGTGTCCCCACCCCCTTTGTCCATTCTTTAAACAAGTTAAGGAAGTATTTGGAACGGAAGGTGAAGAATGGAGTAATCAATTAGTGCATTAAAGACTAATTTTTGTGCACTAATAATTTTCGATGTCTGTGGGATATGTGTACTCGATTTACACAATTATGGTGCTAGAATCGATCTTCAAAAATGAAGAAATTATCATTAACGACCATGGGGCATCCGCGTAAAGTAAAATTGAGCACGAAGCCCAAAATGAACCGAATCGTGAGCGCAATTCGTCCAACCCAAATACCTGCGAGCACGGGTCCACCATCCCTGAGCGCGGTACATGGGGCGATCACACGAACTCTGATATCCGCCAGGAGGATCGAACCTTAATCGTGAATTAACCTCTGATGTTCGCTTATAGGATTGAACTCTAACTTGCATTGATCCCAATATTTTCTACGAGATCAGACCTTGATAAAAACCGAGCAAAGGCGCCTTGCTCGGAAATGACTTAAGTCGTGATCCGGTCCCTCTTGCAAGCACGGTTGTTCATCGCATAGATCGTGAGGGACCTAAGTCAAGCCACGGAATTGACAATCGTAATGCAGTCTAAATTTACTTAATTTGATGGAGTTTGGGATTCGGCGATGCGTATCGTTGAGTCTAAGAATAAGGATTATTGATCCATGGGAGTAGGGCGTAGCAAGAACCGACCGAAACCGAAATTTTAGACCGAACCGACCGAACCGACTCGAACCGAACCGAAACCGAATATTTTCGGTTCGGTTTTCGGTTCTCTAATTTTAAGAATTTCGGTTTCGGTTCGGTTCGGTTTATTATCGGTTCGGTTCGGTTTAAACCGAAATAAATTTAAAAAAAAAACTTTTTTCTAATTAGGGTTGATGTGAGCCATTTGAGCGTGTATGCCGTATACATGTGCTTCTCTAACTTCCCAAACCCAAATTTCAGTTCAGCGCCGTTTGCCTCTTCTCCCAGATCTCCCTCCCTCTGAGCTTCGGACTTCCCTCGTCGCTGGTCACCGGCATCGACTCTCATCTCCTGAGTCTCCCCTCTTCTCAAATCTCCTCGTCGCCTCTCCTCGACTCCCCTCGTCGCCCGCTTCTCCCCACCAACCCGTGTTCGATTGTTCCCACTCGCTAGCTCGCAACCGGCGTCGCCTCACCCGACAACCGAATCCGGCGCGTGCCTTCGACCCCTCGTCCTCTACTCCTCTCACCCTCATCCAGTTCGGGCTTCACCGTCCTTTTGCCCTCGTCCAGTTTCGTGGTTAATTTGCACTGACTTGAGCAAGAAAGGCAGATTGGGGAAGACATCGGTTTTGCTCGGTTTGTGTGAAACCGACCCGCCTAAAGCCTAAACCGAACCGAACCGAACCGACCATTTTCGGTTCGGTTTTCGGTTCACAATTTTCTGAAATCTCGATTTCGGTTCGGTTCGGTTTTTGTCGGTTCGGGTCGGTTCCGAACCGATGCTCACCCCTACATGGGAGTTTCCCGAGTCAAAATTTATTTTGGGTTGTCGATCTATGAAAAACCCTACGTATGGCGCAATAATGATCGAATTACATGTAAACTATGCACGTATGAGAATGGACAGGTATAAGTGCAATTTGGCACTAGCCTATACGTGTGAATTTGATGTCGCTCTTTCTAGTTAGGTTGTAAATGTTGTTTATTAGTTAGGTTGAGTCTTTTTCTAGCTATTTTTGTTGTTTTGCATCTGATTCTGGCTCTCTTTCGAGAGTTGGAGTCTTTGCACTTGTTTGTTTGTTTTTGTAGGTTTTGAAGCATTGAGGAGGAATTGTCCGGGTTTTTTTTCATGTTTTTAGGAGGTGTGACTAGTGGTGGAAAGTAGCTCATGGTGGTCTAGAGAAGAGGAAGTAATCAAGGAGTCAAGAGGAGTTAAGAAGGATGTGAAGAGTTTCAAGAGTTTTAAGATGAGGTTAAGAAGAAAGTTGTGCATGAAGATGATGTCTTTAAGAAGCTAGATAGTGTCCAAGAAGATCCAAGGAAGGAATATGGAATAAAAGCCGAGCTTTGGGACGAGTTTCGAAGGAAATAAGAGAAGAAATTACAGTCCGGAATCGCGCGGTAGCGACCCGCTTTGGGTCGGTTCCTAGCGGCTCTCTAGAGACGTCAAAGCAGTGTTGACCACCTTGATTATGACCCAGTGCCGATTAGTACCGACCGTGACCTAGGTCGGAATGGACAAAACTTGCGGCCCAAGATTAGCTTTTAATAGATATTATTTTTATGGATCTCTTAGATATAATTGTGTTTCCTTTTAAGAACATCCTAACTACTATATAATGGGCCTTAGGGTGCCTTTAGGAGATCATCAACTCATTATCCTAATTCTTAGACTATTTGAGAGAATGTGGATAGGGATGTGGAGAATTTTAGGAGGAGAATTTGTGGAACAAAGCTTTGGATTTAGATTTGTAAGTTCTTCTTCCAATTGAAAGTTTGTTTGCTTTGAATCAATTATGTCTTCCCAATTCCTTGTGATTGTGTTTTGCATGATGAGTTGTGAGTAATTTACTATTCTAGGGTTTGGGTGAAACCAACAAGGTTGTGCATGTTAAGCATGAATCTTTGATCAAAAGTCATTCTTTTAATCTCTACTCTTTCTCCTTCTTTGTTTGATTTTAATTCCTTGATGAAAATTTGGGCATGTTCACGTTCATGATTGAATTGAAAGATTAAATTATGGATTTGGATAAATTTACGGTTTTTAAGCGAAAGTTGAATTCCCTAGAAAACAATTACGACGAAAGTATTTATCTTTATGAAAGTTGGGATAATTGCTTGATTTTATTGCTAAAAGCCATATTTGTCATTGATCTTTGATTGATCATTGATTCATAGTTGCATGCATAGGTCTGTTGTGGTGAATCCCTTGTCCTAAATCTTTTTATATTGATTTTTAAAGTTTTTATAGTGTTTGAGTAGGGTTGGTACCGTGCGAGGCCAGGTCGGTACTGAGCGTTTGTTTGAGTGAAGTTTTTATTTTCTTGTCTATTAGTTCCAAGTCGTTACCGACCCTGACAAGGTCGGTACCGAGCGGTCCATTGCCTTCATTTGTGTTGTTTTGCTTTGTTTGTGATAGGTTTTGATGGCTAGACTGTGATTCTTCTAATTCCCGTAGACGAACCTGACTTTGCTATACTTAGCGGGGTCTTGATCTATAAATTTATTTGCTTTTTAGGATCAATAATATCCTTTCAACAAAATTGAGGGAATGATGATCTCTCCATTCATTGATGATGGCATATGATGAATAAGCCAACATACAATATTGGTTGATTACGTAAAATTGCAATTTGGCAATCAAAGTGTGCAAATCGGCATGACGAAGATCGATCATCAACGACGACGTGATGGTCTTATAAAATTGGTCATGCAATTATGTACAATGATAAACCTTGATCAATTCGTAAAAGTCCAAAAATCCAATCTTGATAATAGATATGGATTGATTAATTCTTGATTAGGCAAAAATTCAATCTTTATCACAAGGATTCATCAATCAAACGAAACCCTAATTTACAATCTCGTTCGTAATATCGTACGACGAGTCCAAAAACCTAATATCAAAATTTGTGATTAAGGGGGAGCAGTCCAAAAATTTTGCCAGATGTTCATTTGGTACATAGTCATATGGGAAGTGAGCATGAAGTGTTCATTAGTCATAAATTTTGCGAGATGAAGCTTTAGTTGTATATCTGATCTTATGATTTGTTATTACACCGAATTTTATGTTTGAAATTCAAATTTCAATTGTAAAACGATCTCGATGGATCAGTCTGTGTATCTATTTGGTTGTAAAACGATGTTAAAATGGAAATTGGAATTCATTCTACGAGAATCAAAACAGCGGATGAAATTGGAATTCCATTGTTTTCCATTATGTGAGATCAAAGTTGAAGTTTTTGAATGGATTGCTGCACACGAAATCCTCGTTCTCGCTCAAAATAGAGAAGAAGCAGTTTTTTAGGAGAACTTGCGAGCTTTTTCACACGCGCGCTAGCGCGCCGTTGGATTTGGAAGATCCAATGGTTGTTATTTGGTCTTAGGTCTCTCTTAGAGGCCCGTACGCACGTCAACCACCCTCATATATATATATGTTTTATTTAAATCCAATTCTTAGTTTCATATCTTGATAAAAAAAAAATATAGGAAAAACTACCTCTCTTGTAAATAAAAATCATGTTTCACACCCAATAATACTATAGGGAATGGGGTGGGGGAGCTATTTAGGGGGAATAATGTAGTAAATAGGCTATAGTTGAAAATATTGAACTAAATGGGCTATTTATTTTATGTAAAATCCCCCAAACCCCCAATTTTCTCTATCCTCCTTCAATTATATTCTTTTCTCTCTCTCTCAAGCTCCATCCTCCTCTCTTCTCGTCTCCCCCTCTCCCTCTCCCTCTTTCCTCTTCCCCTCCCTCTTCTCATCTCTCCCTCTCCCTCTTTCCTCTTCATCCATAGATAATGGTGACGAGGCCACGGTGACCGGCTTTTCGAGGGCAAGCGACGAGGTGGCCAACGAGGATACCCGACTTGGCGGCCGACGAGGCGACGAGGTGTTTCAACGTATGTATACCCTTAAAAGTTCTAGATCTAGATCTAGGTTTTTTTTAGATTTAGGGTTTTTTGAAAGTTTTTTTTAGATCTATAGATTTTAGATTTAGTTTTCTTTTTAGATTTTTTAGATCTAGAGTTCTAAATCTGTACGTGGTGACAATCTTAGATCTAGATCTAGATCTATGATTTTTTTTAGATCTAGAGTTCTAAATCTGTACGCGGGGGGGGGGGGGGGGGTGTTGTAGGGGGGGGGACAATTTTAGTGGTGAGAAATTTGGTTGTGAGAAATTTGGTTGTGACATGTTTGGTGGTGACAAGTTTGGTGATCTCACAGTGGCATGTTTTTGTAGTTGTCACCCAATGGCCTATTTAGTTCAATATATATTTCATCGCATGTTCTATTCACCTCATTATTGTCACCAAAATAGTCCACTTACCACTACTACAATTCAAGGCTTTTGTAGCGGTCAGAAATCGCCACTAAATCGACTTAAAGCACCGGCATATGTCTAAGGGGGCGGTTTTGAGACCGCCACTTCTGCTGTCGTTGCTATAGATCTATAGTGGCGGTTATATGAAGTTATAGTGACGGTCGCTCACTAATCTTAAAAACCGTTGGTATAGAATTAATCAACCGCTGCTATAGAGTCTAAGGGGGCGGTTTTGACCTTATTTATTACGGCGCTTTTATAGATCAATTCCAGCGGTTCGGTAGTATTACAGCGGTTTTCATGGCCTATTCCATCGGTTTTGTACAACTATGCTAGCGGTTTCTTCGAGAATAAACAGCGCTTATTAATAGCAATCCCAACGGTTTCACTAAACATCAGAATACAAAGCGCTTATTAATAGCAATCCCAACGGTTTCACTAAACATCAGAATACAGCTTTATAGACAGTTCCAGCGGTTTTGCTAGACAATTGCAACGTTTACACTAATGGTTTTGATAGGCTTTTAAATTGGCTAGCAAGATGTATAATATTCAACAACATGGATATAACTCCATTCAAGCAGGACATAAATCTCAATAAAGGATGAGATACCACATATATACTCCCTCCGTTTCACAATAAGTGTCGTTTTAGCTCTTAACACAGTTCTTAAGAAAAGTAATCATTCACTTTAAAACTTACAACTTTTTCTTAATCTTACCACTCATTACATTTTTTTGGCCAATAAATGAACAACTTTAGTCAACAAATACACATTCCAATAAAAATTATCATTATTCACCCCTAATAAATCACTTTGAAAACTTAAAACGACACATATTATGAAACAAATTTTAAGTGCTAAAACGACACTTATTGTGAAACGGAGGGAGTATATTATAATATATATCAGTAATTACATAGCTAACTAGATAACACATTCCAGCAGCTTGGATTTGCTTTTACATGATCATCAAAAGCAAGCAAACCCAAGTGGCATGACAGATAGCTACATGCCAGCACTAGTTAACCAGCCAAAAAACAAGTTACCAGCTTCAAGCAATATCAGTGTATGAGTAGACAGCAAATTGAACAAAATTGGCCATCTAGAGAGTTAAGTTTCCTTACAATATGTTCAGTCATACATACATATATAGTCAGCTAATTGATTACCAAAAGTACCTGCAAAATGAAATGAATAAACTAAGGTAAATACGTCTACCACATTAAGATTAGTGTAGCTCATGCAGAAATTCAACACATGATCGATACGAATGAACTAATTAAACGATCGATATGAAGATGAGAGTACCTAGGAATTAAGTTCACTTCAGCTTGATCTACTCCAGCCCTGCATTTTGAAATGCAATTCATGAGAAAACAACATATATATATATATAGAAAGAGTGAAAATGGATTTTATGGTATATGTGAGAAGAGCAGGAGATTGAGAGATGAGCTAATGATTCAGAGAGCGAGAGAGAACATGGAAGATGATAACAATAATAAAAATGTTGACATTCAATTCTTGGTTACCACTACAATAATAAAAATGTTGTATTAAAATAAAAATAATCTAAGAGAAATGTTGTATTCAATTCCTGGGAATTCAGAGATGGGAGGAAAAAAGCAAGTGAAATAAGACAATGCATCCAAACATCTCATTAAAACTGAATAGATGGCTAAACTCCCATTCCTACTGTTTCACATCCAAACATCTCAGAACAGTTAATTTAGAAAAAGAATTTGGCTAAACTCCATTGCATACACTAGCTCGAAACTAATGGGTTCACCTTTAATATTGCAGTTGGTTAATAAACTTGACTTCTATGTTAATGAAAGAGTGCGCTAGTGCACTAATTAACTGCACATATACTCAAACTTGGTTTTTAAAGCCAAATCAGAAGCTGCTATCTAGGATATTGACAAAGATCAAATTCATGAAACCAGTCATAACACTAATTAAAAAGCAGAAGTTTCATCTCAGTAAAATCACACTTGTTAATCTCTCCCATGGATGATAAAAACTGGTAATTAAAGAGGCCTAAACATATATACTGGAAAAGTAAGGAGGGTTAAACATGCAAGGTTTATGCGTACTTGATGTATGAGAATATGCAGAAATTTAAGAATTTTAAGATAAACATGAAGAATTTTCAGTACACATCAAGGTATTCAGCAAAGAGGGATAAACATGCAAGGTTTATGCATACTTAGTTGATGAGGGAGGGAAATGCACTACATAAAAGCAAAGAGGGATAAATGATCAACTATAACATCAATTCAGAGACGAAAGTACAATTGGTGTTACCTTATAATCTCAAGATGCACTAATTAGCCTAGCAGGACTTAACTTGGTCAAAGTATACTCCAGTACTTCTTCACTCACCTATTAAATCATTAGATAAATAAGAATAAGCATTGAATGAATGGACAGTAAATATACTATTATTAAGATAGATCTCTAGCTTGATGTATGAGAAAAGATATTTAGCTAATCTTTTAGAAATCAGAAATGGACTGAAGCTGTAAGAACTATAAAATCCAACACTATCTAGCACCAAAGAATTTTCCGTTTATATTCATTCTGAAATTATTTGTGGTCTTACCAAATAATGATGCCACCATCGATATTACCCACTCCTCTAAGATTGAGTGCAAGCTTCTCAACCGACCCAATAGATCGGTCACTGAGCACACTAAATACTGTCTGATCAAACTCGTCTGGAGCTTCTTCAAAGGGAGACATCTGTATAAAAGGCATATATTTGAGGACACTACAAGCGCAAGATTAAATTTATGGTGTAATACCCGCTTCCTTGGATTTGCATTTGTTCCTTGGACTTTCACATAATACACAGAGTTAAACCTTCTTATATTTACATAAGGCTTATGTTGTAGGGATTCTCTTTTCCAGACATGTAGCTATGTCAGAATTTGTCCTACAACTCTAACAATTACATGGTTTCCTATAGAATCATCTACATATAATTCAGATATCTTATCATCATCTACGCACCAACTTGATCTCGTACCTTATGCCTTTTGACCTCATGAAAGCTTCTATTACTCAGGAAACACAAACCTACTCAACTATCAACTCCAGATGGCCACCTACTTCTAATACCACAAACAATTATTGCATGGGCTTCCAACATCGGATCAAGCTTAATGTTCAAGTTTCATAATCCAAAAAGGAAAGAAAGGCTACAACTTAAAACTGCACTGCTCAAAGCTAATAATAAAAAAAAAGAGCCCAATCAGTAGTTCAGTATACCTAGAAATTGTTACTCTATTTATCATTGATATAGTATATCCTTAACAAGTCATCTTGTCACCCTTGAAAAGACAAGGAAGTACTTTCTAATAAATATACAAAATTTATGAGCAGACAAGAAAGCATGAAATAGTTTAGCTGGAAAAGGCATACATTAAACTATATAACACACTTCTATTTGTTCATGTAGTACCTTATGCAAAAAGAAACTTTAAAAGAGCATCATTACATATGAAAATCACTAACTTAGAGAAATCTCTTATCTCACCAACAATATATGAAGATTAATCAGAAACATGCACTTTGTCTATGACAAGTAGTATACTAAAATCAAAAGAGAACATCGCTTCTTTTGATGGACTAGCCTTATTTGTATCTTAGAGTTACCATGTAGCGCTACAGAAGCATTCGCATCACACAAAGGACAATGTAATTTATCAAAGGGGGAAAAGTTACCATTTACATGCAACTCCTAATAGTCAAATCTAAAATTACCAACTCTAGGAATTCTATACATTAAGAGAATTAAGATTATACCTCCCCACTTTTCGGAGTCCATAATCCAGGAACAGTATTCTTTATTTGGTTTACCAAGGAATGCTTCAGAGTACTTCGCAGGATCACTCGACACAGCTGCAGCTATAACCTTTACACATAATCCAATGTATTGTTAGGGTTCCCGTGCAAATGTATATATTATGGGGCATTGCGAATGAAACATATAATACTTGACATCAGTTATTCAGAGAATGAAATAAGCCTTCATGCACATGCTGTGATTTATTGTTTCTTATATCAAATGGGCATAACTTTTCCACACAATCATTATAGTTTTTTACATAAACTCTGTGTGGTAGAGAATCATTTGCACATGACTCATAAATATTTAATATTACTAGGAGTAAAAGGACCATAGAGAAAAGGCCAAGGCCATTTTTCTGATATACAATATCCTAATAGTATGTGATAACCTTATAGCTTAAGCATTTTCAATGGTGTTAATGATCAAATCAGAGATGACTTATAATGCAAATCTTGAGAGGCATCTCTAAAAAAAGGGGTGAGTATATGTTCTATCTGCAAATTCTATCCATTAATCAGTATAAAGAGTCAACCGTACCCACTGAAACTAACCAACTGCTATGATAACAAACTCCAATAGTTGACTCAAATATAAGTCAGAGATGCTTATATACATTAACTCTCATAATATTTATACACTCAAGTCAACAGTTGTAGCTTCTTAAATCTCATTAATCATAAATTTATTCAAGTTGAGTGAGATGAAATTTGTTTGATAACCTAGGAAAAATCTTTCAGGCTCAAAAAAATGATGTTATGAAAATAGTGGAAAAGATGACAGGTCCCTAAAATGGGTGAAGTAAAGTCAGCAAACATTTATAACCTGTCTTAATTCAGCAGCTTTCTGTTTATCGTGATCCATAACATACCTACAAACCGAGGGGAAACGGATCATGAGAAAGAAGTGAAATGACAACTTCCATATAATTTAGATCGACCATATTGAAAAAGGTAAGGTATATTGGAAACAAGCTATACCGAACAACATTAAACAAGCAACTGTTATCAAAAGGAATGACACGACGAACTATAATGCCCTCCATTTTTCAAGAAAAACAATCACCTAGAAGAAATCAAAGAGATTAGAGAAATTAGTAGGTTTGCACAATTTAGGTAAGGGTATCGGTTAGCCAAAGAAGCACAAACAATTAGCTGGCAAACTAAGAGCTTGTTCAATAATACAATTTTTTTTAAAAGCAACTTTTCCGGTTTTCCAATTTGTGCTTCTTACTTATTGGAATCTGGCAATTCAAGGATGCAACAGATATTAGAAAGGCAGTTCACAAATGATCTAGCCACCACATAAATTTACTCACTACTAATTGAATAAAAGAAAATCAGCTCCTCAGCTTTGGCCCACATTTAGATGTAATGGCTTAATTTTAATTTGTACTTTCCTATCAAACCAGGGTTCTTCATGCACACAGCAGAAGAGCACTACAGCTGAAGCTATGGGACGCATGAAAGATATTGATTTAAACTCCAACCAACCTGAGATTTCAAGAAGACAAAATGCTTTTGCACCCACCAAAATACACTGGACAAAGTAGAATAATGTACAATCATCCATGTAGCTTAAAATATCTAATCCCATAAGAGATGAAGAGAAAAGCATAAAGTGATTATTCCATATTGATAAACAATAAGCATCTTATCCTTTCATTAGAATGAGCAGAGACCAAATCCTTGTCTACACCGTACGAGTTCCTCAAATTCTACAGCTTAATACGTTTTATGATGGATGAGAAGTTGAAGTACATGTGTAGAACTAGCCTGGCAGATTATAGTTTTCTTGCTCTTGATATGGGGGCACTAGAATGCGTGTAAAGGCTGCCTAATGAGAGGCAGTAGTAAGACATTGGAACATCAGCTCATTATCCAAACAAAATGGGTAAACTCATATCTGTGAATAAAAACATGTCGGCAATCTCAAGTTTCCCTATACTAGTATGATGTTCGTCAACAACTCTTATCTGGAACCTTGAATCCAAAAAAAATTTAAGCCAGCAACCAATGAATCTACAATTCAACACATTCGCATCCCCCAAATTGTGCAATACAGTCTCAATTCGGCCAGAAAGTGACAGAAAATTGAAAAACAATGCACAACGGCGAACTCCAAAGAGGATAGAGAGAGAGAGCCCTAACCAGGATCGCACTAATGTTAAAACTCTACGACATTTGCGATAACAATAACGAAATCCACAATTCAAAACCAACTCTTGAAGATAGAAATCATCGAAATCCAACAGAACGAACCCTAACTTGTAGTGAGAGCCTTAATCATGGCAGTTCAAACCAGAACGAACCTGCTCAATCGACGACGACGGGGAAACGGAGCCCTAACTTCGGCCGGCGAAGGGGAGGAGCGACGGAGGCCGACGAAGGGGAGGAGCGACGGAGGCCGGCGACGGATGGAGCGACGGAGGCCGGCGACGGGTGGGTCTTCGTTCGTTCGTTCGTAGATCGAGGGAGAGGAGCTGGGCTGCGTGTGTTGAGAACGCCAATTTAGGTTTTAAAGTAAGCGCCCAAAATTTTGCTTATGGCGCTGAAACAGTAAACCGCCCCTATAGACCTAAAAGACCGCCCCAATAGCCAAGAATTAATAAAACCGCCCCCAAAACCGCCCCTATAGGATAAACCGCCACCACAAACCGCCCCAATACTTTTGACCGCTGGTAAAACCGCCACCGTAACCCAACCGCCACCAGAACCCGCCACAATAGGCTCGAATTGTAGTAGTGTACCCAAAGCAGCCATAATACTACAGAGGAATTTAATCTATTTCATACGTGTTAGGGTAGCCCAAAGGGCGGAACGACGTGGTGCCCAGCGGGGGATGATTATATAGTATTATTTTTTATAACATTTTAAAATAGTAATATATTATTTTCTCTGTACTAAAATAATTGTCCAAATAACATTTGTACATATATTGATAGAATTGTTTTTCCTTTATTATCTATATTATTATCGAGTTAATTATAAGTGTAATGAAACACGGAAAAGTGTATTAGATTATGTTATAGTTAATTATCAGGGGTATAAATGAAAATTATATTGATGAAAAAAATATGAAATTGAAAAGTGTTGTGAAACAAGAAAAGGTGGGTATATAGACAACTATTTCGAAACGGATGGAGTATTAAAAACACATATATAAACAAAGATAATCATACACTATAATTGAAATGAAGTAAGGTTTTAATTAATTTTCGCTCAAGGCCTCTAATTTGTTAGGATGGGCCCTGTCTTCCTCATATCTGCCCGCCTCCGTCCGCCAATGGCTTCACTTCCGCATTTCCGCCCGCCACCGCGATGGCGGCACCATCCGCCTGTCCTAAAATGGGCCACCTATGCTGTATCCAAAATTTATCGGTTTGAACCTTAAACTTGTCGATTTGATCATAATATTTTCTGAAATGCACTTTGGGTTTAATGAAAACTTAATTTTGTTTCATTTTCTTTACTCAGATTAGGACTAATTTTATACTTATAGATTTAACATTTTTGGTTTATTCCAAATCCTAATGATTAATAAAGTTAACAAATTCTTAACAATTATACTTAAATTAAGCAATTTAAGGGACAAAGGATTTAGATAGATTGTCATGCCTTCTCGAAGGGCTAAAGCTTCGATTTGTTTCTAATTTTATTGCTTTTTTATATTGAATTGGTTGGATATGTCTATAACATAATTATATATCAAAGGGAAATTCTTATTGGTGTACTTGGATTCTAGTAGTCCAAGATTAATTTTTTTAATTGGCGTCATTTAGGTTTCTTGGTCAAGCCATATTTAGACTTGTTATATCATTGTGTAATTTATTTTTACTGAATTATAGTGTGTAATAAGAAATAAACTGTCAAGTATAGGTAGTTGATTGGTAGTTGATCGGAGTTGCAAGTAGCTGATATCCTTGTATTTTAGATAATAATTGTTTCTGATATCTTGTATAAATATGTAAGGAAAACGTTTTACTAGTGTTACTAATGCAAGTCTGCATAATCATTGCATAAGTGCAACTTGTTTTGGTAATTCATATCAATATCCTATGTTCATAAATCAGTGTAGTTGAAATCTCTTAAATTTGTGATATTCTTTCATTCTTTACCACTAATTTTTTTATTACATTGTCTCATTTGCAACTTCATTCTAATTCTTCATTTTTTTGGATGAAACAGACTAGAAGAGTTCCAATGAAGTCAGAGTTTCCTAATGCAGAACATAAGTTGTGGGCTCGCAATATTGATTCGGGCTATTTTGTATGGGTTAACTCTTGTACTTTAGGAGTATTATTGTGAGTGTTTAGGTTAGATTTGAGTGTTATTGTAATACGAAGACCGAAGACACGAATGTGAAGAATCAAGAGTTCTTAGAGCTTAATTGAAGACAAGTTCGCCACTGCATGGATTCCGCGGTCACGGTGGAGCTAGGCGACGATGATGAAGATCCTTGAAGGCCGCGGTCGCGCGGTCGCTGTAGAAGCCGACTCAGCAAAAGCCAAAGGAAGACCGCCGCGGGTGCGGCCAAGGCGGCGCGGTCGCGGTGGTTGCCGAGACGACCTATTCTTTTCTGTTGTGAAAGCGCGGGCGCGGTGGAGACGACGCGACCGCGGTGATGCCGGATCCGAAGCGGGCCGAAATCTTTCTATCTTGTTTCCTTTTCTATCTTTTGCCCCTTTCCTTATCTATCTCGTGGAGCTTGTTCCTTGGGCTATATAAGGAGGAGCCTCCTTAGGTTTTTAGTACCTCATACATTCTACCTTCTACCTTCTTTCTCAATTAATTCTATAGTGTAGTTTTGGAGAGCTAGTCTCCTTGGGTTTGTTCAAGGGAGAAGCTCTGATGTATGAACTCGTGAGATTTTGGTAATTGATTTCTATCCTTTAATTAATATTAATTCTCTTGTGCTTCATCTTATGAATGTTTATTGTTTCTCTAGGAGTCATGAACCTATTGAATTGATTAATATTCTACTGTTTGATTAGGTTTGGACCGTGGACAAAACTAATCTGTGAAAACAACTTAACCTAGACCTGTTGTCTATGCAACTAGGATTAAGAAGAGAATTGATTGTTTTATCTTGCAATTGACTCGTAACTTGATTGTTTGATATTATATCCTGCATATCCTTGTTCTCTATGCTAATTATAGGTTTAAGCGTCCTTGCCTAGGGTTATAGAATGGCTTGGACCGTGGACTTGCGATTGTTAATTATCATGATAGGATTTAACCATAGGTCTGAATGAAATCAATGGATAAATCTATGATCGAGTGATTATTTCATGAGTGGATCTTTTGAATAAACCTGCTTTCCTTATTTGTTTTGTTTGATTGTTTGTTTATTTGTTTTCTAGATTAGTTTAGTTTATATTTCTCTCTTCAACCTCCCCTTTTCTTTAGTTGATAAAATTATTAATACTAGAAGCCTTAAGTTCTCTTGGGTTCGACCGCTTACTTACTTGCTATACTTAGTTTGTTTGTTTGGGTTATTTATCTTTGATCTTGGCACGACGACTTTAGCCGAGTCAAATTTTGGCGCCGTTGCCGGGGAACTTAGGTTTCTTTCTAGTATTAATATTTTTATTGGCCTTGTGTGGACCTATCTTACGGTCCACACTTGTATATTCTAATGTCTTCGTTTGAGTTTTGTCAGTTGCAGGATGAGCCGTTCCATGAATACTTTGCTAGATGTACATGCAAACTTTTCCCCTCGGAGTTCTATATTGAGCATGCTATTGCATTCGATAGCATTGTCAATGGAATGAATGATGAGACTCTTCAGGAATTTCACACTCAGAATAGTTAGAGTATTACACACATGTCTCATTTTGAACGTTGGGGATTTCTGTCAACGTGTGCTCAAGCATATGACGAAAAGTTCAAACAGTGGGAGTTGGATCCCGAAGATTGCCAAAGTGACTTGGACTCAGATCCGGACTCAGTTCTGGACCCAAACCTCACAGTTAGGGAGCTCCTCACAACCAGGGACCTCCTCACAATTAGGGAGCTCTACATCCGGGACAAGTGACATCGTGCACGCGAATCAAGGAAAAAGTGGAGGGCGATCATTCTGAAGCAAAACCGCGACCGCAGTGAGCAATCCCGTGCCCGCGGTTCCGACGCAGAAACAGAGGAGTTGCTTCTGGAGGAGTGTCGTGACCGCGGCCCACAAACCGCGCCCGCGGCCCCTAAAGAACTTGTTCCACTGCCTTCCTGCCTCGAGGGTTGTGTCGATGGTGTCTCGAATTCCAACACTCAAGGTATCGACTTTGAGATTCCGGAAATCAGCCTTGACGATCCCTATATCCTTTACTCCACTTCTTCTCTCTCCTTTGATCCTTGCTTTATTCTTTCATGTCAATCTTTTGTTAAGGAGTCAATTTTTGAGCATGATAGGTTAGTTGATGAATTCTCGTACTTCTTATTTGATGAGAGTGATAATTCAACTAGGGGATTTGCATGCTTTGCTGAATATTTTGAAAAATCAAATAAATCACTTAATTGGTTTCACTCTAGAAAATATCACCCTAATTGCCCAAGCATGTTTGATAGGTTAAAGAGGAGTTTGAACTATTTCTTATTTCTTGATAATTATTTGTCCTGTTGTAAGATAGCTGTGCAGGACTTTGATTTGATGCTCAGGGCATTGACGATGTCCGATCATGAAGACGTCAAGCTAACGACGTCATCAACAACGTTGCTTGGGAGGCAACCCAAGGATTAGATAGATTGTTTTTCCATTCTTAGCTTAGGTTATTTTTGCTTTATTCGGACTAATGTGCAGGTACTAGGTCCGAAAGGACGTTTCTGGTGCAAAATCGCGGTCGTGGCAACCACACTGCGGTCGCGGCCAAGCTTAGAACCCCTGGTGTGTAGGTACTAGACCCCCGCGGTCGCGGTCCTCACGCCTCGCCCGCGGAGGCCCCTTGGTTTGAAGAAAAAAAAAGAAAAAAAAAGAAGAAAAAAAATCAAAAAAAGAATAAAAAAAAAGAGGAGTTTTGTTCCTATTCTATATCTATATCTTTCATCCATTTATATCCATTCTATTCAATCCTCTATCTTTCCACCCCTTCTAATTTTTCTTTTCATCTACATTTATAATTCCATTATTTTGGTTATGTGTAAAAGCCTAACTATGGGGGAGCTTTGTTCCCCCAAGAGTTCTCTTCTCCACGGCTCGAAGTCAAGTATTTGTCCATCTTCCAAGACACGAGCCAAGATACGAAGGTTGTTTTCACATCACATTGTTCGAGACGAAGTCAAGACCTCGTCCCTGCACGAGTACCGCGACCGCGCTCCATCAGCCGTGCCCGCGGTGATTCACCCGACGATGATTTCGCTCTGTGTCGTGATTCCGCGCCCGCGGTTAGCCACCAGACTTGGAAATACGGAGTTCCATTCTACCCCCTTTGAAGAGTTCTTCCATTCCACCACTCTTCATTCGATTGTGAGTCTTCTGATTTCTTTCTCCTTGCTTTTATCCTTTTTCTTTGCTTCATTGAGGACAATGAAGGATTTAAGTATGGGGGAAGGAGTACTCGCATTCACTTATCCTAGTTAGCGTAGTTAGTGATTTGCTTCAGGTTTTTGATTTTCTTCTTTTCATGGAGCACTTGCAGCATACCTTTTTGCAAAATAAAGAAAGATAGAAAAAGAAAAAGATAGAAAAAGCCATAAAGAATTGAAAAAAGGCATATGAAATCCTGGGATGAGTCGAAAACCCGAAAGGGCGGCTCAGGTAACAAGCAGGTAACCGGACCAGCATTAGGCTGGGGTAATATGAGGTTCATGAGAGTTTTGAGTATTTGTGAGCATACCCTTTGAGAAAAATGAAAAGAGCGGTTAGGTAAAAACCCGAAAGGGCGCCTAAGCAGAATTGAGCGAAAAATATGAGTGTTTAGGATCATTTTTGCTTGGGGAATTTGGGGCTTACATGTTAGATTTGGGTAGATCTTAGGTTGCTCTACACTTTTTAGAGCGTGAGTGTTATATTTTGTTGTGAGGTGTGTGTTTGAGCTTCATTGTTTTATGCTCATGATTTCTCTATTTTGGGTTTGGGTTGTGAGTTGAGTGTTTTCTCTTCCCTTGTATTTCCTGAGATCTTAGATGTGCTTTCTTGTTATATTTGTTTGAGCTTACTCGAGGACGAGCAAGATCTAAGTATGGGGGAATGTGATTCGGGCTATTTTGTATGGGTTAACTCTTGTACTTTAGGAGTATTATTTTGAGTGTTTAGGTTAGATTTGAGTGTTATTGTAATACGAAGACCGAAGACACGAATGTGAAGAATCAAGAGTTCTTAGAGCTTAATTGAAGACAAGTTATCCACTGCATAGATTCTGCGGTCGCGGTGGAGCTAGGCGACGATGATGAAGATCCTTGAAGGCCGCGGTCGCGTTGTCTATGGCGCGGTCGCGGTAGAAGCCGACTCAGCAAAAGCCAAAGGAAGACCGCCACGGGCGTGGCCAAGGCGGCGTGGTCGCGGTGGCTGCCGAGACGACCTATTCTTTTCTGTTGCGAAAGCGCGGGCGCGATGTGGAGACGATGCGACTGCGGTGATGCCGGATCCGAAGCGGGCCGAAATCTTTCTTTCTTGTTTCCTTTTCTATCTTTTGCCTCTTTCCTTATCTATCTCGTGGAGTTTGTTCCTTGGGCTATATAAGGAGGAGCCTCCTTAGGTTTTTAGTACCTCGTACATTCTACCTTCTACCTTCGTTCTCAATTAATTCTTTAGTTTAGTTATGGAGAGCTAGGATGGTTGGTTTAATTCAGAGCCTTGATTACTGATGCTCAAATGTCACCAATTATTTACTACAATCTGTTATTGGTGTTCAAATGTGACCAACTTGCTTAACTTTTTTTGCAGTCTTAACCGGTACTTACTTTGCTGTCATAGAAAGCTAAGTTTGCAGAAAATATTTTTAGCATAGAAAGTTTGATTTAGGACAACAGCCATATGCATTTTGCATTCAATATTTCTTGCTTTCAAACTTGATTACATGTGCATCAAATGCTACGAGACAATCAAACATTCAAGTTTAGGACAACAAGCATTCATTTTGCAAAGGCGAAATTCGCTCCTCCAAGGACATGCAAGCTATCAAATGCTTCTACAACTAAGCATCAAGTTGACAGTACAAACATAGGGATGTAAGATGAAAACGACAACATCGACTAGCCAACATCATTCTAAACTGAATTTATTTCAAGCTCTCAGCCAGACACCACGATTTGCAAGCAATACATGATCAAAATCAACACTATAAAATCGATCAATACATTTGCTTTACGCCTCGTCGTTTCCGGCTCTACTTCCCTTTCTTTAAGTCTTCGAAGTAAGCTTGTAATAACATGGCTCGAGTCATCGTGAACTGGGGGATTAAGTCATTGGAAAAAAAGCACAAGCACCAAGTCTCTGCACCAAACGGATTTATAAATGTTGAAGCAATCAATTATAGGAATAAAATCATTAATTAATCAATTCGAATGAAATTGATCTCATATATGATAAACCCTAGAATTTGGTGATGGAGGGATATACTGAAATTGAAGGGCATAACACTTACTCTATAATTTAGGAAACCAAAAAATGTCCTCCCTAGGTTAGACACAGTCCATGAATTCTTCATCGAGGTTGAGCTTCCACATATACATGTGGGAAATGCAAATTCGGCCGATTTCGTGATCCGAGAATGTCCGATTGAAGTAGCTATAAATGGGAAACAGGTTGACAGAATATATGGAAGAAGATGAATGGAAGATGAATGAAGGAGAGCAGATCGCACAAATCGCTTGGTGTTTGCTTAGGTCGATGATCAAACCCGATTAACCCAAAATCGATTGGGTTGAAACCCGAACCCGACTCGGCCAACCCGATATTTTATATATATGTAAAATAAATATATTTTCTTTTAAATATTATAACATATTTTAGTATAAAAAATTATTAAAATAATATTTTATTATTAAATATTATTAGTTTTCACAACATAACAGTATATATACAAGATAATTTGGTTTTCTATTTCAATTATTATTGAAAATTCTCTATATTTTTAATTTAATACTATATTAATCCAAATTATTAATTTATTTATATAAATTATTTTATGAAATATAATCTAAATACCAAAATATTTTTATCTATTTATAATAAAATTTGATAATTCATCTTATGTCATTCTTCATTGATCATTTAAATATATGTTTATATGTATTAAATTTTAATTTATATAAATAAAATATATAAAATATTTAATATGAATATTTGATGACATATGAAAATTAGGTTATATTATAATCCAAAAAGATAAGCGTAAAGTAAACATATGATAATATTTATAATCATTATTGAAAGTCATATACAAAGTAATAAAAAATTAATAACACTCTCGTACAAGGTATGGATCGGGTCATTTGCTAGTCATGCTATAAACCCCAAACCCCAAACCTTAAGTCTTAACTATCTATAAGTCTAAACTCAACTCTACTACAAACAATAACTTCAAACATAATCGCGTTTTCTGAATGAAAAAAATGCTAGAATAGTTTCAGATGTAGTTTTATTCAACTTATTAAGAGGTTGTGGGTTGAAATGTCATATCTTCCACCCATTTTCATTAAAACACGTGGCCCTATCAAGTGCATAAATACCTTTTTTTATATAAAACCTATTTAAAATTTCTAATCCTTTTAAGATGATTAGGATGCATAGTATAGTGCAAAAACAATGTCTAATAGGACTTTTAACAAGTTTTATTTCCTTTATTCGACTAATATATAGTGAGTAGGTTAATTTATATAACCTTTTATCATATTTTATAAAATTTTCTTATTTTAATTTTGTAATAACGAAATTAAAAATTTTCTATAAATTGAAAAAACAATTCTAAAATTATACAAAAGGGGATCCTCTATTACCCCTACTATTTGTGTCCATGCTAGAACATCTAAAATGTTAGGACTGACACTGCTTTGTCGATCTACATTAATCGCTTTCCTTCAACAGCGCGCTTGGATTCAGGTGGACCTAGACTGATCATAATTTGTTCGCTTACAAGTTAGGTAGTGAAACCACCTAAAAAGAAGATTTATATATAGCATTAAGTTTTCAGTGATTCGACACTGCTTTCTCTATCTAGGCCCGTCTCGATCGTTTCAAGAGCCCTAGGGTGAGATAAATTTGGGGGCCCTTAACATGATAAATAAAAATTAAAAATATCAAAATATTAAAGATATATTTTACAACTTAATGGCAAGATTTTAAAATTGTCTTACAACTAAAATATTGTTTACACAAATAAACTAATATATATAATAAGAAAATACCAACACATTTTGCAACACAATTGGCCCAAAATACATCTTCCAATCAAAGTTATCAAAGCATGCAATTGACAAAGTAGCATCTTCTAACCTAAAGCATCAAAACGTAGGTTTGTAAATCTACAACTCTGAATATCACTATAATTGTAATACAAAATCTCAGCACTTCACTTTAAAGTTTCAACTAAGGTCTCACAAATCACACTAGGGTTGTAAATTTCATTAATTTCCATAAATTTAGTGACAAAGGATTTAAAGAATTTTGGGTAGAATGTTTGGTGGAATTGTAGTTCTAGAGAGACATTAGAGAAATTGATAATAAAGAAAGAAGGCAAAAAATACTAAAGTAGAGACATTTAGAGACATTGAAATTTATGGTAGAGTTAATTGAAGAGATGGCTATCAAGATTGGATTTTGGAAAAATTGGCATTGATGGAAGAAGTCAATAAGTTGGGCAGAAGAAAGGGGATCCAAATCCTCCGTCCCGCAAACACGTCCCTTCTCACGTCCCCTTGATTCGCATTGGCCCAAATATCAGTTTTTTGTCTTTAAAAAACACGAAAAAAGAGTGTACTTTTGAGATTTTGACCAATGAGGATCAAGGGGACGTGCGAGGGGACGTGTTTGCGGGACGGAGGATTTGAATCCGAAGAAAGGAGTGTGTTTTTTTTTGTTCCTCCTCAATATAACTTTGCTTTTGATTATTTACATCAGATAAACATATGGGCTTTTTTTACACGGATGAGCCTTTTTTAAATACTAATGGGCCTATTTTTACTAGTAGTAATATTCTATACGGGGTCTCTGTATTTCGGGAGTCCATGGCGACCATCCCCAATCGCCCACCCATTTAGCCGGGCCTGTCTCTGTCAAGCACATTTGGTAGTGAAACCGCTTACAAGTTTGGTAGTGCAACCGCCTAAAATGTCATGACCGACACTGCTTTCTCTATTATTGCTTACTCTATCCAACACATTTTTCCATGCATGCACAATCCCTTGAAACCATAATTTGAAGCTCTTAAATGCATCATCAACTATACTTAGGGCACCTTGGACATCGCTTACAACTCCAACCGACATCTTTGTCTACTCTAAATGCCTATTTCAATGTTTATTGAGCATATTGCTTTGACACTTGTTGAAGAGGTAGAGTGCTAAGGGGTTGTCATTTCCATTTTGAAACTTGCTCATTACACGCAACTTTCTCGTCAAGCTTCATGTCTCCCTCAATTGCTTTGACGAGTTTATACATTTCCAAAACACATACGTTAAAAATATGAAAGGAGACTATACTTAAAGGTGGACTCAATCATTTCTCCTAAACTTTATTATAATTTTTGTAATTATTCTAAATTAGTAATGATGATCAATATCTAATGTTTTTTTAAAGAGAAAAACAAGTAGGATGGATGGTGGCTCGAGATTCAGGTAGACCTTTATCTTATAGCATTGAGAGCGGGTAAATTTCATAATTAATAACTTTTTATTATTCTCACCTATTTTCTATCTTATTTATCATTGCTCTATCTTCCTTTTTTTAATTGGTAATTTTTGTATCAAGTAACAAAAGAATCAATCAATATATATTATAAAAGCTGACCGTTTTTAATCTCCACACTGATTCTATCCACGCCTATTATTTAAAAGACAAATTACTTTTTGTTCATAATATTTACTTTTTTTAATTAATTACATAAAGCCTATATTTTTGGCTTTCAAATGTCTATCTTTTTCAACTACATTATTATGCAATCAATTGATCTTTATTTGTTTTGGGTTTGAAATATCAATCATTTCCCACTATGTTATTACGCAATCAATTGATACTTTTTTTCCCATAATATCTATTTTTATTAAAGTATCTTATTTTTCAACCCATAGTATTAGACTACAAATATATTTATCATATATTTTTAATCATCTTTAAGCATCCATATTTGAAAACTATCTTTCAATAACTAAATTATTTATATCCATATAATAAATTTTCAATGAACTCAATTTGCTCCATATAATTTATATTGTTTTTATAAAACTTTCATTTGTAAATCAATTTTCAACGTGAAACATGTTTGAACCAATTTTGTTACACTGTCTAAAATCATAACCTAATAAATCTTAATTAATAAAATAAATATTCTAGCCCTATCCCATATTTATAAAATTAATTTCTATTTTTATAATCTTTCAGTTTATCATATTTACAAAAATGAGTTACTAATACTAACTTACTATAAATTATTTATTTGATCTCTTAATTTTATTTTTGAAAGTTATATAAGATAACACATAACACATACAATTTTATTCATCAAACTTATTTTCATCATTTTTAGTTTAAAAATCATATGATTGGAACCAAAACTCACATGACATGTTCGACATAATGTTACATAATTCAAAGGTTTTATAGGTAATATACATATATTTATTTTAATAATTAGTCAAAATTATACGAGTATAACTTCTATCATAATGTATTATGCTCGTTTTATTAGTTTTTTGGTAGCATATTATGGTGGTTCTATCGATCTCAAAAAACAATTTCTCACAAAAATATATGTATACACTCTATACATTTGTGTATTATGACGATTAACTCAAATTACAGTAAACTTTTAAAATGTCAAAATTTTTATTCTATTTTTTAATATATCAATAACTGTTGATTCCGGTAAAAACTTTTCTTATCATGCAAGCTGAAAACGGGAGCTAAATACATAAATATGTGAACACTAAGAAGAAATATGCGAAAAAAATCAATTTTTATTAGTAATCGTATAAATACATGTAATGAAACAATTTCTCCATATTATGTGTTATGGACCAGATTACTACACATTATAACATAATAACACAGAATCATAAACATTTGTTAGAGTTCATGTATTTCTATTTTGGGTTCACGTAAAATCTATTTCATGTTCACGGTTTACAATTTATTGGTTAAGAAAAGTTGTCATTTGATTCAAATCCATAATTTAATATTTAAGTTATGCCTGTGCATGCCACGACACGTTTAACTAGTATATCTTATTAAAGATAGAATTACGTGGATTGGGGAGTAACTAATCACCTTGCTTGGAACAGAATGATACTCAAGTGTCGGCCCTAGGGGTAAATTTGCTATACACTTCATTCTCTTCCATTATAAATACACACTTCATTTACTTAGGTACCGTAGGTGGATTAAGAGGACCCTCGATCACCCCTACGTCAATTGTTTTACGGGTCATGCTCACGATCCGACGTTCGAGCAAAGAGGGAATTGACGATAAGAACATTGATCAGTGCAAGAAATTGACGATAAGAACATTAATTAGAGAGCAAGACGAGTTTTTGTGCACTAACCAGCATCATTTTAAAATAAAAATGTTTAATGAACTAATAAGGCTCAATTGGGAAATCTGAATTAATTGAACGTTGGATGGAGATGCAATGTAATGAGTAAAACGAATTAAGAGATCGACAATTAATGTCAATCCAGTGCAGTTGTGCACTGTGTATAGCTGTACTGAATTAATGTCAACTCAGCATATATATATATATATATCATGTACTTGTCTGGACAATATTATTATAGGATAATGATCGAGTGAATAAATACGTTTGCAGAAGGCCACACAAGCTGCAATTATAACGGGGTTCACGTGGGGGAGCAATGGGGCTGAAATTTTCAGCTAAGTAAAGTATGAATTGGTTGGAGCAGATATGGCAGGTGGATTTGGTGATGAATCATCATGTACATTTATCATTACTTTACTAAATACTTCGATCACTTGGTCAATTAATTAATTAATTAACTAATTATATTATAATATAATTATTGTTTTCGTATTACTCCATTAAAGGAGGAATTTTTATTTTTTTTTTGAATCGGAGAAAATTAGGGCCTCGCCTTAAGGCGGGATCCCTAGAGCATACTTACGGATGAGAGCTAGAAGCTCATGATGGTTCCAAATGGTTTCCCATGCGAGACTGTGGCCCAGAAATGCAATTTTGTCGGCCACAGAGTTACACTGCCTACTCCCATGATGAATACGAACTGACTCGAAACCCCGTAGGGATACGAGAATGTCTGTAATAATCCTTTCAATCTCCCATGGGCATCGGATTTGTCTTAAGACAGCTTTGATAACAATGATATTATCTCCTTCTATTTCCAACTTTTTAACATTTTTCTGTTTAGCTTTCTTCACTCCATCCCACAGTGCCAATGTTTCTACCATCAAGACTGAAACTTTCCCATATGTTCTGACAGACCCGTCAATTGGGTTTCCGGTCTCGTCTCTTATAATGGAACCTCCCGTAGAGTTACCATTAATTAGCTTAGATCCATCAAAATTTAATTTTGCATAACTCCGATCTGGTTTCTTCCAACCTCGTTCTTTCATTCGTGGTCGGTTTCTTAAACATGCACCCTTATTCGGACCCGTTTCTTCGTCCTCAAACCATTCTTTCGCCTGCTTCCATTGCTTCAGTTGATTGCGGATATAAAGACTTAAGTCTTGAATGAGATCGTTGTGTGTTTGTTGGGACAAAAGCTTGTTTCGCTGATGCCATATGCCCCACCAAGCTACTGCTAACTCAATGAACTCTTCTTTTCTTAATTTGTTATATAGCTGAAATAATGCATTCCGAGGGTTCGTTTGTGATAGGTTCTGATCTCTAAGTACACGTTCTGTATTGACATTTATACTCTTTATTATTTCCAACGTATGCGGGCATTCAAGTAACAAATGTATCGAGTTCTCATGTGTAGCGTTACACATGAGGCACCCTTGAGGATAGACAACGCCTTTTTCAATAAGCCTTTGTTTCGTAGGAAGTTTTAGTATGGCCGGAATGGAATGGAAATTAAGGGATATATCTTATTGGCTTCCAAAGCTGGATTTAGGTAGCTAGCTAGAAAGATTTTATCCATTCATTCACCATTCACGTAATAGACAGTACTGTACGTAAGCAATGATGATAGGTTTGATAGCCATAGGCCGACATAGAAATTACGAAGGGAGGACTCGTGTCCCTCCTCTTATCCGGGTCAACATTAGAGACAAACTACGAGAAGTGAGACTTCACTGGTTTGGTCATGTTCTGAAGCGAAGGTCAGACGTTATAGTTAGGAGATATGAGTGTTTGGATTTAGGGGTTTTAAGAGGGATAGTGGTCAACCGAAAAAACATTGGATGAACAATATAAAGCAAGATATCAACTTGTTAGGGATTTTTGTGGATTTGGCTCAGTGCGGGAAGGGTTGTAGGGAGAAGATCAGGGTGTTAGACAAATAGTTAGCTTGTTGGTGGACTCTATATTCGTGTGTTTGCCGTCAGTTCTCTTGTGTAGTCGGCTAGTTTTAGTTAGTTTTAGTTTTCTTTTCTTTTCATTGTTTTGCTTTCTTTTTAGCTTTAGTTTTAGTTTACCATGTGTGTGTGGGGCTTTTCAATTTGGGTCATTTCTCTTGGGTTATATTTGATACATTCCATTTAGGTCTGGATTGTACCCATCCTAACCCTCCAGATCTTGTAAATGTGGAATTTCCTTGAGCACATGTTGTTGTTGTAAAGAATTTTTGATTAAATATAAATATGTTTTAAGTTAATTTGAATTGCACAACATAAAAATAAGCTAATCTAGATGAATTTTTGCTCAATTTTGTATTCATTCTACCGAGGTTCAATACCTCTTACTCATAGTATCATTTGTTTTTATATTTACATTTAATGTAATTCTCTCTATTTTTTATAATAAAACAACCACTAAATTGGATATTGTAAATGATATAAAATTTTATGAGAATGGATCATGTGACAACAAATTGAAGGAGAAAAATGAGAACGAATCTGATCCACTAGATCGTGTTATATGGAGAGTAGGGACCTTGCGTGCAACTGCAAATTTTTTTTTTAACGTTTTTGGAGACAAAATGTAACAAATGACTATGTACTTTCACTTATCATAACTCTGTGTTTCTATATAATACGGCTCTGTTGTTTTGATTAATATGAATGTGCATGTTTCTAACCGTATTGTGTGAGATATTTCATGTGAGTGTGTAATAATGAGTGTGTAGAATAAGACAAAAATGATTGTGTATTCTCTCTTAACTTAATTGTTCATTTTCAAATGACATGAATGTGCATTTTAGGTTTAATATGAATGTGCATGATCTAAATAGTATTGTGTGTGAGTTTTTTTCATACAAGTGTTTAATTGACAAATGACTGCGCCTTTTTCATATAAGATGACTGTGTACTTTCATTTAACATGACTGTGTATCTTCAAATAATATGATTGTACATGCTCTATATCTCATTGTGTGTGAGTTTTTCATACAAGTGTGTAATTGATAAATGACTGTGTATTTTCATTTAAGATGAATGTGCATTTTAAAATAACATGACTGTGCATGCTCTATATCTCATTGTGTTCGAGTTTTTCTATTCAAGTGTGTAATCAACAAGTGATTATTTTTTTTTTCATATAAGGTGACTGTGTATTTTCCCTTAACATGACTATGTATTTCAAATAACATGACAGTGCATGCTGTATATCTCATTGTGTTTAAATTTTTTCATACAAGTGTGTAATTCAAAAATGAATGTCCCTTTTTCATATTAGATGACTATGTACTTTCATTTAACATGATTGTGCATTTTCAAATAACATGACCGTGCATGCTCTATATCTCATTGTGTGTATTTTTTCCATATAAGTGTGTATTTGACAAATGACTATGTCCTTTTTATATAAGATGACTGTGTATTTTCCTTAACATGACTGTTTCATTTCAAATTACGTGATCGTCCATGCTCTATATCTCATTTGCGTGTGATTTTTTTCTCATATAAGTGTGTGATTGATAAATGCATGTGTCTTTTTCATATAAGATGATTATGTACTTTCGCATAACAGGACACTGCATTTGTACTTAACAAGATTGAGCATGCTTATACTTAATTGTATATGACTTTTTTCACATGTATACAGTGTACGATTAGTGGAAATGTATATACACTCATATTGTGTGGGTGTTGGATCGTAAGTCTGTTAGAGTGGGCGTCCTTAAATGCAGCGGAATAAATAAGACTTAGACAGGAAAGCGAATAAGATAATGGACACAATGATTTATAAAGGAAACCCACTAAGACCAACTAGTCTTATGGGTAAATCTCTACCTCCGTTGGAGGATTTTCGAATAGCCGTCCTTATCTTATTCAGAGAGAGGCCTTACAACTTAGGCGAACCGTTACAATTGTCAGAGCTAAGCGTGCGTCCTTAGCCTCACTAGTAACTCTCCTTTGAGCCTAACAAGTAACCTTTTCTAACAGTTTTGTGGTTTGGTTTGGATTTGATGTGGTTGGACTTTTCTTCTCTCGCTTCAAGCTCACTTGATCTTCTTGATCTTCGCTCTTGAACTTGAATGCTTCAGGAGTGAGCTCGAGAGAAAACCTTCAAAGTCCACACTGCTATGCATAACCCTTGGGGGGTATTTATAGCGGTAGTGACTCTTGTCCTGTAGCGTCCCCTGAAGCTTCTACAGGATCCGTCGTCTTCCTTTAACGGTGCGATTTGCATCTTGAGGAAGTCATCTCTAATGACGCTTGGGAAGCCTCCGCGTGGTCAGGGGACCATCTTCTGGAAAGCGACATCTTTCGAAGTGTTCGCACGTGCCTAGACATAGGAAGTTTCCTTTTGAGGACTACGGCCAATTATGATGTAATCATGTTGGGGCGGCCTTTGTTTGAATTTTGAACTTCTTCCGTATTTTGGTGCGCGTCCTTACTCGATGAGGACGCCGTCCTATCTTCGCATGGACTTCCATTCTTCTGTTCAGCTTTGGAAGTTCTGATGGAGTGCGTCCCTACAACTTAGGGACTCTCGTTCACTTGTTGTCCTTTTCACTCATTAGCGTCCTCTAGACTTACCTGAGATCAACACTTGGACAACTATTAAATACTTTTTGAGTTTGTCATTATCAAAACTAGGAACGATCATTATTGGTTAGATATTAATGACTGGCGTCCTTAATATCGTCCCAATAATTGGACTACACAATCATGTTGTATAGGACTACACAATCATGTTGTGTGGAACTACAAAGTCATGTTTCAAAACTTAAACTATGATGTCTCTCATTTTGGTGGTGTTTTAGTTAATTTCCTATGTAAATATGTGTCTTTTGTTCCTTTCTGTGTTAGTTTTGTCCCTTTTTAGCTTAGTTCCCGATTTTCTATGAGATTCGGAGACTATGCGAGTTTGTTATGTTTTGTAGGTAAAATGGCGCTTTTGAGGACGTTTTGAAGGAGTTTCTAAGGAGGAGCCAAGCTAGGAAGCAAAGGAGCGGAAGAGCCATGCAAGGAACGAAGAGGAACTCAAGGAAAACCAAGGAATGAAGAGGATCGAGGCCCAGGATCGATGTCCCATGAAGTCGGGCCCGAGCTAGAGCGTTTTGAGGTTAGGACCGATGTTGGCAACGTCGGGCCCGAGGTCTAAGCGTGTCGGTCCGAGGCGGCTAAAAAAGGATTGGGCTCCAAGGCACATTATGGTGATCTTCCACTTTTGCCCTTCTTCTAATTTTGGAATTCCTTGGTCCCCAATTAAAGGAGAGGATAGTTAGAGGATGATTAGAGAGAGAAAACAACTAACAAGGGGGGGAGACATCTAATCACTCTCAAGCGGCTCAAGGAAGACTTGGAGAGCAAGGAGGAGGAAGGAAGAGGAGAAGAGGAGAGAAATCGGTGGAGAGCTAGAGGAGATTAGTGAGTTTGAACTTGTTTTGCTTTTGTTTAGTGGATTTGAAACTTGGATCATGTGAACCCCTTTTGATTTGAATGCAATTTGGCTTTGGATTGAGTTTGATGATTGAGATTTGCTTGCTTTGCTATTTGATTGCTTTTTACTCTTACTTGATGGAGTAGATTCTATAGTCTTGGGCTATGGGGGAATCCCCGAGCTAGGATTGGGTGTGAACCCCCAATTCCATAGCCTTGAGTGCTTGATCTATGAATCCTCTCTACATTGAGCTTCAATTCTCTTGTGGGAACAAGGGATCAAGGGCTTGTGGTTGGTAAGAGTAAGCGGAAGCGATCTCAAGCCCATCACTTGACCTTGCATCGAAGGGAAGGCGGAAGCCCCCATGGTCAATGTGTAGAGTGGAGGGATCGAAGGCGAACAACCTCGATCTCACAAGGATCAACACTTATTGGCTGAATTGGGGTGGAATTACCTAAGTCTAGTTAGGGAAGGAACTCAAAAACCCAAGACCGATCTACTATTTTTGCCTAATTGAGTTACCTAGTACCTCGGGCCCGACTTCCCCTGTGTCGGTCCCGGCCAAACTCGCATCGATCCAACCTCGGACCGAAGTGACCAAAGTCGGTCCGGGTTGTTCCCTTTGATTTTCCTTGTTTTGCCTTTCTTTTCCTCCTTTTTAGTCTTTTTGGTACACTCAATGCACGAACTCCCGTGTGTTTGACACCCTACCCTTATACTACAATTGGGGTTCGGTTTATAAATTTAAATTTTGATATCATTCGATCCGGACGACCCCCATCAGAATTTTGGTGCCATTGCCGGGGAGTTCTACTTGTTTGAGGTACCGCCTTTTGTTGAGTCTTTGATTTGGTAGTGATTTGGGTGAGGGACTAGCCCAAACCCCTTGTTTGTTTTGATTGGGTTTTGTTTGTGTCTTTGGTTATAGGTGTATGCGAGCTCGTTCCGTCCGAGGAACACTTGAGTTCGACTTTGTGTGTGATCCGGAGAGTATAATCAAACAAGCTCGAAGAAAGAAAAGGATGGAGAACCAAGCACAACGTGATGAGGAGGTCGAAGGGATGAGGGCCGACATGGCTCGTATGCAACTTGAGATGGCGAACCGAGATGCCGAGGCTAGGAGAGAGCATGAGCAAAGGATGAGATTGGAGGCTCAAATCAACACCCAACCCCGGAATGCAAGACAATACATGCATCCGGGGTTGAAGGTGCCGGGGCCGGCCATTATCTTGCCGGAGGTGTCAAAGAACTTTGAGATCAAAACTCAATTCATCTCACTTATCAAGAGGGACCAATTTTAAGGGAGACCGAATGAGTGCCCGATCGAGCATGTGAAGCAATTCAAAGATCTATGTGAGACCATCTCGACGGATGATGAGACACTTGAGTACGTGCTACTCAAGGCCTTTAAGTGGTCGTTGGGAGGCAAGGCATTACATTGGTTGGAGAGCCAAGCACCTCGATCCATAACAACATGGAGGGCTCTCAACGAAGCATTCTTGATGAAGTTCTTTCCGCCAACCAAGACAACGGAGCTTAGAAGGAAGATAGCAAGCTTTCAACAAGGAGCCCACGAGCCACTCTTTGAGGCTTGGGATCGGTTCAAGGAAATGTTGAGGACATGTCCAACGCATGGGCAACAACCTTATGTCCTTCAAGACATATTCGTCCAAGGAATCAACCCCGCCACCAAGGACATGTTGAACCTTCACACCGATTGTGGGTTCATTGACTTGTCACCGGAGCAAGCATGGGAGTTGTTAGACAAGCTCTCCGACTACGAAGCCATGTATGGAGTAAATCAAGTCAACAAGGAGGCAAGAGTCCAAGGAGACGGTGCAAAGAGGCTCTACGATCCAAAGAATGAAGAGGTGGATAAGGATGTGAAGATCCAATTCCTTGAGGATGAGTTGAACAAGATGAGGAGGCAAATGAATCACTACAAGCAAACTACAAGGGCATGTGAAGAATGTGGTTCTTTGAAGCATGGAGCTCAAGAGTGTCCCAATGAACGCCAAGTTCGTTTGGCCGAGCAAATCGAGGAAGCACAATATGTTCAAAGAAACTACGGAGGAAGAGTCAACTTCAACAATGGATGGAATGGAAGGTGGAACCAAGGCCAAGCTAATGGCTACAACAACAACTACAACCAAAACGAGCCAAGGGCCTAACCACCACCATACCGACCTCCGGGGTTCTATGAGAAAACACCACCATGGGCTCAAGACTTGAAGAATCAATTCACCAATATGGAGAGAAGATTTGATGACATGAGCACCCAATTCAAGGAGTTTGGTGTTTGGAGAAGGCAAGTGGACAACCAATTTGTTCACATGGCGAATCAACTTCCAAGAGAGGAAGGGAGACTCCCGGGCAGACCCGAGGAGAATCCCCGTGCCCCACAACAACAAAATGAAGTTTGAGCCATAGGATTGAGGAGTGGAAGCAGTTTGCCCGAGCCACACGTGCCAAGGACAAGAGAAGAGAGTCGGACCGAGTTGCCCAATAACTCGGGCCCGACGTGCCATGAAGTCGATCCAGAGGATGGAGGGAGTCCCCTGAGCCGGACCGAGGTAGATTTGAACTCGGGCCCGACATGCCCTGTAGTCGGACCGACGTTCCCAGATTTGCCCTACCCTAGGTCCGAGAGTCGGTCCCGACGTCAATCCAGGTTGAAAATGTTGAGGAGAGATCTAGGCCGATCCAACGAAGTGGATTCAACCAAGAAACAAGGAGGCACAACTCTTCCTTACTCATTGAAGAAGCCCAAGGAAGTTGTAGAGGGCAAGTTTAAGAGGTTCTTGAAGCTCTTGCAAGGTTTGAACATCACCATACCATTCACCGACACTCTAAGTGAGATGCCATCCTATGCAAAGTTCTTGAAGGAGATTTTGAGCAAGAAGAGGTCTGTTGTGGAGATGCAAGATGAGGTGAAGATCTTGAAGCTACCTCAAAAGTTAGGTGATCCCGGAAGATTTGCAATTATCGTGGGGATTGGATCCCAAAACTTCAAGGCTCTTTGTGATTTAGGAGCAAGCATATCGGTTATGCCCATGAGCATATGGAGAAGGGCTATCCTCGGAGATATGGAACAGGTTGACATGAGTCTTACTATGGCCGATGGTTCATCCACAAAAGCCACGGGAATCTTGGATGACGTCCCGGTTCGAGTTGGGAAGTATTTTGTTCCCGATGATTTTGTGATCCTTGACATGAAAGAAGATCCGTTGGTGCCCATTATTCTTGGAAGGCCGTTTCTAGCCACGGTGGGTGCCAAATTTGATGTGAGAAATGGAAAGGTGACTTTCAAGATTGGCGAGGATAAGGTAGAGTTCCATTTCAACAAAGCTCTTAATGAACCGGATGCTTTGGCGATTTTGAAATTGGAGGAAAGTGCCAAGCGTAAGAGAGAGGAGTTGGAACCCACAAGAGAGGAAGAAGCACCTTTGAGGAATCATGACATGGTCAATGTTCGAGAGCAAGAAAGAGAGTTGTTAAATCCAATTGAGAATCATGAGGAGCCAGGAAGTGGAGATAGCCCGAGAAGCCATGAAGAGTATCCTTCTTCGTATCCTTTTGATGTGGGAGACTCTTATCTTTGTTTGAGTGACTTGAAAGAAGATCTAGAGGATAGTTTCATATGTTTAAGTGATTTGAAAGAAGATTTGAGTTATAATGTCATTGAGTCCCCTAGAAATTCTTTAGATTTTTGTGGTGTAGGGAATGAAGATCAAGTTGGGAAGGAGAAAGAAGTGCAAGCTTACACTTTGGAAGGGAAAGGTGAAGGAGAATTTGGAGACCACACTTTCATCAATCATAAATGGTGGTATTATGGTTATGAGGGGCGTGGAGATGGACACGACAACGATGAACAATTCACCATTTTTCACCCCCCGTGAAGGGTAGAGGTTAGAAGTCAAGCTAGTGACTTAAAAGAAGCGCTCCTCGGGAGGCAAACCGAGTTTAGTAGGTTTAATTTCGTAGTTTCTAGTTTCATTTCTTTGTCTTAGCTTAGATTCTTTCTAATCTCTCCTTAGCATGTGTTTTGTGGAATTGTGTGTTGTGTGAGCTTCATGATTGTGTGTGGTAGTAGTGAAAATAATGCAAGGACTTGTGGGTAGAAATTTGCCAAGAAGAGGGAATTTTAAGAAGCCAAACCGAGCCGGATCGAGGTACCTAGTACCTCGGGCCCGACGTTGGCAACGTCGGTCCGACTTGGCCGGTCAACATTAGTCTTGATTTTGTGGAAATGCCTATTATACCCCTCTGACCTAACTTTGTCTCTTACCCAATTTAAGCCTTCTTTCTCATACCTACCACCCATTACCATCATAACCACCTTCCCAAAATACCAAGCCCCCTCAAAAACCCCCAATTCGATCCACACCTTCACCCCTCTCGATCCCCAAGCACACTTCACAACAATCTCGATCCAACACCCTAGCCATCTCCAAACATCGATCCAAAAGCTAAAATCCCAACAAAGTCCCATAGTTCTTCATCCTTCTTCTAGATCTAGAGGAGAATTTGAGTTCTAAGAAGTTTGATTGCTAGAAGTCTTTGTTTCTTCAAATTTGGTATGTGAATCTCAATTTCTACTTGATTCCTTGTGAATTTCATGCTTTCATTGCTAAATTTGAGATTTGCCATGATTGAATGAGCTTAGACCTTGAGCATCCATGGTGATTTGCATGTATAGTGGAATTTGTGCTTAATTGTTGGTCATGCATGTTAGAACCTACTTGGAACTTCGATTGATGATGAGAAATGGTTGATTTTGGATTTTAGGAACATGATAGAGTGATTTTTGGGTGAAATAGGTAGAAGAGTTGATTTTAGGTTCGGACCGAGATGCCCAGAATCTCGGGACCGATGTGCGAAGTCGGTCCAAGACTCGGACCGAGGTTGAGAACCTCGGACCCGACGTCTTATGTTGGTCGGTCCTATGCTTTTTGGCTTTCTCTTGTGTGAGCTTTAGGATTCATGAGCTTCAATATTGGTTAAGGCTTGTTTATCATGATATATCTTGTAGCTTGACCATTGTATGTGATTCTTTGTTTATACATGTTGGATTTTGTGGATTGAGTGCTTAGAAGATAAGTATGGGGTCATTTTCTTGTGTGTGAAAAGTTGCTAGTTATGAAAACACGTGATCTTGTTGTGGTTGTATAGATCTTATCTTGTAGTTCTTTGCTTTGATTGTGTGTAGGTACCATGACAACCCGAGCATCTTCTTCGAGAATGGAGAAATCAACAAGGAAGTCCAAGAAGTCGTCAAAGAGAGTGCAAAGAATGGATGATGTGCGCTTCGAGGATGATGATGTAGCTCAAGAATATGAGCGACTCATGGGTCTTTCTCACCACACTCGGTGGTTAGATTGGGAGTCTATAAGTAAGATGAACATGGATGAGGCTCTTATTCGATGCTACTCTCACATTGAGCTTAATGGGATGCTAAGATGGGACAACACTCATTATCCCGCTTTGACGTCCGAGTTTATGGCATCATTCAAGTGTACATATGAAGGAGTTGAGAGTGAGGGCATGATCTCCTTCCAAATCGGCAACGAGTTGCAAGAGCTCTCTCTTCGGAATTTGGCCACCTACCTTGGGTTCCCTTTTTCGAGAGATGAAGCTTTTGTGGACAATGAGATGGTGGACTATCTTTGGAAGTATGTAGCCGGAAGAAGCGAGATGAGGAAAGGCGCATCAACAAATGAGATAGCAAGTCCACTCTTCCGAGTCATGATCCGAGCTTTGGGTTGTGCCATCTTTGCTAGGCACGAGTTGAGCAAGCCGATGAAGGAAGAAGCCATGATGCTCTATGAGATGTTGTTCCACATGCAATGATAAGCTGATGAACCTCACATGGGAATGGGTGAAGATGGTGAGGGATTTCCAAAGTTCCTCATGGATCTATTTTGGAGGCATGATAGCCCGCTTGGCTCATCGTCTTGAGGTGGATTTGTCTACCTACACGCCGGCCCCGAATGGTGTAGAGTTCATGGACCTTAAGTATTTCAAGAAAGCCAACATCATCAAGGAGAAGCAAGTGACTGGTGCCACCACCTATCTAGCGCCCCAATCCAACTTCGACAAGGTGCACATTCCTTTGGGGCCACGCCTCTTTGACCTCACAAGCTGTTACAATTGGTTCCAAGTGTGGGCGGGCAAGGAGAATCCTTATGGAGAGCCGGAGGGGACACTTGAGTGTAGAAGACGAGCACAACATATTCGTTTCACTACCCCTCAATCTTCCCCGGACACCGAAGATGAAGCGCCCGACCAATTTGAGTTTGCAAGGAGAGAGGCCATGGATGTTGACTCGCCTCAAGATGAAGGAGAAGATGGCGGATACCACAATTTGCTCACCGACCAAGCTCCAACGCTTTTGGACCGAGATGCAAGCCACCTCGGGCCCGACGTCCATCAACGTCGGTCCGAAACTTACTTGCCCGATCCGGTCCCTAGTGCTTATGAGAGAGGAGAGGGAAGTGGAGAAGGCAAGAGCAACTAAGCTTTGGAGGGTACGAAGGGTATGCCCAATGGTATGGGCCCGGAATGGTCTTCCCCGAACCTCAACAATTGGTGGACATGAACTTCCTAGCCAACCAATTGGCTCACCTTCAACTCCAACAATCAAGTATGCTACATGAGGCGCACCATCTCAACCTTCAACAACAACACTTGAACTTTCAACAACAACAACTTTCCTACCAACAAGAAGACTTCCAAACCCAATTTGAAGAAGTGAACCGCAACATTGCTTACACGAGGCGTGATGTGGAAGACTTGAGAGCGGTCGAGGACCAAAGATGGAGCGTTCAAGAAAGCTTCAATGAATGGATGACCGGGAACTACTCTTCCCGTGAGGACCAATGGACACGCCCCGCACCTCAAATTCAACCGCCAAGTCAAGACCCTTTCCACGCTCATGTGTACGAGAGAGAGAGGCACGCACAGCTCCAAAGGGGACGCCACCGAGGACACCCTCCAAACTAAGCCTCAACATGCCATTCAAGAATAAGGAATTGTGAGCTCTCTTGACCTTTCTCTTTTACTTTGGAGTTTTGATTGCTTTGTTTTGATAAGGACATCAAAATTTTAAGTATGGGGTGGGTTAGTAGCTCATAGTTCCATGTGTAGGTTTCTTGTTTTGTTAAGGGATGTTTTCTTTTGGATAGTGGCATGTTATGATGAATGAATGATGATTGAATTTGATGGCATGAATGGATGAGTTTGTTTTGTTTTTGAGAAATTTTTTGCAAAAATCCATAAAAATTCGAAAATGATGTGAAAAATGACAAAAAGATTTTGTTTTGTACTAGGAATTCCCATCTTAGATGTCCATATGAAGGCTAATGATTATGTGAGCATGTAAAGTCCTTTGCATATTTTTGGATAGTTTCGCCTCTAAATGGATGTTGCTTTTGATGTGATATGATGTCTTGCATGTTTTTATTGAGCACATGAGTTCTAGGATGAGTTTTGATGCAACTAAGCTAGAGTGAACCTTGTGAGATGATTTTTGGCCATTTTAGGGATGTTTGTTCATATTGCTTATCCCTCATTTTCTTGTGTGATTAGCTCATGCATGCTTAGTAAAACTTGCTATTGAGGTGTTTATCTATTTTCTAAGACCAATATGAGAATTATTATATGCTTTGTCACATTGATTTGAACTTTATTTCATTTAGTCACAAAATGTTCCATATCCTACCATGAAGATAAACGGTTATTTGTAGCCCCGTTTTAGCCTTAGACCTTTGTTTGAAACTCCTCAAAAATATGATTCCTAGCCTATATGACTTGACCCTTGTGGGATTGGACTTTAGTGAGAGGTTTTGGAGTGTATTTGAAGAGTTGAGATTCTCTTTGGTGAAGGGCAAGAAATGGAGTTATAAACTAAGTGGGTAGTGCATCTTTGTGAAGTTAAAGTGAGAAGAAAGAAAGAAAAGTTGGAAAAAGTAGTGGATTGAAAGCAAAGTGCTTTAGTGAAGAAAAGGGTACCGACCGAGTTAAAGTGCACATTGGGCCCGAGTTTAGTGCAAGTCGATCAAAGGTGAAAAAAGTGAAAAATCCAACAAAAAGTAAATGCAAAGATGAAGTGGAATGTTAAGTGAAAAAGTGGGTTGAGAAAAGAAAAGAAAGAAAAAGAAAAATGTAAAGTCTTTTGGATGAGTGAAGTTGAAAGTGGAAGAATTTGGTGAAGTTGGTGAGAGACTAGAAAAGTTCAATCCCCATTATAAGCACCACAAGACCAAAGTGATTCCCACCTTGAGAAACACCAAAAGCCCCATTACAACCCGGCCGAATGGAACCTCTTTGAGGACCTCCATTGAGCCAAGTTCATATTCTTTGTGTGCATTGTAATAGGCATCTCTAGGTGGAGGAATTGGTGATATTAGCTTCAATGGTAAAGTCTTTACTTGCATGATTGTTGAGTTTGAGTGTTCATTGCTAAACCTAAACACATGATGAATGATACATATTTTCATATCCCTAAAGTGAGGCTTGGTTGCACTAGACTTCATTCTTTTGAACACTTGATCATGTGTGATGATGTAATCTTGCTAGCATATCTATCACTTGTGCTTACTTGAGTTTTTCATATGAGGCTTTACTTGAAGATTGTGCTTCGGTTTTGCTTATGTTGTGATTGCTTGAGGACAATCAAGTTTAAGTATGGGGTATTCTGATGTCTCTCATTTTGGTGGTGTTTTAGTAGTTAATTTCCTATGTAAATATGTGTCTTTTGTTCCTTTCTTTGTTAGTTTTGTCCCTTTTTAACTTAGTTCCCGATTTTCTATGAGATTCGGAGACTATGCGAGTTTGTTATGTTTTGTAGGTAAAATGGCGCTTTTGAGGACGTTTTGAAGGAGTTTTTAAGGAGGAGCCAAGCTAGGAAGCAAAGGAGCGGAAGAGCCATGCAAGGAACGAAGAGGAACTCAAGGAAAACAAAGGAATGAAGAGGATTGAGGCCCAGGATCGATGTCCCATGAAGTCGGGCCCGAGCTAGAGCGTTTTGAGGTTAGGACCGATGTTGGCAACGTCGGGCCCGAGGTCTAAGCGTGTCGGTCCGAGGCGGCTAAAAGAGGATTGGGCTCCAAGGCACATTATGGTGATCTTCCACTTTTGCCCTTCTTCTAATTTTGGAATTCCTTGGTCCCCAATCAAAGGAGAGGATAATTAGAGGATGATTAGAGAGAGAAAACAACTAACAAGGGGGAGAGACATCTAATCACTCTCAAGAGGCTCAGGGAAGACTTGGAGAGCAAGGAGGAGGAAGGAAGAGGAGAAGAGGAGAGAAATCGGTGGAGAGCTAGAGGAGATTAGTGAGTTTGAACTTGTTTTGCTTTTGTTTAGTGGATTTGAAACTTGGATCTTGTGAACCCGTTTTGATTTGAATGCAATTTGGCTTTGGATTGAGTTTGATGATTGAGATTTGCTTGCTTTGCTATTTGATTGCTTTTTACTCTTACTTGATGGAGTATATTCCATAGTCTCGGGCTATGGGGGAATCCCCTAGCTAGGATTGGGTGTGAAACCCAATTCCATAGCCTGGAGTGTTTGATCTATGAATCTCTCTACATTGAGCTTCAATTCTCTTGTGGGAACAAGGGATCAAGGGCTTGTGGTTGGTAAGAGTAAGCGGAAGCGATCTCGAGCCCATCACTTGACCTTACATCGAAGGGAAGGCGGAAGCCCCCATGGTCGATGTGTAGAGTGGAGGGATCAAAGGCGAACAACCTCGATCTCACAAGGATCAACACTTATTGGCTGAATTGGGGTGGAATTACCCAAGTCTAGTTAGGGAAGGAACCCAAAAACCCAAGACCGATCTACTATTTTTGCCTAATCGAGTTACCCAGTACCTCGGGCCCGACTTCCCCTGTGTCGGTCCCGGCCAAACTCGCATCGATCCAACCTCGGACCAAAGTGACCAAAGTCGATCCGGGTTGTTCCCTTTGATTTTCCTTGTTTTGCCTTTCTTTTCCTCCTTTTTAGTCTTTATGGTACACTCAACGCACGAACTCCCGTGTGTTCGACACCTACCCTTATACTACAATTGGGGTTCGGTTTATAAATTTAAATTTTGATATCATCCGATCCGGACGACCCCCATCACACTATAAAGGTAAAAAAAAAGTTGTATGTGCGTATGCCCATCAGATCAACCACAAGTTACAAGTGTTGTTGAGATTTGTTCTTAATCCTGTCTTAGAGAGTCATTATCACTTAACCTCACCTAAAATTTATTGATGATATGTGTTATTTTTTTCCTATTTAAAAACATTAAGTAACTAAATGTGTTGATTATTATTTATTATCGATTTATTGAGTTTATCGGAAAATTTTTACCTTCCTTTAAACTTGTTTGGCGTTCGTTACTTATAATAGCTAGAAATTAATTTGAATATGAGTTATAATATATACTAGAATGCTTAACCCTTATGTTAAATAATGTGCAAGGTGTAGGGGCGGAGCCAGAGGTTTTTGTGAGGGGGGTAATGAATAAAATAATATATTATAATACTTTTTTAATCAAAATATTTAAAAAAAAGGTTCCTCAAAATAAAATAGAAGCAATCAAAAACTTCTAATATCTGTAACTATAAATAAGGTAAATCTAGCCTACGAGTTTTCGTACTCTGGAAATGCTGTAAAATAACTTCATTTTCAATGCTTCTAAATACATCCTTCTGGGTATAACACACTAAAGAATCGGTCAGAATGTCATCGCCCATTTTATTGCGTATATATCTTTATGATTTATGTTGTATGAAAGCTTGTTCCACTATAGCAGTCGCAACTGGCAACACTAAAACCAACTTGATAAGAAGATATACCAAGTGGAAAGAGGTGTGGATCCCTACCTCGACCATCTTTTGAGCAACATCTCCAATATTTTGCAAAGTGGAGAATTTTTCATTTTCTATCATTTCATAAATCCACATGTTCAATTGTTGTTGAAGCTCTATTTGATTACTCGGTGAGAAATCTTGTTGATAAAACTTTGAAAGCCTAAGTAGATTGGCCTCATTGAAATTGAAGAATGAATTTTTAAGATCGAGGCACAAGATACATGTGAATAACTCTGTAGTTGACTCATCAAATCAGTCATTCATCTCTTGACAAATTTGGTCAACAACCTACAAATATAGTCTTATATTAACTTCATAAATAAAACATAAAGTTAAATTTTATAGTTAATAGAGAACGAGTAAAGTACCTTATGGAGTCAATTAGAAAGTGATGCTCATATGTTGTAGCTTGTCTAGACCGAAAATGACCTTGAATATTATCTGTCATGTTGAGAATGACAATATTATTCTTAGCACAAAAATTGTCGACACTTGTGAAGAGATCATCCCACCCATTGTCTCTCAAATCTCGCAATTTCTTTTTGGTGCTTTGAACTAAACTCATGGCCTCGATAATATTTTGATCCTTTTGCTACAAGAATTGTGACAAAGTATTTGTCAACCCCAATACTAGATTCATCAAATGAGCAATGGCCACAAACTGGTAACTCTCCATTTTACTCATCAAGCTACCGGTAACTCCTCGAGTTTTTCTTTCGGTTCCATCATAATATATGCTTTCAAGAACTTGGATGGTTGAGGACCACAGAGATAGTAGACGAACAATGGTTGTGTAGTGTGAATCCCAACGTGTAGCTCCTGGTCGAACTAAAGTTGTTTCTTGATTCGATCAACCCTCTCCTAGTAGAAAGATCACCATTTTCTAACTTCTCCACCATATTTTCATGTTGTTTTTGTACACACTCTTCTTTTTTCTTACAAGAAGCCTCAACCATGTTCGTAATCATACACAAGTACTCAAAGAAATCACTCACACATTGGTTCATATGTGAAACCCCCACAACGACTAATTGGAGTTGGTGAGCAAAACAATGGACATACCTTACATTTGAATTTTCATTTAATATCAGAGTCTTCAATCCCTTAAGCTCCCCTCTCATATTTGAAGCCCTGTCATATCCTTGACCTCGTAATTTGGAGATGGATAACCCATGTTTGGCAAAACATTCATCAACACCACTTTTCAAAGACAATGCGGTAGTGTCCATGACATGTACAACTCCAAGGAACCGCTTCATCACTACTCCCTTATTGTTCATATATCTTAAACAATATCCATTTGCTCTTTGACTGAACTATCGCAAGCCTCATCAATTAACAAAGAAATTGTTGGATCGTTAGTACCGAGGGACGTCCTTTACTTTGGTAAAGGAGTCCTTTGGTTAGGCGTCCCTACGAGGAGTAGGGGCGTCCTTGAGTAATGCAGCGGAATAAAATACTAAACAGGTAAGTAATGAACGCAGTGAATTATAGAGGAACCACTCAAGACCAAGTAGTCCTTGAGTGTAAACCTCTACATCCTTGGAGGATTTTTGAATAGTTCTTTCCTTTATATTGAACGTTCTTACAGTCGTACTGGCGAGTCTTTACAGTTCTCTGACACTTATCTTTTCCCTAAGTTCACTTGTAAAGAACTCCTTTAAGCCTACAACTTAAGCTAGTTCAATCTACTAAAGGACTCTATTCCTACGTTCTGCAGTACTTCGCAGAACTCTCTCTCTTTTTGTGTTTTTCTGAGTACAAACAGTTTTGTGTTTTGGTTACAATTCTCACTCGATCTAGCACAAGTCTTAGCACTGTTCTTGAGTTCTTACGCTAGTTCTTCGTGTTCTTGAGTGAGCCGCTTTCCTTTGATTCTCTCTGAATATTCTCTGAAAGCGTTAACGTCACAATAAATGCCTTGGGGTATTTATAGGACTTGGGGAAGGGCGTCATTTCTCTGGGACGATCATGCCCTTCGTGGACGTGGCTACAGGATCTTCCTCCACGTAGTAGGGCGGTGATGAGGAAGCTTCCTGTATCCAGCCGTGTATGATGAACTCCGCTACAGGATCGGCCGCCACGTGTTGATGGACTCTGCAACAGGATCGTCCGCCACGTAGTGTTGGACTCCGCTACAGGATCGGTCTCCACGTGTCCTTGGATGATCAAACATTGTCGAGTGATGTCATCCTGTCGGCTAGTGAGTAAGGACTCCTTTCTTGCGTTCCTACTTGCTTGGGACTCCGTCCTTGCTCAAGTAGTCTCTAGCTGGTCCTTACTTCCTGTTAGCTAGCGTCCCTAAGCCTAGGGAACGTTCATACACACTTGTTGTCCTTTTGTCATTGGCGTTCCTGAACACATGGACAATTTCATTAGAATCAAAGTGAGTTTGTCATATCAAAACTAAGGGACGGTTGTGTGGTACACTAACAAGTACGCAAGCATCCTTGATAGCGTCCCAACAATTTCCCCCTTTTTGATGATGATAAACTCTTCAGCAAAATAGTTTTGGCATTTGAACTTAGCATGCATGAAAACTTAAAAGCGTCCTCTAACACTTAGAGAAATTTTAGTAAGCATAAGTTTTCATCCTTTGATTTTCTAGCATTTGGATTTTAAGGAGAGAGTCGCTGATTCGGCCTACTTTGTATAGGATAACTCTTGTATTTTAGAGCTATTTTGAGAGTGTTTAGGTTAGTTTTGAGCGTTATTGTAATATCAAAGACCGAAGACACAAGACATGAAGAATCAAGAGTTAAAGAGCTTAAAGACGAAGAATCGCCACTGCATGGATACCGCGGACGCGTTGTCTATGACGCGGGCGCGGTGGCGTGAAGGAGCGAACCAACCAAGGCCATGAAGGCCGCGGACGCGTTGCTTATGGCGCGGCCGCGGTAGAAGCTAACCCGGGAATTGACCAAGTGAAGGCCGCCGCGGGCGCGGTTCTGGTGCCGCGGTCGCGGTGGTAGCCGACTTCTAGACGGGCGAGATTTCACCGTTTCTATCTTGTTTCCTTTCTTATCTTTCGGTTTCCTTTCTTGTTTAGTCCGAAAAGGTTGATCCTTGGGGCTATATAAGGGGAACCTTTCTAGGTTTTTAGGATATCCAATCCAATATTTGTCAATCAATTGTAATTCAATAAAGGTTAGAGTTTTCTTTGTAATGGAGAACTAACTCTCCTTTGGAGTTTATTCAATCAAGGAAGCTTTATTATGATGTTGTGAATTTCTGGTAACTTCTTTATCTTTAGGTCTTTATTGATACTCTTGTGCTTCATCCCATGATCTATGTTTGATTTTATGAGCCTGATCAACTTGTTTGATTGACTTAGATCTATTGTTTGAATTAGGATTGGTTGTTGTCTATGCATCTTTCCTATTCTCGAAACAACTCTATTCTAGGACCGTGGACTAGTGTAGGGAAGAGTATTCAATGGTTAAATTGTGCATGAGACTCGTAGCTTGATTGCATGATTTGATTTCCTACTATCCCTGTGCTCTATGCTAATTCTAGGTTAAGCGTCCTTGCCTAGGGTTATAGAATTGCTTGGACCGTGGACTTGCGATTTCTAATGATTGGGATTGGAATTGACCTAAGCATATAAAGAGGTGGATGAATTCATGATCAACAGATTAATAAAGTGGAATTGATTGGATGAACTCTGCTTGATAACTTTGATTGAAACCAACTTTCAAAACCCCCTTTGATTTCTTGCATGAAAACCACTAAAATCTGAATAAAACTGATTCCTTTGGGTTCGACCCCTTGCTTGCCTACTATACTTGTGTTTGCATGTTTGGGATTTATTTTTGATAAGGGAACAACGACTTTGCCCGAGTCAAATTTTGGCGCTGTTGCCGGGGAATCTTTTTCTTGTTCTGATTTTGTGTGTTTTCGCGTTCTGCGCCCAAACCGCACCCGCGGCCCCCTCGGCGCGCCCGCGGTTTGTACGCAGAACCATTCTTCTGGTTCGGACCTAACACATGGTCCGTACCCGGTCTACTAATACTTCTCTTGTTCGTTTTGATCCAGAAATTGACAGGACTCTTTGGAAGATAAGGAGTGCCCCCAGAGTGTCTACCTCCTACGATCTTCTTGAATCTCTCTCTCTCTGATTCTGAACCAGAAGGCGTCATGGCGGAACAAAGTATTCGCCAACTCACAGCGCCCGATCTCCAGCAACAGCAGCTCGCTGTTCAATTCCCCGAACTCGAGGAGGGTGTGAAGTTCGAGCTCAAGTCTGGTCTCATCCACCACTTACCCAAATTCCACGGGTTAAGTGGTGAGGACCCGAATAAGCATCTCACTGAATTCCACGCGGTGTACGTGAGCATGAAGCCCACTGATGTGACGGAGGATCAAATCAAGCTCCGGGCTTTTCCCTTCTCTCTTGAAGACACCGCCAAGGACTGGCTCCTTTATTTGGTGCCAGGCTCTATCACCACTTGGGCGGCCATGAAGAAGGCGTTTCTAGAGAAGTACTTCCCCGCTTCCAAACAAACATCTATTAAGAAGCAGCTCAGCAGTTTGGAGCAAGGGGAAGACGAGAACCTCTACGACTATTATAAGCGCTACAAGAGGCTCATCGCAAGTTGTCCCTACCATGGCTACCAAGCCAAAGATCTTATTTGCTACATCATTGAGGGACTCTGTGACAATGACAAGAGGCTCGTGAATGCATCGTGTGGGGGTAGTTACGAGAACTTGACCCCCGCTGCAGCTTTTCAGAAAGTGGAGATCTTGGCGGAACAAGCCCGCAATCAAAGGTCTAGGACCAATGTGAGGTCCGTTAGTGTGGTGAATGAGTCCCTGAATGCTGAAGTAAGGGAGCTCAAGGATCTTATGAAGCAGCTACTCACGAAGAGGACAGCCCAGCAAGTCAATGCTTGCGGTCTTTGTTATGACGCTAGCCACCATACAGATCAATGCCCTACTATTCAAGAGACCGAGGAGTCGGTCAATGCTATTGGCAATTACGGTGCGCCCCGGCCCCGGAATGATCCATACTCTAACACCTACAATCCGGGGTGGGCGAATCATCCTAACATGAGGTGGAGCAACCAGCAGCAGCAAGATCCACCACAACAGCAGCAGCAGTACGCTCCTCAGGGCCAGCAACAACAATTCCGATCCAATAACTATGCCCCGAGAGCGCCTGCTCCGTCTCAGAATGACGCTATTACTGCCCTCTTGAAGGAGAACCAAGACACGAGAGCCGCTGTAAAGAATCTTGAGACTCAGCTGAGCCAACTTGCTACCATGATCAATAGGCTCGAGTCTAAGGATTCCGGGAAACTTCCCTCTCAACCGCTCAATCACAAGGAGAATGTGAGTGCCATGAATTTGAGGAGCGGTAGAACGCTTGCGAGCCGGGAATCACCCACTGGTGACGTACCGCGCCCGCGCTCCCCTGGCCGCGACCGCGCCGGGGCAATAGAAGACGAAGGCCAAGCTTCTGTTGGAATTCCGCGCCCGCGCTCTCCCCTCCGCGCCCGCGGAATTCCAGCAGAACCTTTGGAGCACGAGAAGCATGACGACCCACGCCCACGGAGTCCGGACCGCGCCCGCGGTAAAGAGGCCGAGAGGAATTTCGAGGCTTTGCTCGACTATGCTTTCAAGAATTACTCGCCTCCTCGCCCAAACTCTCCTAGAAGGAACTGAGCTCCAGCAGCAGAAGAGGACGATGGCTATGTGGCTCAACCCCTTCCACCATTGGATTCTTTCAAGCCCTCTCCTCTATTTCCTGATGCTCTCAAGGACACAAGGAAGCCGGCACACGACAAGGAACTCTTCGAGACCTTCGCCAATTGTCGGGTAAATGTTCCTCTTCTTAATCTCATCCAAAGTGTCCCTCGTTTTGCTAAGTTTATGAAAGAGCTATGCACCATAAAAAGAAAGAATAGGACTAGTCCTAAGATTAAGAAGGTAGCTCTAGTTGAAAAGACTCAGGATAGCAAAATTGAGACTTGTAATTCCTTACTCCAGAAGCAATTACCTAAAAAATGCTCAGACCCAGGAAGATTCACCATCCCTGTCACTATTGGAGAAACTAAAATTGAGCGTGCTATGCTAGATTTAGGTGCCTCCATTAATGTTCTCCCAGCTTGCATGTATGATAGGTTAGGCCTTGGTCCTTTGAAGAAATCTGATATTGTTATTGAATTGGCTGACCATTCTAATGTGCGCCCGAAAGGGATAGTTGAGGATGTTCTAGTGCAGGTGCAGGGTTTGATCTTTCCTGCAGATTTCTATGTGATGGAGATAGGTGAAGGGCGGTACGACCCGGTTCTCTTACTTGGTCGTCCATTCATGAAAACCGCCAACACGGTCATTGACGTTGCAATGGATCTCTTTCCATATCTCATGGTGGCAACATGGTCCGAATTGATGTTGATGAGGACCCGTATTGATCGTATCCACGTCGAGCCAACGATGTTAAACAAAAGCGCTGCTTGGGAGGCAACCCAAGGATTAGATAGATTGTTTTTCCATTCCTAGCTTAGGATTTGCTTGTGTTTTTAGCTAACATGCAGGTACTAGGTCCGAAAGGACACGCCTGGCGTGAAACCGCGCCCGCGGTGGATCACCAGCGCGCCCCGACGAACAGGTACTAGCCCGTGTTCGCGGCAACCATACTGCGTCTCGGTTTTTAGCTCGTTTTTATTTTGGAAAAGAAAAAAAAAAGAAAAAAAAAATTTGAAAAAAAAACAAAAAGAGGACTTTTTGGTCCCATTCTACCTCTATATTATCCATCCATCTATATCCATTCTATTCCATCTTTTATCTTTCCACCTTTTTATTTCTTCTTTCCAGCCATCTTTGTACTTTCCATTCTTTGGCTATGTGTAAAGCCTAAGTATGGGGGAGCTTTGTTCCCCCGGGACTTCATCTCCACGGCTCGAGTTCGAGTATTGATCCATCTTCCACGAAGACGAGCCAAGATATGAAGGTTCCTTACACATCACGTTTTTCGAGACGAAGTCAAGACATTGTTCCTGCCTGAGATCCGCGCCCGCGCCCCATCACCCGCGCCCGCGGCATCTCCCGATGATGACTTCGCTCTCTGCATCAATTTCGCGCCCGCGCCCTTGGTGTCGTGCCCGCGGTTTGACTACCGATTGGAATTACAAAGTGTTTCTATCTACCACTTATGAAGAGTTCTTCCATTCCACCCCTCTTCATCGTTTGTGAGTCTTCTGATATACCTTCTTCCTTTCTTCTATCCTTTCTCTTTGCTTCATTGAGGACAATGAAGGATTTAAGTATGGAGGAAGGAGTACTCGCATTCGCTTATCCTAGTTAGCTTAGCTAGATATTTGCTTCAGGTTTTTGATTTTCTTCATTTCATGGAGCACTTGCACCATATTTTTTTGCATAATAAAGAAAGAAAGAAAAGAAAAAGATAGAAAAAGCCATAAAAAATTGAAAAAAGGCATATTAAATCCTGGGATGAGTCGAAAACCCGAAAGGGCGGCTCAGGTAATAAGCAGGTAACCCGGACCACCATTAGGCTGGGGTAATATGAGGTTTATGAGTGTTGTGAGTATTTGTGAGCACACCTATAGAAAAATGAAAAGAGTGGTTAGGTGAAAACCTGAAAGCACACCTATTGAATTACAATCAATTGTAATTCAATAAAGGTTAGAGTTTTCTTTGTAATGGAGAACTAACTCTCCTTTGGAGTTTATTCAATCAAGGAAGCTTTATTATGAAGTTGTGAAATTCTGGTAACTTCTTTATCTTTAGGTCTTTATTGATACTCTTGTGCTTCATTCCATGATCTATGTTTGATTTTATGAGCCTGATCAACTTGTTTGATTGACTTAGATCTATTGTTTGAATTAGGATTGGTTGTTGTCTATGCATCTTTCCTATTCTCGAAACAACTCTATTCTAGGACCGTGCACTAGTGTAGGGAAGAGTATTCAATGGTTAAATTGTGCATGAGACTCGTAGCTTGATTGCATGATTTGATTTCCTATTATCCCTGTGCTCTATGCTAATTCAAGGTTAAGCGTCCTTGCCTAGGGTTATAGAATTGCTTGGACCGTGGACTTGCGATTTCTAATGATTGGGATTGGAATTGACCTAAGCATATAAAGAGGTGGATGAATTCATGATCAACAGATTAATAAAGTGGAATTGATCGGATGAACTCTGCTTGATAACTTTGATTGAAACCAACTTTCAAAACCCCCTTTGATTTCTTGCATGAAAACCACTAAAATCTGAATAAAACTGATTTCTTTGGGTTCGACCCCTTGCTTGCCTACTATACTTGTGTTTGCATGTTTGGGATTTATTTTTGATAAGGGAACAACGACTTTGCCCGAGTCAGTCGCGTCCTAGAAAACTTTCTAAGCGTCCTCTTTTATTCTAGCATGAGCGTTCCTTAGACTTTTCACTTAATAGTTCCCCCTTAACACTTGCTTATTCTAGATAAATATTCTAGATAACTATTTTATAGCGCATCTCTGTAAAACTACACTTCTCCCTTTTGGCATCATCGAAAAGGATAACAAGTGATAAGGACGTTAGCACAAACACATAACTAAAAGCAATGGAACGCTTAAACAAACACATGCAAGCAAACATTGGAACTTTCATTCAAACAAAAGTAGAGTGCGGTTATTACAAACCAAGAACCAAGTGTTTGAAACAAAAAGAAGCAAGGACCAAAACATTGAGGGATTAAAAGGTTGGAGGACGGCAATCACTGAGGACGGCTCTGGTCTTGATAAAACTTGAGAAGTTTTTCATGAAGTTCAGCCGACTTAGAGAAAGCAGATGATAAGTCCTTGAGGGCCGAAAAGATGAGACACTGGTTGTCCATGATTGCGCCCATGAGTTCTGCAGGAGGATGCTGGGCAATATTTGCGGGGGCAGAACGGGGCACTGGACCTGAACTGGAAGAGGGAGCGTCCATTGGAGTTGCTGGAGGAGGAGGAGAAGGAGCCAATAGCATTTGATCAAAAGCGGCAAGGTCAACTGCTGGCTCTTGGTCCTGAGGGAACTCTTGAGACATTGAAGTGAGCCTTGCTTCTTCAGTTTCAGCGGCCATGCGTTCTTCCTCAGCCTTCAATCTGGCTTCCTCAGCCTCAGCTTCTAACTGTTTCAGCACTGACGGCAACTCTTCGTTGTGCCTGATTTCAACCAGTCCCTTCTTAGCGTTCCACTTTAGCCCAAGCTCTTCAGAAGGAGCACTTTCATCGTAAGCATTTTGGGACATAAGTATCAGCTTTACCAGACCCGGGTACGGCAAGGCGTGATGCTTCCTCCCACACTTAGCCATATGTTGCATAGCAATTCTGGCAAGATTGATGGGGCGGCGTTCTAAAAGAGCGTCAATCAGAATGATGTCGTGTGTTTGAACAATTGAACTCTTCTCTTGTCGGGGAAGGACGGCGCGACAGATAAAATAATGTGCAATGGCGCCTACCTTGCTCAAAATATGAGCGACCCTGTCCAGTCCCATTGGCCTTTTGCCCTGAAACACTTTATCAACCAAGGGCAATTCTTCGTTAGTTGTTTTAAATCCGCCTTCTGGAAGGGAGCTTAGAGCATCGGACGGGGGCTTTTGAGGATTGAGGCCCATGAAGGAACGGATCTGGCGTTCATTAACTGATGCTTTCTCACCATCTATCTTGAAGTGGAGAGAACCATCTTTGGATTTGTAGCGCAGATCTCTGTAGAACGCCTTGACCTGTTCTTTGTCAACATTAGCCGGCGCAGACCCAACGTTCAACCATCCCTGAAATCTCAGAAGCTCAAGGAACTCCCGAACTTTGTCATCTTGGAAGGAGGAGAGCCATTCTTCTGAGTAAATGAGAGGGCTGAGAACTTTGACGGGGGCGCCATCAGGCTTTCCTTTGTGTTTGCCCTTAGGGGACTCAGAATCCTCATCATCTGAAGAACTGTTCTCATCACCAGAGTCCTCTGACTCTTCTTCATCAGCGTCCTGGCCAGCAGCGTTCTCTGTGTCTTGTTCATTTTCAGCATTGCCACCAGCTGTGGCTTGATCAGCACCAGAAGAAACTAGACCTTGGGATGTGCCCTCAGCGTCCCGAGCCTCTGATTGATATTCTGATTGGGGCTCAGCGTCCGCGGGGACTTGGTGGGATTCTGTTTGGATTGTGGGGGAGGGGTTTTCTTGAGGAGTTGGGAGGGGATTTAGGAGAGGGAGGGTTTGGTTGTAGGGAGGAACTTCTTGAGCATCACGCTCGAGCTCCTCAGATAAGGTTGGCTCGGCGTCCTTTGAAGTGACCTGGTGCTCACCAGCGTCCTCAGCAACTTGTTCCTCAGCAGGAGCATTCTCGACTCCTTCCTCTTTGGCTCTCAGATGAGCTAGAGGAGGAGGTGGAGATTTGCTCGGGCTCTGGAGCGTCCTTTGTGAGCAACACTTTGGGCTTTTCACCAGCTTTACGTCTGCGAAAAGTGTGCTCTAGTGTGGAACGCTTCTCAGCCTCATCCGGTCCGCTTTCAGAAGAAGGACGACGGGACTTTGGCGTCTCAGGGTCCTTTGACGGTGAGATATGGGCCGGAGCAGATGGGAAGTTCGCGAGATTGAGGGGAGAGTAGGGTTTAGGAGGAAAGGGAATGAGGACATTTGTTCTTGAAGGTTGAGGGGACGGAGGAGGAGTTGGGAGTTGGACGATGGTGATGGGTTGAGGTGGTGGAGTGGATTCTTTGGAGAGGTTGGAGGGCCTTTTTGTTGAGCTAGGCCTTTGTTTGGAGGTTTTGGAGGAGGGAACGCTTGAAGTCTTGGCCTTTTTGAGGGGCCTTGGGTCGTGTGTTTTCTTGGAGCGTCCCTCCTTTAGGTGGGGTGGAAACTTGTCCACTATTTGGGTTGGGTTTGAGGAGGTGGGCTTGGAGGATTTTGAAAGAGGGGAAGCAAGGGCTGGACGCTTTAGCAGATTTTTGGTTGTGACTGTGGGGACTTGAGGAGGTGGGGGAGAGGGACTTGGCACACGGTTTTTGAGCATTTTATAAGCCAAGGAGTCCCTAGGGTACATGGGGAATTCAGGGAGGACGGCGTTGTGCAAGTCTGGGATTAAATCAAGTAAAGGACCGAGATTCTCACCACCAAACTGCAAGAAGAAGAGAACGTCGTCCATCCTTCCTGGCAAGTCTTTGTAGTTTGTGTTGTGGAGGCCTTGAATGACGAACCGTTCGATGAACCTTTCATAGTTCCTCGTTTTAACTTCGTCCGCCTTCACGTCAGGTTTAACCATCCGTTCCCTTATCAAATTGTAAAGGGTTTTCGACTTCCTATTGATGAAGTCCACCAAAGATTCATTGAGAACAATGGGCTTTGGCTTTTCTATGGTGGGACTTCACCAGCCGTCTTCGCTTCCCGCCGGTAGAAGATCCGGCCATGTTCATCTGCCTTTGAGACATTTTCTAGTGAGTTTTAGTGAGAGAAAGTTGCCGGAAAGCTAGAGAGAAGTCAGAGCACTGATTTGAGCAGGGAAGTGGTTGAGAATAATAAATGAACGAGAGCGACTGTTCTGGCCTTATATAGAGGAAGCGGTGGCACAAACTGTAATTACCACAGTTTTACTGTGCGACACGTGTCAAAACTTCCCCCTTACGATTTAAGCAAAAACAACGGTCATTGTTTACACTTTCAAAAGTTCAAATTTCTGACTCTTCAACTTCTTCTCAAAAGTGAACTGGCGTTCTTTCTGACAAACACTGAGCGTTCTCTCATACTTAGCAAAAATTTTCCTCTTCAAGCAAACCAATAACCAATTCAACCGTCCTTGTGATCACCTTTCGAACCAATTGAGAACAAAGCAAGTACGTCCCGTAAAGGAAAATATGAAGCTCATAGGACGCTTTTGCAGAGTTCTCGGCCAGGGTAAGCTTAGAGTTCCCATCATTTCGGCTTATAATGAGGGTTGGGTGATCAGGGAAACTCTTTTCAAGACAAATAAAGAAAATTTGAATGGCGTTCCAAAGTAGCAAACACATGAAGTTTTAGGCAAGCGTCCTTGCAAATATGAATTTAATGCATAACAGTCCTTAAACACTTAGAATCGACAAAACATAGCCAATCATTGAGGGAATAGTAGAACGGGACTTGCTACTTAAAAGTTATCATCCCCAAGAGCAACCTTAGATGCTCATAGGGACGTCTATCAAGCGCCTTAGTGAAAATATCAGCTATTTGGTCTTCAGTCCTTACATGCTCCATACTAATGAGTCCTAGTTCAACATTATCACGCAAGAAATGATGCCTTATATGAATATGCTTTGTGCGTGAATGAAAAACAGGATTCTTAGAAATTTCAATAGCACTTGTGTTATCACAACGAATGGGAATAGTTTCAAGATTGATACCTTAGTCCTCAAGTTGATATTTGATCCAGATGACTTGTGAACAGCACGAGGCAGCAACAACGTACTCAGATTCTGCAGTTGAAAGCGCCACAGAGTTCTGTTTCTTAGATCCCCAGGAGACTAAGCATGAACCAAGGAACTGTGCCATTCCTGAAGTGCTTTTTCTATCAATCACATGACTAGCATAATCAGCGTCCGAGTAGCCAACAAGCTTGAAGGACGTCTTCCTAGGGTACCAAAGGCAAAGATCGTCGCGTCCTTTGAGGTAGCGAAAGATCCTTTTGACTTCTTGCATGTGGGACTCCTTTGGATTTGCCTGGAAGCGTGCACACAAGCAAACGGCAAACATGATGTCGGGACGGCTTGCGGTCAAATATAGCAAAGAACCAATCATTCCTCTGTAAAGCTTTTGATCAACGTCCTTTCCCTTTTCATCAGCGTTAAGACGCGAGTTGGTAGAACAAGGGGTTGCAACAGGTTTGGACGTGTTCATCCCGTACTTCTCAAGCATTTCACGGACATATTTTTGTTGGTGAATCCGCGTCCCGTCCTTGAGTTGATTGATTTGAAGTCCCAAGAAGAAATTGAGTTCTTCAATGAGGGACATCTCAAACTCATTACTCATTAAGGACTTGAACTCATCTATAAGTTTCATGTTAGTACTACCAAAGACTATATCATCAACATAGACTTGGGCAATTAAAATGTCCTTGTGAACTTTCTTAATGAATAAAGTTTTATCAATTGAACCTCTAGTGTACCCATGAGACAAAAGAAAGGACGCAAACCTGTCGTACCATGCACGAGGGGCTTGCTTGAGTCCATAAAGCGCTTTGTCCAGGTAGTACACATGATCTGGGTGAGAGGCGTCCTCGAAGCCAGGCGGCTGAGCAACATACACTTCCTCCTTTAGCTTTCCATTGAGAAAGGCAGTCTTGACGTCCATCTGAAATAACTTGAATCCTTTGTGAGCGGCGAAGGCAATAAGGAGACGAACGGCCTCAATTCTAGCAACAGGAGCAAAGGTCTCATCATAGTCTATGCCTTCCTCTTGCTTGAATCCTTGAGCCACCAGTCTTGCCTTGTTCCTTGACACTCGTCCACTCTCATCAAGCTTATTTCTGAACACCCATCGCGTCCCTATGATATTTTTGCCTTGGGACGTGGGACGAGAGTCCAAACTTTGTTTCTTTCAAACTGATTGAGTTCTTCTTGCATCGCTTGAATCCAATCAGCGTCCTGAAGTGCTTCTTTGATATTCTTTGGCTCTACCTTAAAGACAAAGGCATTGAACGCACAAAACGCTAAATTTGCACTTTGGGACTTGCTTGCAGCTGACCTTGTCTGAACTCCTTGAGAAGGATCTGAGACAATTTGAGAAGTTGGGTGGTCCCTAGAGAAGCGGGACTCCCTTTGAAACAATTGAGCAAATCTTGGATCAATGTCTCCATCAGAATCATCACTATCACTTTTAGCATCGTCCTCAGTGTGTTCCCCCTCAGATAGAGCGTCCACACTTTGGCGTTGCTCGCCCTATTGACTTGATTCACCCATATCTTGTTGAACTGGGGATTCACTACGAGAGGGAACTCCTTGAACAATACTAGGAGCGTCCACTGAGACTACTTCAGGATTTGGAGAAGCGTCCTTAGGAACATCGTATTTTCCAGAGGTCCAATCTTCAGCTTCGTCTTCAGAGTCGTCCTGCTGTTGTGAAGAAGAGCGTTCTTTCTTACTTGGTTTTTCTTTATGAGAAGAACTCTCCTTGAACACAACATGAATACTCTCTTCAAGCTTTAGAGTCCTTTTGTTAAAAACTCTATACGCTTTGCTGGTGAGAGAGTACCCAAGGAATATGGCTTCATCACTCCTTGCATCAAACTTTCCAAGTTTTTCTTTATCATTGTTGTGAACGAAGAACTTGCAACCAAAGACTCTGAGATAATCAATGTGAGGCTTCCTTCCATTCAACAACTCATAGGACGTCTTTTTCAGCAAGGGACGGATCATGGCACGATTGATGATGTAACATGGTGTAGCAATAGCTTCCGCCCAAAAGTACTTGGGAACGCTATTTGCCAAGAGCATAGTTCTTGCCATATCCTCCAACGTCTTGTTCTTCCTTTCCACGACTCCATTTTGTTGTGGAGTTATTGGAGCTGAGAAGTTGTGCGAGACGCCATGTTGATCATAGTAGGCCAGGAACTCTGAGATTGGAACTCCGTCCCATGGTCTGATCTTATGGCTTTGAGAGGCGTTTCAAGAGCAACTTCCACTTCTTTGATGAAGACTTTGAACGCATTGATACAATATGCTTTTGACACTAAGAAAAGAACCCAAGTGAATCGAGAAAAATCATCTACAAGAACGTAAATGTACCTCTTTCCACCGTGGCTCAACGTCTTCATTGGTCCACAAAGATCCATATGGAGAAGTTCCAATGACTTCTTTGTACTAACTTCGTTCTTAGACTTGAAGGACGTTTTTGTTTGCTTCCCTTTGATATAGGCTTCATACTGATCAACTTTCTCAGGATCAATTCGGGGAAGTCCTTTCACAAGATTTCTTTGGTGTAGTTTGAGGATTGTGCTTGGTCCAGCATGGCCAAGACGGTGATGCCAGAGGTCAGCGTCCTCCTTTGAAGCAGATAGACACAACTCAGATTTAGGCTTGAACTCCTGGTTGAAGATGTATACATTATTCTGGCGTATTCCTTTGAGAACGACTTTGTTTGATTTCTTGTTGATGACGAGGCACTCCTTTGAGTCAAATGTGACTAGATTATCACCTTGATCACACATTTGGGAGACGCTAAGAAGATTGAATCCATGTCCTTCAACAAGACTGACATTTGTTGCTTTGATGGACGGATTGAGAATGGCAGTTCCCGTTCCCTTGATCTTTCCTTTGCCCTTGTTGCCAAACGAGACAGTTCCTCCCGTGGAACTACTTTGGATAGAAGTGAGATGGATCTGGCTTCCTGTCATATGATTTGAGGCGCCACTATCAATGATCCATGGGCGTCCCCTCACTTCCACCTGCCATAACAAAGTTAGTGTTTGGCGACCCAGGCAAGGTGTTCCTTACCTGGTTCGTTACAGAAGTAGAACTCTGGTTCTGGCATGTAGTCATTTATATTTACATCATTTGATATAGCATGCTTGCGGAAAGAGTTCCTAGAGCGTCTAGAACGCCTAGGATTAGCCTTAGGGATGGACTTATCATTTTCAATGTTAGTCCTAGCAGCTTTTCCATTTTCAACATCTTCCTTGAAGTTTAAGCAATCATATTTGAAGTGATCTCCTTGTCCACAGTACCAACACGTCCTATAGTAAGTGCCAAGGTAGTACTTCTTATTGGGACGCTGGATTTTGTTTTCTTTCATCTTTTGAGGATTACAAACTTTAGAACCTTCCCCTTTAGCAATCTTCTTGTAGATCCTATGACTGGTAGAGTTAGTGTAGTAGTCCTCTTTTCCTAATTCTCCACTCTCTAGGACTCTAATTCTTTCAAGAAGGTTTTTGGTTTTCTCCCTTTCAAGTTCAAGTTCTGAAGTTTTGCTTGCCTCAAAGTCACTAGGAAGAGAGTTCTTAATGTCAGATTCATAACCTAGACCTCTCTTAGCTGGGACAAAGACCATTGGTCTCACTTCTTCAACTATGGGACTCTTACCCATCACTTTCACTTCTTCCCTAAGCTTAGCGTTCTCAAGTTTGAGACACATGATTTCAGTTTTTAGGGACTTAGTTTCTTCACATGAGGATTCTAGTTGAATGGTCATGGAACTACAGTTTTCACATTCAACCATAATATTTTCATTTTCAAGTTCAAGTTCATCCATTCTATTTTGCATGATCACACTTTCTTCCATGATTTTGCCAATGAGCTTAATAAGTTTGGACTTAGAACAATTTTCTAGAGAACTCATCATAGACACACGAGTTACCTCATTTTCAGATTTCGGAGTATTCTCCTCAACAACTGTGACGTCCTCCATAGCCATGAATGCTACTTGTTCATCATCAGAGGCGTCCTCAAGAGCTATGTATGCCGCTTGTTCATCGGGTTCTTCATCAGAAGAAGAAGAACTAGCATTATCCCATGCAGATGCGAATGCTCCAATGAGGGCTTTTGTCTTCATCTCCTTTGAAGACATTCCCGTCGTACATTTTTTAGCAAAGTGTCCTTTCTTGTTACATTTGTAACATGTAAGTTCTTTCATCTCTGCCTCTGTGTACTTGGGACTTTCTTTCTTGGGCATCTTGTGTTTGTTGAAATATTTGTTCCTTTTGCCATAAGAACGGAGAGCTCTGTGGATAAGAGCAACTTCATCTTCTTCATCTAGCTGTTCTTTAGTCTTGCTTTCTCTCTCCCTTAAGGCTTGAACGCGCATCTTCTCACGGTTCTCATTTTTGTTGGCTTCCACCATCACAGCAATTTCTTATTGACGACGAAGATACTCAGCGTACTCTGGTGTTGATGTCATCAAAGCTAGATCTGTCTGTGGATTCCGTGCTAGCTCAGCTAAGTCAGAGTCCCTTCTTGCTTCATATCCTCTCAGCTTCCCGTAGATCTCTTCCATATCTAAAGTCTTGTTAGTTGTATTTTCCTTGAACGTGGTTCTATCAAAGTTCCACTTTCCTGTTAGTTCATCAATGACCACTTGAACTCTGTTCCTCATTGAAATTTCAGCGTCTGGAATACCCAAGTTCCTCATCTTGGTGACAAGAGCTTCAAAACGGTATGAGTAGTCCTTCACTGTTTCATTGGGCAACATTCTGAAAGCATAGAACTCTCTCTTGATTTCAAGCTGAACGTCCTCCTTCATCTCAGCCGTTCCTACGTGGAACTTTTCAAGGGCTTCCCACTGTAATTTGGCAATTGCCAAATTGCTAACTCTGGTGGCGTCCCTTTCACAAACAGATGCTTGGAGGAAGCATATAGCCTTTGCATTTGTTTCCATCAGCTTGAATTCATCAGAGCTCCACTCGTCCTCTTTGTCTTTCTTGTCAGCGGGAATGGTAAGGTCACCTTTCATGATCACTCTCCAGCATTGAAAGTTCTGACTCCTAACGAAGTTTTCAAATCTGATCTTCCAGCGGTTGAAGTTGCCGTCCGTCAGGCGCGGAGGCTTCACAACGGAGATTCCAATAGGTTCCATGCCCATCTTTTACATGCAACTCAGTAAGAATCTAGAGCGCCTGCTCTGATACCAATTGTTGGATCGTTAGTACTAAGGGACGTCCTTTACTTTGGTAAAGGAGTCCTTTGGTTAGGCGTCCCTACGAAGAGTAGGGGCGTCCTTGAGTAATGCAGCAGAATAAAATACTAAACAGGTAAGTAATGAACGTAGTGAATTATAGAGGAACCACTCAAGACCAAGTAGTCCTTGAGTGTAAACCTCTATGTTGGATCGTTAGTACTGAGGGACGTCCTTTATAGGAGTAAAGGCGTCCTTTGGTCTGGCGTCCCTACGAGGTGTAGGGGCGTCCTTGAGTAATGCAGCGGAATAAAATACTAAACAAGTTAAAGTGAACGCTGGGATTTATAGAGGAACCACTCAAGACCAAGTAGTCCTTGAGTGTAAACCTCTACCTCCTTGGAGGATTTTTGAATAGCTTTTTCTTTATATTGAACGTTCTTACAGTTGTACTGGCGAGCCTTTACAGTTCTCTGGTACTTAGCTTTTCCCTAAGTCCACTAGTAAGGAACTCCTCTAAGCCTACAACTCAAGCTTGTTCAATCTTATAAAGAACTTCTATCCCTACGTCCTACAGTACTTAGTAGGACTCTCTTTCTCTCTTTTTGGTTTTTCTGGTTACAAACAGTTTTGTGATTTGGTTACAAAGTCTCACTCGATCTAACACAAGTTCTAGCACTGTTCTTGAGTTCTTGAGTTAGTTCTTCGTGTTCTTGAGTGAGCCGCTTTCTACTGATTCTCTCTGAATATTCCTGAAAGCGTTAACGTCACAATAAATGCCTTGGGGCTATTTATAGGACTTGGGGAAGGGCGTCTTTCTCCTGGGACGATCATGCCCTTCGAGGACGTGGCTACAGGATCTTCCTCCACGTAGTAGGGCGGTGATGAGGAAGCTTCCTGTATCCAGCTGTGTATGATGAACTTCGCTACAGGATCGGCCGCCACGTGTTGATGGACTCTGCAACAGGATCTTCCGCCACGTAGTGTTGGACTCCGCTACAGGATCGGTCTCCACGTGTCCTTGGATGATCAAGTATTGTCGAGTGATGTCATCCTGTCGGCTATAGAGTAAGGACGCTCTGCTTGCGTTCCTACTTGCTTGGGACTGCGTCCTTGCTCAAGTAGTCTCTGGTCGGTCCTTACTTCCTGTTAGCTAGCGTCCCAAGGCCTATGGGACGCCCATACACACTTGTTGTCCTTTTGTCACTAGCGTTCCTGAACACTTGGACAATCTTTATTAGAATCAAAGTGAGTTTGTCATATCAAAACTAAGGGACGGTTGTGGGCGCGCTACCAAGTACGAGGGCGTCCTTGATAGCGTCCCGACAGTTTCCCCCTTTTTGATGATGACAAACTCTTCAGCAAAAAGTTTTGGCGTTTGAGATTAGAATGCGTGAAAACTTAAAGGCGTCCTCTAAAACTTAGAGAAATTTCATTTAGCACGAGTTTTCATTCTTTGATTCTCTAACTTTTGGATATTAAGGAAAGAAAAGCATCCTAGAATTTTCTAGACGTCCTCTAGTTTATTCTAGCATGGCGTTCCTTAGACCTTTCACTTAATAATTCCCCCTTAACACTTGCTTATTCTAGATAACTAATTTATAGCGCATCTCTGCAAAACTACACTTCCCCATTTTGGCATCATCGAAAAGGATAACAAGTGATAAGAACGTTAAGCACAAAAACATAACTAAAGGCATTGGAACGCTTAAACAATCATAATGCAAGCAAACAACGGAACTTCCATTCAAACAAAAGTAGAATATTACAGACCAAGAGTCAAGTGTTTGAAAATAGAAAAGAAGCACAGGCAAAAGTAATTAAGGGGTAAAGGGGTGGAAAACGGTGATCACTAAGGACGGCTCTTGTCTTGATAAAACTTAAGAAGTTGTTCCTGAAGTTCAGCCGACTTGACAAAAGCAGAGGACAAGTCCTTTAGAGCAGAGAGGACAAGACACTGGTTGTCCATAATGGCGCCCATAAGTTCTGCAGGAGGATGCTCGGTAATGTTTGCAGGAGCAGAACGGGGCACTGGACCAGAGCTCGAGGAAGGAGCGTTCAAGGGAGGTTCTCCAGTGGGAGAAGAAGCCATCAACATTTGATCGAGAGTTTGGAGGTCAACAGCGAGCTCTTCTTCCTGAGTACCATCTTGAGACATAGACGCTAGGCGTTCTGCTTCAGCCTCAGCAGCTAAGCGTTCTTCTTCAGCTTTCTGTCTTGCTTCCTCTGCCTCAGCTTCCAACTGTTTGATCACTGAAGGCAGCTCTTCATTATGCCTTATCTCGACAAGCCCTTTCTTGGCGTTCCACTTCAGACCAAGTTCTTCTGAAGGTGCGCTTTCGTCGTAGGCGTTCTGAGATAGAAGGATAAGCTTGACAAGGCCAGGGTACGGCAAGGCGTGGCGCTTCCTCCCACACTTAGCCATGTGTTGCATAGCAATCCTGGCAAGGTTTATGGGGCAGCGTTCAAGCAGTGCATCAAGAAGTATTATGTCATGCGTCTGAACGATGGAGCGCTTCTCTTGCCGGGGTAGGACGGCGCGACAAAGAAAGTAATGAGCTATGGCGCCGACCTTGCTCAAGACATGAGCAACCCTGTCCAGTCCTATCGGCCTTTTGCCCTGAAAGATGTGTTCAACCAGAGGCAGTTCTTCATCAGTTGTTTCAAATCCACCCTCTGGAAGACTACTCAGCGCGTCGGACGGAGGCTTTTGAGAACTAAGGCCCAAGAAAGCTCTGACCTGGCGTTCATTGACTGTGGCTTTCTCACCATCAATTTTGAAATGGAGAGAGCCATCTTTAGCTTTGTAACGCAAATCTCTGTAGAACGCCTTGACCTGTTCCTTGTCAACAGTAGCCGGCGCAGGCCCAACGTTCAGCCAGCCTTGGAATCTTAGTAGCTCGAGGAATTCTTGGACGCCTTCATCTTGGAAGGAGGCGAGCCATTCTTCCGAGTAAATCAAGGGGTTGAGAACTTTGACCGGTGCGCCATTAGGCTTTCTCTTGCGCTTGCCCTTGGGGGACTCAGAGTCCTCTTCATCAGAGGAACTATTCTCATCAGCGGAGTCGCCTGACTCATCTTTCTCAGCGTCCTGTTCAGCAACGTCCTCTGTGCCTTGATCATTTTCAGCATTGCCACCAGCTGTGGCTTGAACGGCACCAGTCGAGGTCTGACCTTGGGACACACCCTCAGCGTCCTGAGCCTCTAATAGATGTGAGGTTTCTGGCTCAGCGTCCTCGGGGACTAGGGTTGAATCGGTTTGGAGTGTGGGGGAGGGGTTTTCTTGTAGGGAACTTGCTTGAGGGGTTGGGAGAGGGTTAAGGATAGGAAGGGATTGGTTGTAGGGAGGTAACTCATTTGCATCATGCTCGAGTTCCTCAGATAATGAGGGCTCGGCGTCCTTTTGAGCAACCTGGTTCTCACCAGCGTCCTCAGGTACTTGGTACCCAGCTGGAGCGTTATCGACTCCTTCAGCCTCGTCATTAGAGTCCCCAACGACATCTATATATGGGGAGGCTTGACCAGCAACTTGTTGAGGCGTTCCTCTTTGGCTCTCAGAAGAGCTAGAGGAGGATGAGGAGGGAACGTGCTCAACTTGAGCAGGAACGTCCCTAGCGAGCAAAACCCTGGGCTTTTCACCAGCCTTCCTTCGGCGAAAGGTGTGCTCTAGCATGCGTTCTGTCTCCTCCGGGCCACTTTCGGAGGATGGACGACGGGACTTTGGGGTCTCGGGGTCCTTTGGTGGGGAAATGTGGGCCGGGGCAGACGGGAAGTTCGCCAAGTTTAGTGGAGAGTGGGTTTTGGGAGGAAAAGGGATTAGGGCATTTGTTCGTGAAGGTTGAGGGGACGGTGGGGGAGTTGGTAGTTGGACGATGGAGATGGGTTTAGGGGGAGGAGTGGATTCCTTGGAAAGGTTGGAGGGCCTTTTTGTGGTGCTAGGCCTTTTTGAGGATGGGACGCTCGAGGTTTTGGCCTTTTTGAGGGGCCTTGGGTCATGGACTTTCTTGGAGCGTCCCTCCTTGATGTGAGGTGGAAACTTGTCCACAATTTCTGTTGGGTTGGAGGAGGAGAAGGGTTTGGTTGATTTTGAGAGAAGAGGGGATGGGGCGGGACGCTTGAGTAAATTTTTGGTGGTGACGGTGAGGACGGCATGAGGAGGAGGAGAAGGACTTGACACTCGGGACTTGGTCATTTTAAAAGCTAGGGAGTCCCTTGGGTACATAGGAAACTCAGGCAAGACTGCATTGTGCAAGTCTGAGATAAGCTCAAGAAGAGGACCAAGATTCTCATCTCCGAACTGAGAGAAGAAGAGCACATCGTCCATCCGTCCAGGAAGATCTTTGAAGTCTGCTTTGTGGAGGCTTGGGACAACAAAGCGTTCAATGAACTTCTTGTAGTTCTTTGTTTTCTCTACATCGGTCTTAACTTCTGTCAGTTCCATGCGTTCCCTGATTAGATTGTACAACGTTCTGGGCTTCTTGTTGATGAAGTCCAGTAGAGACTCATTGAGAACGATGTGTTTGGGCTTCTCTATGTAGTGGGACTTTACAAGCTTTCACCGCTTCCCGCCGGTAGAAGATCCGGCCACGTTCATCAGTCTTTGAGACATGTTTCAGGTGAGGTTCTAGTGGGAGAAAGTTGCCGGAGTTTTAGAGAGAAGTCAGAGCACAATTGAGAGCGAGGAAGCGGTTGAGAATAATAAATTTGATAGCGACTGTTCTGGCCTTATATAGAGGAAGCGGTGGCACAACTGTAATTAACATTGTTTCACTGTGCGACACGTGGCAAAACTTCCCCCTTAAGATTTGAGCAAAAGCAACGGTCACTGTTCACACTTTCAAAAGTTTAAATTTCTGACTCTTCAACTTCTCCGTAATTACTGAACTGGCGTCCTTTCTAACAAACACTGAGCGTCCTCTCATACTTAGTAAAAATTTACCTCTTCAAGCAAAACCAATCCTTTGATAACCGTCCATGTGATCACCTTGCGAACCATTTGAGAACAAAGCAAGTACGTCCCGTAAAAGAAAAATGAAGCTCATAGACGCTTTTGCAGAGTTCTCGGCTAGGGTAAGCTTAGAGTTCCCATCATTTCAGCTTATGATGAGGGTTGGGTGATCAGGGAAACTCTTTTCAAGACAAATAGAGAAATTTGAATGGCGTACCAAAGTAGCAAACATATGAAGTTTTAGACTAGCGTCCTTGCAAATATGAATTTAACGCAAAACAGTCCTTAAACACTTAGTATCTACCAAACATAGCCAATCATTGAGAGAATAGTAGAACGGGACTTGCTACTTAAAAGTTATCATCCCCAAGAGCAACCTTAGATGCTCAAAGGGACGTCTATCAAGCGCCTTAGTGAAAATATCAGCTATTTGGTCTTCAGTCCTTACATGCTCCATACTAATGAGTCTTAGTTCAACATTATCACGCAAGAAATGATGCCTTATATGAATATGCTTTGTGCGTGAATGAAAAACAGGATTCTTAGAAATTTCAATAGCACTTGTGTTATCACAACGAATGGGAATAGTTTCAAGATTAATACCATAGTCCTCTAGTTGATATTTGATCCAGATAACTTGTGAACAGCACGAGGCAGCAGCAACGTACTCGGCTTCCGCGGTTAAGAGCGCCACAGAGTTCTATTTCTTAGATCCCCAAGAAACTAGGCATGAACCAAGGAACTGTGCCATTCCGGAGGTGCTTTTCCTATCAATTACATGACCCGCATAATCAGCGTCCGAGTAGCCAACAAGCTTGAAAGACGTCTTCTTGGGGTACCAAAGGCAGAGATCATCGCGTCCTTTGAGGTAGCGAAAGATCCTCTTGACTTCTTGCATGTGGGACTCCTTTGGATTCGCCTGGAAGCGTGCACACAAGCAAACGGCAAACATGATGTCGGGACGGCTTGCGGTCAAGTAGAGCAAAGAGCCAATCATTCCTCTGTAAAGCTTTTGATCAACGTCCTTCCCTTGTTCATCTGCGTAAAGACGCGAGTTGGGAGAACAAGGTGTTGCCATGGGCTTGGACGTATTCATCCCGTACTTCTCAAGCATTTCACGGACATATTTTTGTTGGTGAATCCGCGTCCCGTCCTTGAGTTGATTGATTTGAAGTCCCAAGAAGAAATTGAGTTCTCCAATGAGGGACATCTCAAACTCACTACTCATTAAGGACTTGAACTCATCTATAAGTTTCATGTTAGTACTACCAAAGACTATATCATCAACATAGACTTGGGCAATTAAAATGTCCTTGTGAACTTTCTTAATGAATAAAGTTTTATCAATTGAACCTCTAGTGTACCCATGAGACAAAAGAAAGGACGCAAACCTGTCGTACCATGCACGAGGGGCTTGCTTGAGTCCATAAAGCGCTTTGTCCAGGTAGTACACATGATCTGGGTGAGAGGCGTCCTCGAAGCCAGGCGGCTGAGCAACATACACTTCCTCCTTTAGCTTTCCATTGAGAAAGGCAGTCTTGATGTCCATCTGAAATAACTTGAATCCTTTGTGAGCGGCGAAGGCAATAAGGAGACGAACGGCCTCAATTCTAGCAACAGGAGCAAAGGTCTCATCATAGTCTATGCCTTCCTCTTGCTTGAATCCTTGAGCCACCAGTCTTGCCTTGTTCCTTGACACTCGTCCACTCTCATCAAGCTTATTTCTGAACACCCATCGCGTCCCTATGATATTTTTGCCTTGGGACGTGGGACGAGAGTCCAAACTTTGATTCTTTCAAACTGATTGAGTTCTTCTTGCATCGCTTGAATCCAATCAGCGTCCTGAAGTGCTTCTTTGATATTCTTTGGCTCTACCTTAAAGACAAAGGCATTGAACGCACAAAACGCTAAATTTGCACTTTGGGACTTGCTTGCAGCTGACCTTGTCTGAACTCCTTGAGAAGGATCTGAGACTATCTGAGAAGTTGGGTGATCCTTTGAGAAGCGGGACTCTCTTTGAAACAATTGAGCAAATCTTGGATCAATTTCATCATCTGAATCATCACTGTTTTCTTGAGAAGCGTCCTCAGTGTGATCCCCCTCAGATAGAGTGTCCACACCTTGACGTTGCTCACCTTGTAAACTTGATTCAGCCACATCTTGTTGAATTGGAGACTCACTACGAGAGGGAACTCCTTCAACAATGCTAGGAACGTCTACTGAGACTTCTTCAGGATTTGGAGTAGCGTCCTTGGGAACATAGTATTTTCCAGAGGACCAAACATCAGCTTCGTCTTCAGAGTTGTCCTGCTGTTGTGAGGAGGAGCGTTCTTTCTTACTTGGTTTTTCTTTGTGAGAAACGCTCTCCTTGAACACAACATGAATGCTCTCTTCAAGCTTTAGAGTCCTTTTGTTGAAAACTCTATATGCTTTGCTGGTCAGAGAGTATCCAAGGAATATAGCTTCATCACTTCTTGCATCAAACTTTCCAAGGCGTTCTTTGTCGTTGATATGAATGAAACACTCTACCTCCTTGGAGGATTTTTGAATAGTTCTTTCCTTTATATTGAACGTTCTTACAGTCGTACTGGCGAGTCTTTACAATTCTCTGACACTTAGCTTTTCCCTAAGTTCACTTGTAAAGAACTCTTTTAAGCCTACAACTTAAGCTAGTTCAATCTACTAAAGGACTCTATTCCTACGTTCTGCAGTACTTCGCAGAACTCTCTCTCTTTTTTTGTGTTTTTCTGAGTACAAACAGTTTTGTGTTTTGGTTACAATTCTCACTCGATCTAGCACAAGTCTTAGCACTGTTCTTGAGTTCTTGCGCTAGTTCTTCGTGTTCTTGAGTGAGCCGCTTTCCTTTGATTCTCTCTGAATATTCTCTGAAAGCGTTAACGTCACAATAAATGCCTTGGGGTATTTATAGGACTTAGGGAAGGGCGTCATTTCTCTGGGACGATCATGCCCTTCGTGGACGTGGCTATAGGATCTTCCTCCACGTAGTAGGGCGGTGATGAGGAAGCTTCCTGTATCCAGCTGTGTATGATGAACTCCGCTACAAGATCGGCCGCCACGTGTTGATGGACTCTGCAACAGGATCGTCCGCCACGTAGTGTTGGACTCCGCTACAGGATCGGTCTCCACGTGTCCTTGGATGATCAAACATTGTCGAGTGATGTCATCCTGTCGGCTAGTGAGTAAGGACTCCTTTCTTGCGTTCCTACTTGCTTGGGACTCCGTCCTTGCTCAAGTAATCTCTAGCTGGTGCTTACTTCCTATTAGCTAGCGTCCCTAAGCCTAGGGAACGTTCATACACACTTGTTGTCCTTTTGTCACTGGCGTTCCTGAACACTTGGACAATTTCATTAGAATCAAAGTGAGTTTGTCATATCAAAACTAAGGGACGGTTGTGTGGTACACTAACAAGTACGCAAGCGTCCTTGATAGCGTCCCAACAGAAAAGATTTGTCCCCAATATCATATATTATGGTTTTTGTGGTCTCTGATGCACACGCTGTGATGATTTCCTTCTAAATATGGGGAGAAGTAAGTTGATAATTAATATACTCTCTTTAGGATATGATAACTCTTGTATTTTAGGGCTTTAGTGAATGGTTTAGGTTAGACTTTGAGATTTATTGTAATATGAAGACTTAAGACACAAGATATGAAGATACGAGAGTTTTTCGAGCTAAGTTTTAAGTAAAGTTCGCCACTGACCAGGATCCGCAGGTGTGGTGTCCGAGCCGCGGTCGCGGTGAAGCAAAGTGATGACGATCCATTCCCGAGAAGGTTGCACGTGCGCCGCCATGGCCCTAGCCGCGGTAGCAGCCAACAAAGATACCCGAAGACCGATGATCCGCGGGCGAGGTGGTGCTGAATCCGGAGCATAGCAAGGATTTTTTACCTTGTTTCCTTTTCTATCTTTTCTCCTTTCCTTATCTATCTCGGGGAGCCTGTTCCCTTGGCCTATATAAGGAGCAGCCTGCCCTAGGTTTTAGATACCTCTTATCTCGACATTCATCAATAATATTGTATTTTGCTCTCTTGCTATGGAGAACTAATCTCCCTTGGAGTTTATTCAATCAAGGAAGCTTTGTTATGAAATCGTGAAATACTGGTAACTTCTTTATCCATAGGTCTTTATTGATACTCTTGTGCTTTATCCCATGATCTTTGTTTGATTATATAAGCCAGATCAAATTGTTTAATTGGCTTAGATCTATTGTTTGAATTAAGATTGATCGTTGTCTATGCATCTTTCCTTTTCTCGAAACAACTATATTCTATGACCGTGGACTAGATTAGGGAAGAGTATTCAATGGTTGATTTGTGCATGAGATTCGTAGCTTGATTGCATGATTCGATTTCCTATTATCCTTGTATTCATTGCATGATTTGAATTAAGCGTCCTTGTTCATAAAACCCCCCTTTGATTGTGTTGCATAATTGAACTAAAACCTACATAAGAAGTAGATTATTTCTTTAAAATAAAAAAAGACCTTCAACCTATTCTCCAGACCATCGACGGACCACGCCGGCACAAAATTTCGCTAGCCCTAATTTCTAACACAGGCAACATTGCTCCTCCCCTATAATAATCGACTCGCTGGCGGGTTGATGGGTCTCCGGACCCCTCGGGACCCCTCCACGTCTGCCACTGGTAAGGTGTATCTAATCACTAAAAGTAGACATATAAGTTTTAAAAATGCAAATATTATAGTATTAGATAGATGTTGTATTTATATAAAATGGATAATGCTCAAGTGAACCATCTTTTCGGGTGAATCATATTTTGGATCGTTAGATCAACAAAAATCAATGGTTAATAATTGATTCAGGCTATTTTGTATAGGTTTACTCTTTGATTTTAGGGATTTATTGAGTGTGTTTAGGTTAGAGTTTGTGCTAATTGTAATATCTAGGCCGAAGACACAAGGATGCAAGAATCAAGAGTTTTAAGGCGTTTTGAGCTGTCTGCGCGACACCACTTGCTTGCGAAGGCCATATCTTGAGCTATAATGGTCGGATTGATCTCATTCTGGTGCCACTGGAAAGCTAACTTCCAGGGCTTCAATTCTTTTTTTTACACCGAAGTCAGATTCCTAGCCTAAGATGGTCAAAACAGCCTCCGAAGTGACGCCAGAGGTTCTGTCCCTCTTCCGCGACCGCGGCCTGGCCGGCGCGACCGCGGCGGTCGCTGAGACCGACTTGTTCCTTTCTATTGCGATAACGCGAGCGCGGTGGGAGTGACGCGACCGCGGTGATGCCGGATCCGAAGCTGGCCAAAATCTTTCTATCTTGTTTCCTTTTCTATCTTTTGCCTCTTTCCTTATCTATCTCGTCGAGCTTGTTCCTGGCGCTATATAAGGAGGAGCCAGCCTTAGGTTTTTAGTATCTTCTTTCATATAATTCAATTCTTCTCTTTTAGTATAGTTATGGAGACTTGGGTTTGTTCAAGGGAGAAGCTCTGATGTACGAACTCGTGAGATTTTGGTAATTGATTTCTATCCTTTGGTTAATATTGATTATCTTGTGCTTCATCTTATGATTGTTGATTGTTTCTTTAGGATTCGCGACCCTATTGAATTGATTGATGTTCTAATGTTTGATTAGGTTTGGACCGTGGACAAAACTAATCTGTGAAAACAACTTAACCTAGACCTGTTGTCTATGCAACTAGGATTAAGAAGAGAATTGATTGTTTTATCTTGCAATTGACTCGTAGCTTGATTGTTTGATATTATATCCTACATATCCTTGTTCTCTATGCTAATTCTAGGTTAAGCCTCCTTGCCTAGGGTTATAGAATTGCTTGGACCGCTGACTTGCGATTATTAATGATCAGGATAGGAATTAACCATAGGTGTGAATGAAGTCAATGGATGAATCTATGATCGAGTGATTATATTGGAGTGGATATTTTGAATGAACCTGCGATTGCTTGGACCGTGCCTCGGGTACCGCGCCCGCGGTGAAGCCGGGTCTGGGAAAAAAAATCGAAAAAAAAAGTTTCGGGTATCTATCTTGTTCTTTCCATTTATCTTTACCATCCATCTATCTTTTCATCCTTCTATCTTTACCATCATTCTTTCTATCTATCTATCTATCTTCTATTTTCCATATATTTTTCCACCACCTTCTGTATTTCTTTTCATTCATCTTTGGATTTATTTTTGTATTGGCTATGTGCAAAAGCCTAAGTATGGGGGAGCTTGTTGCCCCCACATGTCATCACGGCTCGAGATCAAGTATTCGTCCATCTCCCGAGACACGAGCCAATATACAAAGGCTTTATTGCACATCATCCGGTTCGAGAGAAGTCAAGTGCACGAGACTGCACCAAGGCCGCGACCGCGCCACACCAAATGGGCCCGCGGTTTCCTTCAGGAAGTTGGCATTTTCTCTCGCTATGTTGACTCCGCGCCCGCGGCCCGTACATCCGCGTCCGCGGTTGGCCTGCAGAAACGGTATTCCGAAGTTCCTTTTCTTCCATTCTTCTACCACCTTTGAAGAGTTCTTCCATTCCACCACTCTTCATCGTTTGTGAGTCTTCTGATTTCCTTCTTCCTTCCTTTTATCCTTTCTCTTTGCTTCATTGAGGACAATGAAGGATTTAAGTATGGGGGAGGGACTACTCACATTCGCTTATCTTAGTTAGTGTAGTTAGTGATTTGCTTCAGATTTTTTATTTTCTTCTTTTCATGGAGCACTTGCACCATTATTTTTGCATAATAAAGAAAGAAAGAGAAAGAAAAAGATAGAAAAAGCCATAAATATTGAAAAAAGGCATATGAAATCCTGGGGTGAGTCGGAAACCCGAAAGGGCGGCTCAGGTAATAAGCAGGTAACCCGGACCAGCATTAGGCTGGGGTAATATGAGGTTCATGAGTGATTGTGAGTATTTATGAGCACACCTTTTTAGAAAAATGAAAACAGCGGTTAGGTGAAAACCCGAAAGGGCGCCTAAGTAGAATTGAGCGGTAAAATTTGAGTGTTTTAGGATCATTCTTGCTTGGGGACTTTGGGGCTTACATGTTAGATTTGTGTAGATCCTAGGTTGCTCTACAGTTTTTATGCTCATGATTTCTCTATAATTTTGGGTTCGGGTTGTGAGTTGAGTATTTTCTTCTTCCCTTATATTTCCTGAGATCTTAGATGTGCTATCTTGCTATATTTGTTTTGAGCTTACTCGAGGACGAGCAAGATCTAAGTATGGGGGAATTTGATTCATGCTATTTTGTGTAGGTTTACTCTTTGATTTTAGGGCTTTATTGAGTGTGTTTAGGTTAGAGTTTGTGCTAATTGTAATATCTAGGCCGAAGACACAAGATGCAAGAATCAAGAGTTTTAATGCGTTTTGAGCTGTCTGCGCGACACCACTTTCTTTCGAAGGCCATATCTTGAGCTATAGTGGTCGGATTAACCTGATTCTGGTGCCATTGGAAAGCTAACTTCAAGGGATTCAATTTATCTTTTTACACCGAAGTCAGATTCCAAGCCGAAGATGGTCAAAACAGCCTCCGAAGTAACGCCAAAGGTTCTGTCCCGATTCCGCGACCGCGGCGGTCGCCGAGACCGGCTTGTTCCTTTCTGTTGCGATAACGTGGGCGTGGTGAGAGTGACGCGACCGCGGTGATGCCGGATCCGAAACGGGCCGAAATCTTTCTATCTTGTTTCCTTTTCTATCTTTTGCCTCTTTCCTTATCTATCTCGTGGAGCTTGTTCCTTGGGCTATATAAGGAGGAGCCAGCCTTAGGTTTTTAGTATAGTAATGGAGAGCTAGTCTCCTTGGGTTTGTTCAAGGGAGAAGCTCTGATGTACGAACTCATGAGATTTTGGTAATTGATTTCTATCCTTTGGTTAATATTGATTCTCTTGTGCTTCATCTTATGATTGTTGATTGTTTCTTTAGGATTTGCGACCCTATTGAATTGATTGATGTTCTACTGTTTGATTAGGTTTGGACCGTGGACAAAACTAATCTGTGAAAACAACTTAACCTAGACCTGTTATCTATGCAACTAGGATTAAGAAGAGAATTGATTGATTTATCTTGCAATTGACTCGTAGCTTCATTGTTTGATATTATATCCTACATATCCTTGTTCTCTATGCTAATTCTAGGTTAAGCGTCCTTGCCTAGGGTTATAGAATTGCTTGGACCGTGGACTTGCGATTGTTCATGATCACGATAGGAATTAACCATAGGTGTGAATGAAGTCAATGGATGAATCTATGATCGAGTGATTATATTGGAGTGGATCTTTTGAATGAACCTGTTTCCCATAATTGTTTGTTTATTTGTTTTGTTTTCCTAGTTTAGATTAGTTTAGATTCTTCTCTTCATTCCCCCTTTCTTTAGTTGATAATTATATTAATACTAGAAGCCTTAAGTTCTCTTGGGTTCGACCCCTTACTTGCTTACTATACTTAGTTTGTAGTTTGGGTTATTTATCTTTGATCTTGGCACGACGATTTTAGCCGAGTCAATAATATTCGAACACAATAAAAAATTAGAGGGGAGGAACTATTATAGGGATTTTTTTCGGAACTTGAAGGCGAGAGAGAATAGGTGATTCATTGAATAAGACTATGATACTGTATGAATGATTCATTATTAGGTTTAGGGTTTAGGGATTTAGGGTTTAGTCCTTAGGGTTTTACGTCTAGCATTTTGGGGATATATATTTATTATTCATGTCATTTTTGATACGATTCAAGAAATCACATATGTTTGTTACCAAAGATGTTTTCACACACTTGTACATAATTATACAACCCTTTCTAGCTTGCTTATTTATTGATACTCAAATGGGAACTTGTTCAACTCATCGAGATTTTAGGAAACTGTTGGCCTTAGAAATAATCCAAGTAGGAAGCAACCCAGTACCAGAGAAGTCCCAATGCCTTACAGCTACAAGATACTGTTCGACCCAGGTTTTAGGCGAAGAAGTATCAATACATAGTGAAAGAAGTATCAAGACCCGATTAGTACTTCTTTGCTACCTCTTCAGAGTAAGACAAGACTTGCGGCGAAAGAAAAGTCGGTTGAAGAAGATAGATCCGAGGCAACAAGATAGAATCTTTCCAAGATATCTTCTAATATATGATAGATTCGCTGCCATAATGGATAAAGAGCATCCAAGATATAAGATAGATTTTCTAGAAGACTTGTTGGTTAAGATAGATTTATACCGTGTATAAGATAGAATTCCTACTTTTTGTCTATAAATACCCATGTAAACCCACGAAATTGGGGAGGATGGAGATAAGATCATAGCATATCACATCAGATTACACACCATAGCCCTCGCCAAAGGCATGCATTGTAAACCCTAGAAGGGGGGGGGGGAGTCATACCTTCATACATCCATTGTAAACCCTAGAACGGGGTACCATGTTTTTACACATTCATACGCTCTTCTCATCAATACAAACACAATTTTCGTCCTTCTCTTTGATTTATTTCGATCTAGGCCCGATTTAAGCCAAAGTTCTTCCTTGGGTAAATTTTGGTTCAAACAATTTGGCGCCCACCGTGGGGCCGAAGATCGATACAATCATCATAGGACAAAAGTCTCCACCTTTCTTGATCGAAAGACACAATATCAGGACTGGAAAACACCCATCCTGACCCTCTCACTACGGGAAAAAACAGACATCATGAAGATCAAAGCACCAGATCACGATGACGAAGAGATGGCAGAACTCCGAAAAAGTCTCAAAGAAGTCCCGAAGAAGTTTCGAGCGATCAGCGAAGCCAGGAGTGGAGCGATCATCAAAGCAACATCGATGATCATCAAACCAAAGCAGGGGATGATGCAATACTAGGGTTTGATTTGCAAACATCAAAGCCATGTGCTTTGTTATCTCCTCGTCAAATTTCTAGACAGGGAGAATTCTTCTTCCCATTCAATTCGTTATATTACGTTTTTATATTTTAATTATGAAAACCTTATAATTGAGTACTATCGGGTGGTTTGTCAAGGGAAGCAAGGCAAGCCAATCATTCATTGTTGGTCGCTAAAGAGCCTCTAAGCAACAACTAGGCGGATCGGACCAATACTTAGCAACCTGGACACAAACGGTCAAGTCGATCCTTCCGGATCAAGTCTTACATCCTTCATATACTGGTTTCCTCGTTCCCTTATCTCACAATTCATTCCGTGTTTTGCTTCTCTCTTCTAAGAGTTCAGATTTGGCCTTTATTCTTGTTTGATTACAATTTTTCTAATATGCCGCTAAAAGATAGACTTTCTTTCTTAATTGCGCATCTTATAAATATCGACCTTCTATACTTATACGTATTTATTGTTCACTTGTTTCAATTACATGACGCGTCATCCTAACTTGGATCGCGGGTGACGACACCAACAAGGAAGATTACGAAAGGCACAGTAGATCGGCCTGGACACGGCCATCAAAAAGAAGGATTCTGAGCAAATAAGCGTCATACTCAATCAAATCACTAGGGACTGTAGCCCGTGAAACCCAAAGCATCAAACGGCTTTGAAGAAACTCCAAAGAAATTCCAAAGAATCTCCATTCCAAGTAAGCCCATGTACAAATAGGACCACATATCCTCACGAACACGTGGCAATATACAAGCAGAAGGTGATGGCAAGTGCAGTCCCCTACCATTCCAAAGAAGCTATGATGAACAAATGGTTCGGCACAACCCTAACAGGGCCAGCCCTGACTTGATTCGCTAGTCTCCCATGTGGGAGGATTCAGTCCTTTGTGGATCATTTGGATACTTTTCGCCCCCAGTTCACCTCTAGTCGAAAGCAATCCAACGATCTCAATAGGGTACTACTGAAGTCCCAAAGATCCACCAGAGAATTCCTGAAACCATTTTGACCGCGAAAAAGTCTTAATCTAGTCTTGCGACATCACCACCACCTTCGCTAGACTCCCTTAAGCTCAACATCTCTATGGGCAAGCTCCTACAAAATATGACCAGGCTTGGGGAATACGTGAGGTGACCAAGAAAGGATAAGGCTCCAAAGGCCGATAGAGATACCACCAAGTGGTGTGACTATCATGAGTATCATGGGCACCGGACTCGCGATTGCATCATGCTAAGAAAAGAGTTGTCTTGTTTAATCATTGAGGGGCGGATCAAGGACATGGCGCCGGACGCCCAAGTGCCCAAAGAAGTATTGAAGAATCTCCAGCCCGAGCGCTACGAAAGGCGAGATCCTCCAACACTAGACAGAGCGGTCAACATGATATCTAGGGATCAAACATATGTGGTTGACATACTCAGCAGCAAATCTCAATGCCAAAGAAAGCGATTTTTGGCCGACCCCTGCCATCGGGGCACGTTGCCAGAAAATCTTCAGGACAAGCCATCGTGTTCGACGACACCGATGTAGAAAACCTCCCTCATAACCGGGCTGGGCACATATTGCTATCACGTAATGCCCTTCGGCTTGCGAAACGCCGGCTCTACTTTCCAACGATTAGTCAGTCGGATGTTCCATAATCACATTGGAAAGACAATGGAGGTGTATATCGATAGTATGGTGGTAAAGAGCACAAGCGCTTCCTTACACGGGGGCACTTGGAAGAAGCGTCCAGAATCCTTGAAGAATACAACATAAAGCTAAATCCCCAGAAGTGCATCTTCAGGGTACCGTCTGGTACTTTTCTGGGGCACGTGGTGACCAAGCGAGGGATTGAGGATAGCCCTGACCAAGTTCGGGCGATCGCTTCACTGAAATCCCCTCGAAGCGTAAAGGATGTGCAAAAGCTGATCAACAAGATAGCCGCGCTTAGCCGGTTCATCTCCAAATCCTCAGATAAGCATCGACTATTTTATGAAGTACTAAAGAAGTATCAATTCACAGGTGCTCGCTGACTTCGTTGCCAACTTTACCCCAACCCTCGAGGAGATCGTGAAAGAAGAAATCCCGACATCGTCCCTCGACGAGCCCTTGGACCAAGGGTTACTGAACACCGAAGGAGACTCGAACGCAAGGGGGCAGATCTCGGAGTCGTGCTAAAGTCGGCAAGGGGGGGAAGGGCAGCTCAAGCGGTCAGATGTAATTTTGACGCCACTAAAAACAAGTCAGAGTACGAAACTCTTATAGTTGGACTGGAGTTAGCCAAGGATCTATCCATCAAGAGACTTAAGGTACGAGTCGACTCTTTACTGGTCATTAACCAAATATTGGGCATCCTCGATGCCAAAGATGATAGGATGGCAAGTTATCTCAAAACGGTCAAATCCTCGACCGATCAATTTGAGCAAATTAACTGCGAGCAAATGCCTCGAGAGCACAACGCTTCGGCCGACGCCCTGGCAGGATTAGGCACTACCCTAAACCCTAGGGAATACAACAATATGCTTCTCGTTCGCCTACTGCAACCTGTAATGGCCGAATCACCAGAGACCCAAGCAGTCGAACCTCCACTAGAGCAACTCGCCCAGGATATTATCCAGACACCTACCAGTCCATGAGTCAGTTCAGTCGACCACTGGACCAGGCCATACCTAAACTGGTTCCTACATGGCGAAGCACCCAAGGACAAGATCAAATCCAAAGCCCTAAGATCGAAAGCAACACGCTTCACCATCCTAGATGGGATCTTCTTCAACAAATCTACCTCATGCTTCCTACAGCGATGCGTAGAAAAAGAAGAGGCCGAGAAAATCATGTGCAACCACGAGGAAGACTGCAGGAACCACACTGGGGGTCGGAGCTTAGCCAACAAGTTCCTCAGGCAGGGGTGATACTAGCTGACTATTCTCCAGGACTTAACCAGGTACGCCTAGGCGTATGAAGCATGTCAGCACCACACACCTATCCCACACCAGCCGATAGAGATTCTCCATCCCTCGATCACCACATGGTCATTCATGAGATGGGGTATGGACATTGACGGAAAATTGCCTCCATCCACATGTCAAAAGATTGGGGGTATCAAAAGAGATTACGTGCAACGACGGATCACAATTCAGAAGCAAGAAGACGCGTGACTTCTGCAAAGAGTGGAACATCGAACTAATCACACCACCCAAAGGGAGCAGCGGTTCAAACACCATTCTTCCTAGCGCACGGATGTAAGGCCGTCATTCCGGCAGAGATTAGAATGCCCACTGCTGGGTACTGACTCACCACTATGGAAAGCAACGAACGAGAACTTGAGTCAGGTTCGGACACCGTCTAAGAACTCAAGGAAGCAGCCCACGCTCGGCTCACAAAGTATCAATTCACCACGAGTTGGGGTTACTTGGACCAAGAAGCAACAAGAGATTGGCTTAACTATCCATGGTCAGGGGTTCACTCCCCTAGTTCAGAAAAATCAGGTTCGAGTAGCTTTCTACAAAGGAGATCGCACAAGTCGGCATAGCCCTAGACAATCTTTGGGCAATCTCCAGGCAGTTATTGGAAAAGTTTCAAAGAAGTTCAGAAGATGGCTCCAAGGCCAAACATTTTCGGCTTCAAAACGACGACTGGGGTGTAGCGACCTTGACACCAAATCAAGCTACAAATCCCCTCCAACATCCTTGTGTGGGCAACAAGCCAGGCCAACCGCTCATTGTTACTTTCTAGACAACGGCTATGCAGTCGCTAGAAAATCTCCAAAGAAGTTGCGAAGACAGCTTCAAGGCCAGACCTTGATGGCTGCAAGAAGACAACAGGGGTCATCTGATCTAACTACGACACACCTTAGACCCCCATTCTTTGGGAACAATTCAAGCCGTCACTCATTGATTGATCGCTAGATAGCCGCCATGCCGCAACTAGAGAATCACTATCTAGTTAGTCGGTACCCAGGAACCTTTGGTGAGAAGACAACGATGACAACAACCATTATGACGAACATGATCCAATCGCTAGAAAAACACAGGTTTTCATTCGTATCACTCCCAAAAACTATTGTTTTACATTTTGCTTTCCCTTTGCGGTTTCTTACAAAGACATTACTAACTTAAGCATTGGAGGATCATTGGGGAAACCCGTGATCACCTATTTTTGACTTCTTGATTATGCATTATCCAACCATGTGAAACGTTAATGGCCAACCATGGCCCGAATACAGTCTCAAGGCGATATACACCAACATTGGTTACAAGACTAAGGTGCTTACTTTTACTATCTAATACTTTCATACTCATTCTCATTCTCCCTACATTCTATAATGTCTTCCCGCTCATTCACGAGCCAACGCTAACGACAGTCGATCGCGACTCACACGCGTTAAAACGCGACCCACCTGAAGAAGTATTACTTCTGAATCGGTTTGGTCTCATTAATTTTATGATCATCACCTAGCTTTAGTTTAAAACTTCGTTAAGACCTCTTTGATTTTTCTTCAATAAGCGACTCCGGGGCGCTAGCTCCCACTGTCGATGTGTTGTCTATAATTCATAGCTTAGTAGTTTTTCAATTCTATTTGTGATGTTTTGCGAGAAAACAACTCTCCCACAACTCAACTACCGCTTCAAACGCACCCTATGCGCTATTTTACGTCTCATCGACTAAATAAATACGCGACAAAAACACACAAAAAAACCACTGTATAAATACATGGTTATACCGTCTAGAAATGACGATGTCGTCACGCATACAATGTGGTGAAGTAACCCATAAGTTCGTTACCCCCCATCTAAGTCCAATCAATGTAGTCACATTGGATTAGTACGGGAAGGGGAACGCTATAGCACCGATAACCCAAGGCCACATTCGCGGGACGCCGTGAAAACAATACATCCTAAGGACTAAACTTATGGATCCAAAGGACGCCTAATCATAAGCAATTATGCACGGACCTTTGCAGTAAACAAAGCGCAAAGACCTGAAAACCTTTCAGTGTCAAACTAATGCGCCATGGGGGAAAGTCACATAACGCTTTCCCCGGATGTTGATCTACTAACGCATCCATACACACATAGATGCGTCCTTGGACAATCTCCAAGACCATTGCTCCCCTAAAAGTTTGCCAACTGACGCAAATAAAAAGGTACTAGCACAACAACATATATATATATGTGAGCGCCATACCATGGCATCAAAGCTCAATACGAGTAAAACAAGACGTCCCCTACCAACGGACATGTATCTTTGGATATTCTCCAGATATTTAGTTGTACTAACATTATTTCAAAGTTATCTTATTCTAGTGCAGGACGATACTGAAAGACGTAGAAGCGCGCCATACAAGGGCGTTGAAACAAAACAAAATACGAAAAAGGAACACCCCGTACCAATGGGTGGCATTTCTCTGGAAATTCTCTAGATATTTCATTAAACTAACGTTATTGCAAAGTTGCTTGATTAAGTGCAGGTTAAATTCAGGAGGCCACAAGTTCACGCCAAGCAAGAGCAACAAAGCGCAATAACCAAGTCTCCAAAGAACTAACATACACCCAATCAGGGGTTCGCATTCGTTCACCAAACAAAGTTAAGTCAAATAAGCGACAAGGAAAATAGTAGAGCCACTCTTCAATGGCTGGGGTCTGAGAAGCCGCCTCGTTCGAAGGCTCCTCGCCATCAACTTCCTTAGTTGCGCCGGCATCATCGCTGGTTAAACGTACTTGAAGATTCACCAGAGATGGCTCAGATAAACTCGCTAATCACGCGTCAGTACTTCTCTGGTCATTCTCTGGTTAAATGACAGTTTTATCTAAGTCATGCCTAGTTAATAATCGATCAGCGTACGAAGATTGCACATAGATCTTGCGTTCAAAGAATCATTCTATCATCATGGGGTTAACTCAACCTCATGAATCAGACCCTTGGTGACGAAGGAGGCTGGGGTCTATTACCGCCTAAGCATCAGGTAAGCCAATTACCTTATCCTCATCGTCTAGAAGATCCACGTCCACCTCAAAAGAAGATCCTATGCTGGGGTGCTAAATGGATAATGCTTGACAAAGGTATCTTACTACGTCATTAAGTCCCAATGGTCGTTCTTCGCATCAGAAAAGTCTTGAAGAATCTCCAAGCGAGGGTTCGTCAAATACTAAAGCAATCGTTCTAACCACCATTATTGACCAAGCAATGGGTCATCTTTACAGCTTCTCACAGCTTCACTTCCCGAGCACAGTATAACTCATCGAGTATTCGCTATCTTACGCGGAGAATCTCCGATGCAGACCTTAAAAACAGTCAAGTGTACTACCTTAAGACTACCTTCGGGACATAGCTTCCAAATACACAGGCTCTCTATCCGAGACGTATACCTTCAGTTTCTCAAGCATCACCTTTGCACGACAACGAGTGTAAGCTCTTGGTTTGTGACTTTACCTAAGTCTATGCTATGGGCTAGCGACTACGATTAGGTTAAACACCCAAAGCTCATGGTTATCGTCAAGTTAAAATGCCCAAGGCTACACAACTTCGGTCACACCTACGCTGGCGGTAAACAACTTCGATCAGGTCCGTGCCTATAGCTGACGACTTCGATAGAGTCCTTGCCTCTAGTAAACACTTCTGTCTTGTAGATGTCTAGAAACTCTATCGCTTATATCAACGAACAACTCTTGAAAATAACGAAGATTCGTATCAAAGGCGTAAAATCCATCTTGCCCATCTCATCGCCTCAACAACCAAGATGAATTTGGGGTATTGTTGGACCCAGAAATAATCCAAGCAGGAAGCAACCCAGTACCAGAGAAGTCCCAATGCCTTACAGCTACAAGATACTGTTCGACCCAGGTTTTAGGCGAAGAAGTATCAATACATAGTCAAAGAAGTATCAAGACCCGATTAGTACTTCTTTGCTACCTCTTCAGAGTAAGACAAGACTTGCGGCGAAAGAAAAGTCGGTTAAAGAAGATAGATCCGAGGCAACAAGATATCTTCTAATATATGATAGATTCGCTGCCAGAATGGATAAAGAGCATCCAAGATATAAGATAGATTTTCTAGAAGACTTGTTGGTTAAGATTGATTTATACCGTGTATAAGATAGAATTCCTACTTTTTGTCTATAAATACCCATGTAAACCCACGAAATTGGGGAGGATGGAGATAGGATCATAGCATATCACATCAGATTACACACCATAGCCCTCGCCAAAGGCATGCATTGTAAACCCTAGAAGGGGGGGGGGGTCATACCTTCATACATCCATTGTAAACCCTAGAACGGGGTACCATGTTTTTACACATTCATACGCTCTTCTCATCAATACAAACACAATTTTCGTCATTCTCTTTGATTTATTTCGATCTAGGCCCGATTTAAGCCAAAGTTCTTCCTTGGGTAAATTTTGGTTCAAACAGAAACCCTCCCCTCCCCCCTCTCAAATTAGAAGCATGCTTATATATAGGAACAGATATTGAGGGCAAATACATAGGTTCCTCTTGTTCATGCCGTTTGCGATACTTATTCAAGGAGTGACACACACTTGTCAGTAAGATGTTTTTCATATGCTTGTACATAATTATTGTAATATTCATAAATTTTATAAAAAGAATTATGAAATTATCCTTAGTTTTATGACTTAAAATTTGCTTTGGAATGACAAGAGAAAGGGTAAAGGTCACCCGAATAACCGTGTAACATTGGATAATGCTAAACGGAATCCTCAACTTCTAAAACATATAAAACCTTCATTAGAGCTCAGAATCGAGTGATTCCAACGCCTAATGGTAAATAAAGGAGTCTAGTTTCATCCCTTACAATTTTAAGAAATTTCGATAAGTATCGAGAATGTTATGCCAATTTTACCCAAACGTTGCCCAGTCTCGAAAGGGCAGCGACCGCCGCGAAAAAGGCAGGGACCGCCTCCTGGCAGCGGGCATCGCTATGAAACTGGCGGGCGCCGCTTTGCTGCAGACACAAGTGGCTTGACGGGACGTTTTCTATGTGGGCACCGTGGTTTTGGTTGCTGCTGTAGTGTTGCTTGGAGATCAATCCTTACACCTTTACTTAAAGTCAACTTCATCAATGTCAACTTCATTTGGATCTTTATGCTTGAAGTCAAGCTCTCTTGGATCATTAGGGGGATTGGAAACCTACAAACTGGAGGTGTGGGTGAAGGGAAAACTCACACCAAACTCTCTTCTCTCCCTCTGAAATCTCTCTCATTACAAAGTGTAAGTGTAGATCTTGTTACTATTGGCATCGGTTCCTCAAGAGGTGGCCGGAATCGATCGAAGGAAGCTTGCGAAATCGCACCGTCGTCACACCAGGAGGCAACGACTGCCGCCAAGGGGCAGCGCCCGCCGCCTTGAAGGATGCGACCGCCGCCCGGAGCTTTTGCTGGCGTCTTGATCCGGGCAGTGTCCTAGCCGTTGCTCGGGCCGTTCCTTGCTTTTGCATTGCATTTTGCCATGCCTTAGGCCTCGTTTAGTGCCTTGCTAGCCTCGACTCCTCTCCTTGATTAGGTTCTTAAAATCGTTTTAAGTCAAGTGGATGGTTCTCCTTTTTCTCTTTACTCGATAATCGTGAAACTTCTTTCCGATATCTTATTAAATGTTGGGAACAAACTTGCTTGCTAATAGTTTCATTAGGATTACTATGCTTAGAATTAATGACCATTTTTTTAATATCGCACGCGCTAGTACATGGACTTAGGACTGTTGATGTGTGACCTTGTTTGTTTCAAGTCTCTTTTCGAGACTTTGTTGTGGATGATTCGGCCTATTTTGTATAGGTTAACTCTTGTATTTTAGGACTATATTGAGTGTGTTTAGGTTAGAGTTGTGCGTAATTGTAATATCTAGGCCGAAGACACAAGAATTCAAGAATGAAGAGTTTTAAGGCGTTTTGAGCTGTCTGCGCGACACCTCTTGCTTGCGAAGGCCATATCTTGAGCTACGGTGGTCGGATTGAAAAGATAACTTCAAGGGCTTCAATTCATCTTTTTACACCAAAGTTAGATTCCAAGCGGAAGATGGTCAAAATAGCCTCCGAAGTGACACCAGCGATCCTGTCGAGATTCCGCGACCGCGGCCTGGCCGACGCGACCGCGGTGGCCGCCGAGACGAATTGTTCCTTTCTGTTGCGATAGTGCGGGCGCGGCCATGGCGACGCGACCTCGGCGATGCCGAATCCGAAGCGGGCCGAAATCTTTCTATCTTGTTTCCTTTTCTATCTTTTGCCTCTTTCCTTATCTATCTCGTGGAGCTTGTTCCTTGGGCTATATAAGGAGGAGTCCTCCCTAGGTTTTATTCATTCACATTCTACCTTCTACCTTCTTCCACAAGTTAGGTTTTTAGTTTAGTTATGGAGAGCTAGTCTCCTTGGGTTTGTTCAAGGGAGAAGCTCTGATGTATGAACTCGTGAGATTTTGGTAATTGATTTCTATCCTTTGGTTGATATTAATTCTCTTGTGCTTCATCTTATGAATGTTTATTGTTTCTCTAGGAGTAGCTAACCTATTGAATTGATTGATGTTCTACTGTTTGATTAGGTTTGGACCGTGGACAAAACTAATCTGTGAAAACAACTTAACCTAGACCTGTTGTCTATGCAACTAGGATTAAGAAGAGAATTGATTGTTTTATCTTGCAATTGACTCGTAACTTGATTGTTTGATATTATATCCTACATATCCTTGTTCTCTATGCTAATTCTAGGTTAAGCGTCCTTGCCTAGGGTTATAGAATTGCTTGGACCGTGGACTTGCGATTGTTAATGATCAGGATAGGAATTAACCATAGGTGTGAATGAAATCAATGGATAGATCTATGATCGAGTGATTATTTCATGAGTGAATCTTTTGAATAAACTTGTTTCCCTAATTGATTGTTTGTTTATTTGTTTTGTTTTCCTAGGTTAGATTAGTTTAGATTCTTCTCTTAAATCCCCCCCATATCTTTGGTTGATAATTATATTAATACTAGATACCATAGTTCTCTTGGGTTCGACCCCTTACTTGCATGCTATACTTAGTTTGTAGTTTGGGTTATTTATCTTTGATCTTGGCACGACGACTTTAGCCGAGTCAAATTTTGGCGCCGTTGCCGGGGAACTTTGGTTTCTTTCTAGTATTAATATTTTTATTGGCTTTGTGTGGACCTATCTTATGGTCCACACTTGTATATTCTAATGTCTTCCCTTAGATTTTGTCAGTTGCAAGATGAACCATTCTGTGAGTATTTCGAAAGAGTTCTAGACGAGGCAACTATCCTGATTGCTCGTGGAGTTTGCGAGTCTCGAGAGCTCCTATGTAAAGAAATCACCTTTGGAATGACAATGGATACGGTGGTTGAGATGATCCGTGAGGTTGGGGAAAAGTTTTGGAGTATGACACCTGAGGAAAAATTGAAGGTTTTCGTCACCATGGCCGTGAGGAGTCAATTGAAGCAGGACAAGCTGAAGGCCGAAACGCGTTCTGACCAAGAACGGCGCCCGCGGGATGCATACCGCGACCGCGGTTCCAACGCAGAAACGGAGGAGCTCCCCCTGGAGGATAACCGCGACCGCGGCCCACAAACCGCGCCCGCGGCTCCTGAGGAAGTTGGTCCGCCGCTTTCCAGCCATGAGGGTATTGTCGATGGTGTCCCAAATTCCAACATTCAAGGTGTCAACTCCGAGATTCCTGAAATCAGTTTGGATGATCCCTATATCCTTTATTCCACTTCTTCTCTTTCTTTTGATCTTGACTTTGTTCTTACATGCCAATCTTTTGTTAAGGATTCAATTTTTGAGCATGATAGGGTAGTTGATGAGTTCTCATACTTTTTATCTCATGATAGTGATAATTCAACTAGGGGATTTGCATGCTTTGATAAATACTTTGAAAAATCAAATAAATCACCTAATTGGTTTCACTCTAGGAAATCTCACCCTAATTGCTCAAGCATGTTTAATAGGTTAAAAAGAAGTTTGAATTATTTCTTATTTCTTGATAATTTGTCAATATGCTATGTGTCCTGTTGTAAGATAGCTGTGCAGGACTTTGATTTGATGCTCAGGGCATTGACGATGTCCGATCATGAAGACGTCGGGCCATCGACGTTAAACAAAGGCGCTGCTTGGGAGGCAACCCAAGGATTAGATAGATTGTTTTTCCATTCCTAGCTTAGGTTTATTCTCGTTTTTGGACTAACGTGCAGGTACTAGGTCCGAAAGGACATTCTGTTGCAAAACCGCGCTCCCGGCAGCCATACCGCGCCCGCGGTGGAGCACCAGAACCCATCCCGACGTAAAGGTACTAGCGCCGCGGTCGCGTTACTCGTACCGCGCCCGCGGTTATCATGCAGTGGGTTCCGAAAAAAAAAAAAAATTACCGCGCCTCGGGAACCGCGCCCGCGGTGAGGCCGGGTCTGGCAAAAAAAAAAATCGAAAAAAAAAAGATTTCGGGCATGTACCTTCTATCTTTACCATCATTCTTTCCATCCATCTATCTATCTTCTATTTTCCATATCTCTTTCCATCACCTTCTATATTTCTTTTCATTCATCTTTGGAATTATTTTTGTATTGGCTATGTGCAAAAGCCTAAGTATGGGGGAGTTTTGTTCCCCCACACGTCATCACGGCTCGAGTTTAAGTACTTATCCATCTTCCACGAGACGAGCCAAGATACGAAGGTTCCTTGCACATCATCCGGTTCGAGAGAAGTCAAGAGTTCACGACTACACGAAGACCGCGCCCGTGCCATACCGGCCGCGCCCGCGGTTCCCCTCAGAAGTCGACTTTGCTCGCTGTGTTGATTCCGCGACCGCGGCCTGATCACCCGTGCCCGCGGTTGGCCTACAAAAACGGAATTCCAAAGCCTTTTCGTCCATTCTTCTACCACCTTATGAAGAGTTCTTCCATTCCACCTCTCTTCATCATTTGTGAGTCTTCTGATATACCTTTCTCCTTGCTTTTATCCTTTCTCTTTGCTTCATTGAGGACAATGAAGGATTTAAGTATGGGAGAAGGAGTACTCGCATTCGCTTATCCTAGTTAGCTTAGTTAGAGATTTGCTTCAGATTTTTGATTTTCTTCTTTTCATGGAGCACTTGCACCATATTTTTTGCATAATAAAGAAAGATAGAAAAAGAAAAAGATAGAAAAAGCCATAAAAATTGAAAAAAGGCGTATTAAATCTTGGGATGAGTCGAAAACCCGAAAGGGCGGCTCAGGTAATAAGCAGGTAACCCGGACCAGCATTAGGCTGGGGTAATATGAGGTTTATGAGTGTTGTGAGTATTTGTGAGCACACCCTTAAGAAAAATGAAAAGAGTGGTTAGGTGAAAACCCGAAAGGGCGCCTAAGCAGAATTGAGCGGAAAAATTCGAGTGTTTTAGGATCATTCTTGCTTGGGGACTTTGGGGCTGACATGTTAGATTTGGGTAGATCCTAGGTTGCTCTCTTTCATGTTTTTAGAGCTTGAGTGTTATATCTTGTTGTGAGGTGTGTGTTTGAGCTTTATTGTTTTATGCTCATGATTTCTCTATATTTTTGGGTACGGTTTGTGAGTTGAGTGTTTTTATCTTCCCTTGTATTTCCTGAGATCTTAGATGTGCTACCTTGTTATATTTGTTTGAGCTTACTCGAGGACGAGCAAGATCTAAGTATGGGGGAATTTGATTCGGCCTATTTTGTATAGGTTAACTCTTCTATTTTAGGGCTATATTGAGTGTGTTTAGGTTAGAGTTGTGCGTAATTGTAATATCTAGGCCGAAGACACAAGAATTTAAGAATGAAGAGTTTTAAGGCGTTTTGAGCTGTCTGCACGACACCTCTTGCTTGCGAAGGCCATATCTAAAGCTAACTTCAAGGGATTCAATTCATCTTTTTACACCAAAGTCAGATTCCAAGCGGAAGATGGTCAAAATAGCCTCCAAAGTGACACCAGCGATCCTGTCGAGATTCCGCGACCGCGGTGGCTGCCGAGACGAATTGTTCCTTTCTGTTGCGATAGTGCGGGCGCGGCCATGGCGACGCGACCTCGGCGATGCCGAATCCGAAGCGGGCCGAAATCTTTCTATCTTGTTTCCTTTTCTATCTTTTGCCTCTTTCCTTATCTATCTCGTGGAGCTTGTTCCTTGGGCTATATAAGGAGGAGTCCTCCCTAGGTTTTATTCATTCACATTCTACCTTCTACCTTCTTCCACAAGTTAGGTTTTTAGTTTAGTTATGGAGAGCTAGTCTCCTTGGGTTTGTTCAAGGGAGAAGCTCTGATGTATGAACTCGTGAGATTTTGGTAATTGATTTCTATCCTTTGGTTGATATTAATTCTCTTGTGCTTCATCTTATGAATGTTTATTGTTTCTCTAGGAGTAGCTAACCTATTGAATTGATTGATGTTCTACTGTTTGATTAGGTTTGGACCGTGGACAAAACTAATCTGTGAAAACAACTTAACCTAGACCTGTTGTCTATGCAACTAGGATTAAGAAGAGAATTGATTGTTTTATCTTGCAATTGACTCGTAACTTGATTGTTTGATATTATATCCTGCATATCCTTGTTCTCTATGCTAATTCTAGGTTAAGCGTCCTTGCCTAGGGTTATAGAATTGCTTGGACCGTGGACTTGCGATTGTTAATGATCAGGATAGGAATTAACCATAGGTGTGAATGAAATCAATGGATAGATCTATGATTGAGTGATTATTTCATGAGTGGATCTTTTGAATAAACTTGTTTCCCTAATTGATTGTTTGTATATTTGTTTTGTTTTCCTAGGTTAGATTAGTTTAGATTCTTCTCTTAAATCCCCCCCATATCTTTGGTTGATAATTATATTAATACTAGATACCATAGTTCTCTTGGGTTCGACCCCTTACTTGCATGCTATACTTAGTTTGTAGTTTGGGTTATTTATCTTTGATCTTGGCACGACGACTTTAGCCGAGTCAGTGGACTAGTTTAAGATTAGAAATGCGAGATTTAAGACTCTCGTTATTTATTAATAACTCATGTTACAAGGTGTAATTAGTGCATGCTCGTAATAATAAGGTCATATGACTAATGCTCGTTCCTTAAGATGTGCTATAGCACTCTAGCTAAGTGCTCATGAGACGTTTGCTTTCCTGTTAATCTGTGGCCAACCTCCGATGATCCGTCACTTAAAATTCGTTAATTAAATTTCTCTGTTTAATGATCTAAGAAAATAAGTGCTAATGCAGATTAATTAATCATTAAGAATGGTTAGTACAACTTGGAAAACCATTCTAGCTCCCGACTTTGAAAGATTCTACTTTCCACTCTGGACATGCACAACACATATGCTATGAGGGTGGTTATAGATCTGATTAGTCGACGGAGGTTTTTTCATTGTTGCTTGAATTAATAAAGTTCCCAACAAATCTTAAATACATATCTTTCTTAGGTGCTACTTCCATATAGTGTCCTACATCCAAGAAATCTCGATTCTCATAATCATCACATCTAAAAAAGTCTCAAGCTAAAATTATCATTTTCTTTTGAGCCTTGCACGTCTAAGGCCTCTCGCTCAAAGAGCCATATGCGTTCCGCATTAAAGAAACCTTGACTGTTCGGCATCAGCCGGTTTTCAATTGGTCTGTGATGCCCTCATGTCTAAACCTTTCTGAGAACCGAACCTTATTCTACCACTTGCGTAGTCTCGCGTTAGACTAACACCCCTTCTTTCTTTCCCAACTTTGTTGGCTGATATTCCTTGCCTTTATGGGGATATTAGATAAGAAAGGAAAGACTGCTCAGAAGGAAGCCGAAGACATCAGGATCGGTAGGAAGGAAGGAAGGAAGGAAGAAGTCTTTAAATCGTCTTTTGGTTTGACCATATTTATGGGTCGCACAAGCTTTTACATTTTAAAGAAATATCTTTTAAATTCCGTTGCAACTCTTTTAAATGATTATTGTAACCTTACGGGAGGTTTATCCCACTTGTAATCCGATTTACCTTAATGAAATAAAGTTGATTATTCTCATTCCATAACCTTTTTAGCCTTGGATGACTTTGGACGGTAAAGTCCGAGGTCATTGGAGCTAATACCCTTTGAACTTCTTCACAGTTTTGGCACACGTCCCTTCTCGATGAGGACACTGTCCTAATCTCTTAGGGACTTCATTCTTGTTCAGCTTTGGATACTCTGATGGAGTGCGCCCCTATTGCTTATAGACTCTAGTTCACTTGCTGTCCTTTTCACTCAAGGGCGTCCCTAGGACTTTCCTGAGATAAGCACTTGGACAAACATTAAATACCATTGAGTTTGTCATTATCAAAACTAGGGACTTTCATTATTGATCAGATATTAGAGATTGGCGTCCTTAATATCGTCCCAACAAAAACCCTCATCCTCTCTCAAATTGAAAGCATAATTATATATAGGCTAAATAGCTGAAAACCACCCCTATAATATGCCATATTCCCAGTAACCACCCCTTTAATGTGATATTCCTGAGAACCACCCCTTTAACCAGCTCCGTTAAAATTTTACCACCCCATCCCACTTACCGTTTCATTCCGTTAGTGAAGTCTGACTTGGTGTATGATGTGGCAAAGTTTTTAATTTATTCTCAATTTTTAATTCCCAATTAAAATCCCAATATTATACAAATAAAAAAAATCCTAAAAACCAACCAACCACTCAACCCTTCCCTTCCCTTCGTACTCCACCCTCCGATGGCCTCATTCTGCCCAGACCGTCCGGCGACGGCCTCGTTCCGCCCTACGTTCCGCCCCCACCGCTCAGCGCTCGCTCCGGCCTCCACTCGCCCTTCCTCTCCGCCCTCCGCCGACCTACGCACAGACTTCAGCTGGCCTTCGTTCAAACTTCAGCCGGCCTCCGCTCGGCCTTCCGCCGGCTTCGCTTCGCTTTGTTGGGTAGAGCAGGGCTATTGGCGACGGGCGGTTCCGTGGGCGGCGGCGATGGGCTCGTAGAGCAGGGCGGTAGATCTGGCGACAAGCGTGGATGGAGGAAGGTAGATCTGGCGGCGATGATTTTGTTGGCGACTGGTGGCAGTGTGATGCCAGGATTTGGGGAGGAAGTCGGTGAGATTGGTGTCGGAGGTGGTGACGAAGGTGAGAAGCTTGAGGCTGGAGGGGCCACTGGCGGAGATGGGGACGCCGGAGAGGTTGGAGAGCCAGACACTGGCGGCGGTGGGAGGAGACGTAGGAGAAGGAGCGGAGAGAGGAGGCAAACTCAGGGGGGAGGCAGATGGTGGGCACGGGGCAGTGGGAGAGGCGGAGGGAGGTGAGGCGGAGGGAGGCAGGGTTGAGCAGGGGGCTTTGGCAGTGGAGATGCTTAGGGAAGTGGGAGAAGATGTTGACCAATTTTGACCTAAGTTGGGTGGTGTCAATTTTGACCAATTTATGCCAATTTTGACCAATTTATGTCAATTTTGACCTAATTTGGTGAAATTGAGTTGAATGAGTAATTTGAATGAATATGTGTAAATGAACTAGATGAGGTGGCCAACATGTGTATGCCACATAAGCAAAGCTACTAAAAAAACACATAAAAAATATGCCACGTCGGTAATTCTTAACGGTTTACAAACGGAAAGGTTAAAGGGGTGGTGGTTTTTTAACGGAGCTGGTTAAAAGGGTGGTTCTCAGGAATATCGCTTTAAAGGGGTGGTTACTCGGAATATGGCATATTATAGGGGTGGTTTTCAGCTATTTTAGCCTTATATATATGGACAAAAATTGGGGGTGCATACATAGGTGGGTCTTGTTCATGCCGTTCGCGATACTTGATCGGTCCGGATTGGGGGGGTCAATTCAATTAAAAACCGAACCCCGTAGTAGTACAAGGTAGGGTGTCGAACGCTAGGGAGTTCGTTCGTTGAGTGCACCAAAAAGACTTAAAATAGGAGAAGAAATGGTAAAACAAGGAAAATCAAAGGAAACAACTCGGGACCAACATGGGTCACTTCGGCCCGAGAAGGATCGAGTAGGTTTTGCACGGGACCGACACAGATTGAAGTCGGGCCCGAGGTCTGGGTAAGTCGGACTAGGCAATAGGAGAGATCGGTCTTGGGTTTTTGGGTTCCTTCCCTAACTAGATGTGGGTAATTCCACCCCAATTCAGCCAATAAGTGTTGATCCTCGTAGAATCGAGGTTGTTCGCCTTCGATCCCGCCACTCTACATATCGACCCTAGGGAATTTTACCTCCCATTTCGATACAAGTTCAAGTGATAGGCAAAAGATAGCTTTCACTCACTCTTGCCAATCACAAGCCCTTGATCCCTTGCTTTCACAAGAGATTGTAGCTCTATGTAGAGTGGATTCTTAGATCAAGCACTCAAGGCTATGGAATTGGGGGTTCAAACCCTAACCTAGCTAGGGGATTGCCCCATAGCCCAAGACTATGGAATCTACTCCATAAGGAAAGAGTAAAAAGCAATCAAAAGACAAAGCAAACAAATCTCAATCATCAAACTCAAATCAAAGCCAAATCTCATTCAATTCAAGGGAAAATCACAAGATCCAAACTCAAATCCACAAATTGCAAATCAAAACAAGTTCAAACTCACAAATTCTTCCTAGATCTCACTATCCTCCACCGAATTCTCCTCTTCTTCTCCTCTCCTTTCTTCCTCCTTGCTCTCCAAGTCTTCCTTGAGCCTTTGAGAGTGATTAGATGTGTGTAATGAGTGATAATCTTCTAATTGTCTTCTCTCCTTTTAATTAGAGGCCAAGAATTTCCAAAAATGGAAGAGGGGCAAAAGTGGTAGATCACATTGTGTGCCTTGGTGCCCAATCTACACTTTGCCGACTTGGACCGACACGGAGCAACCTCGGGCCCAACTTGCCACACCTCGGTCCGGGTCTCCATGAGTCGATCTCGGGCCCGAGTTGCTGGGCACCTCGATCCTGTCCTCGGTCCTCTTCTCTTCTTGGCTTTTCTTGAGCTCCTCTTTGTTGATCGCTCGGCTCTTCCACTCCTTTGTGCTCATGCCTTGCTCCTCCTTAGGGACTCCTTTTGAAACTTCCTCAAAATACGCCAAATTGCCTACAAAATGCAACAAATTCGCATAGTCTCCGAATCTCATAGAAAATAGGAATCTAAGCTAAAAAGGAACAAAACTAGCAAAGAAAGGAACAAAACCTATTTACAAGGGAAATTAACTACTAAAACACCACTAAAATGAGAGACATCAGAATACCCTATACTTAAACTTGCTTGTCCTCAAGTAATAACAATGTAAGCAAGACCTAAGCATAATCTTCAAGTAATACCTCATATGAAAACTCAATCAAGTACAAATGATAGATATGCAAGCAAGATTACATCATCACACATGATCAAGTGTTCATAGAATAAAGTCCATGCAACCAAGCCTCACTTTAGGGACATGAAAATGTGTATCACTCATCTTATGTTTAGGTTTAGCAATGAACACTCAAACTCAAGAATCATGCAAGTAAAGACTTTACTATTGAAGCTAATATCACCAATTCCTCCACCTAGAGATGCCTATTACAATGCACACAAAGAATATGAATTTGACTCAATGGAGGTCCTCAAAGAGGTTCCATTCAGCCGGGTTGTAATGGGGCTTTTGGTATTTCTCAAGGTGGGAATCATTTTGGTCTTGTGGTGCTTTACAATGGGGATTGAACTTCCTAGTGTAACATACCCCTCCCACACGGGAATTGGGCTGTCAGGTCCGCAGCCCAATACACTCCAACCTGATACCCAAAGCGCGAAGCTAAATGGGCAGGGTGTTGCCAAGGGTCCTCGAACCCATGACCTTTGGCATAACTTCCCACATGGGAGAGATATGTCAACCAAGTGTGCAACAACCTACCTATTTGGGGCTTGGGCCTCTGATGTCCGCGTTTTAGGTAGGATTTTTAGGGTCTAGGTAAGTTAGTTTAAGTTGTTTTTCGTGGTTGAGTCTTGTGTTTTTGAGTCTTTTTGCATGAGTTTTCGTATTTCCTTGAGATTCGGAAACTACGCATATTTGTGTCGTTTTGTAGGTATTTTGGAGCTTGAAGACGAGTTTGGAGCAAGGCTAAGAGAAGATGGACAAGTTAAGGAGAAGAGCTAAAAGGAGCTAAATCAAGAGTAAAAGTGAAGGAATCGACCCCAGGATCGAGCTGGAAAGGGTCGAGCTCGAGCCAAGTGTGAAGAAGCTGAAAATCCACTCTCAGGATCGACCCTGAGGGGGGTCGAGATCGACCCCCTAGGGGGTCGATCCTAGGCACCGACTTTCCCCTATTCCGGATTTATTGAAGAGTTTCCAAATCTGTATTTAAGGAAGGTTGTTTCTTTGTGTTTCCTAGTTAGATTAGGACTCCTTTTCTTCTATAAAAGGAGGTTGAACCTATAGTTTTTATTCATTCAGTCAATTAATCATCAAGACTTGGAGAGTTAGGAAGAAGACTTGGAGAGCAAGTTTGAGGTTTGTAAGATTGATCTTTGGTTTTTATTTGAATTTTAGTTTGGTTTGATCATGTCTTCTTCTTCTTCTTCTTCTTCCTCTTCTCTTCTAGCTATGTGTGAGTAGTCTTCTTAAGTTCTAGGGTTGGGCAAAAACCCAACACAATCATGCATGTTTAAAACTTGAATTCATGACTTGAATGCTTAAGGATCATATCTAACCTATCTTGTGCTTAATCCTTGGTGAAAATTGAGGCATGTCTTGTGATTGACCCTAGCGAAAGTGAAAAGTTAATTGCTTGATTAGTTCTAATAGGATTATTTGCGAAAGTTGATATTCTTAGGTTGAAGGATAGGTAGAAAGTTGTTTGATTTGCGAAAGTTGATTGAATGGCTTGAATTGTTTGCGAAAGTTAACTTTTCTATGATCTAGATAGCATGATAGTTGTGAATTCTTGTTGAAAGCATGTATGGTTGTTGTTGTGGTAGCCCTAGCCCTAGGATTTGTCCTTTTTATTGATTGAAATTCGTATCTTTGCCTTGATCCCGACTCCCTAAGTCGTGTTCGAGTCCTTGTTTGTGATTGAGTGTGTTTTGTGTGTTCGTGTGTTTCTGCTCTCAGGATCGACCCCCTAGGGTCGAGATCGACCCTCTTTGGGTCGAGCCTGAGTTGTTCTGCCCGTGTTTTCTTTGCTTTTCGTAGTTTATCAAATAAACTTAGCACTACTCTCGCTCCCGTGGACGATCCTGACTTCGCTATACTCAGCGGGGTCTTGAATACAAATTTATTTGTTCGAGAAACCCTTCAACAAATTGGCGCCGTTGCCGGGGAGTGTGCAATAGTGCCTAGTTTAGTTGTTTTTTGGGTGAGGGACTAGCCCAAACCCTTTGTGTGTTTTTGTTTTTGTTTTTAGGTTAGATGTAGCCATGGAGACCTTTGAGGACCTTGAAAGAAAGTCTGCCGATCTTGAACTTCAAGTGCTAAACCTCCAAAGAAAAAGAGAAGCCGAGGCTTATACGAGTCAAAGAGAACGGGAAGCCCGAACCTACCTCCACGCACAACCTTACGGCTTCCAAGAGGACGCTCTACCTCAACATCAATTTCAAGAGTCGTTGGCCGGACCTTACGCTTCGGATCCCTATTGGAGGAGTGATGATTATCCCAATTGGGGTTATTATGAACCTCCTAGCTATGAAGAGCAACCACCGGCTTGGGCACAACGTCTCTTTGGTGGACTCATCGATAAGCTTGATGAAGTTCAAAACAAATTGGGAGACTTCGAATCATGGAATGACAATTCCGAACTTGGTGATCTAGCGGCTCAAATTCCACAACCTCAAGGGCGATTACCGGGCCACCCCGATGAGAACCCTAGGGGACACATTGATTCCGTTCACCTAAGCAGCGGGAAGAAGTTGCCGGAGCAAGTTACGAGCAAGAAGACAACGGACGACGAATATGCAACCGTTCAAGAGAAGGTCGGGGCCGACCCTCCCATGGTCGACATCGACCCTCTCCCCACTATAGAGGAGGTCGTCCCCGACCATCCTCATGTCGTGGCCGACCCTCTTCCGGAAATTCCAAAGTCCGTTCCTTCTTCATCGACAACAAAGGTGCTTCCTTTCCCATCCAAGCCGACTAAGCAACCTTCCGTTGAGCACCTCGAGCCTCTATCCGAGTCAAGTCCTCCACTCATTCTAAACCAATCATTCCTCATCACGACCGGAGCTATCATATATGTTAAGAAGGGACTCGTATCATATGATAGTGGTGAAGAGAAAGTAGAGATCCGCTTCGACAATGCTTTGGAAGAGAACCGTGAAGAGGAGAATTTGGAAGATGATCCGGAAGAGAGTTTCTTGCTAGATGAGGCCGAGAAAAACCAAATCGAGACCCAAGTGGAGGATAAGAGTCTCTTGCTAGGAGAAGGCGAAATTCAGGAGGTTAAGGCCCAAGAAGATGATGTATGGATGGGGTCTTTGCTACCAATGTTGAAACCAAACCCACTCGTGGAGGAATGTGAAGAAAAGGTGGTCGGGTTTGGACCTTCTTTGACCCCGGATGCTATCGAAGAGTGGGCCAAGAATGAAGAGATGAAGATCGTCACCGTGGGTCCTTTCGACTTTCCTACGCCAATCATGGTCCCTAGGCTTGAAGGTGCCTACAAATTCTATCATTTTCCTTTCAAGATAGGACGCAAGGAGCTATGGACCTACAAGGATCCCTTTGTTGAGTATTGTGAGGCACCACCGCACCCACCAAGTTGGTTTTATCCTAACCCTTCTCACGAAAGTTATTCTTGCGCTTTTGATAAGTTGAAACGATCTTTGAGTGCTATATCATTATTTTTCAATTTATCAATATGCTACTTATGCTTTCATGAGGTGTCTTCACATGACTTTGACATGTTACTTAGAGCCTTGACGATGTCCGATCATAGGGATTGAGCTAAGGAACTTCTCGTCAAGCTAACGACGTTAAACAAGCGCTTGCGGGAGGCAACCCGGTCTTTAGATTAGATTCTTTGTTTTTATTTTGTTTTTGATTTTTTAGATTTGATTATTCTAACCTTCCTTAGATTAGAATAGGATATACATTTGTTTGGGAAAGGATCTTTGTGGGATTTTTGCAGGGTGCTAAGCTTCAAATGCGGGCTCAAAAAGAACGAGAAAAGACACTTCACACGAGGAACATGAGCCCTCAGGACCGACCATATGAGGGTCGATCACGACCTCCTCCTTGCTCTGCCTCCCCCTCACTCACCTCTCAGGATTGACCCTAAGAGGGTCGATCTCGACCCCCCCCTCAGGGTCGCGCCAGCACGTTATGCCTTCTATGCTCCCCCTCCTCTCCAAGCTTCAATAAGTTCATTGTGAGTTTTCTTCTTCTTTTCTCTTTACTTTTTCATATGTTTTCATGCATGGGGACATTGCATGATTTAAGTATGGAGTAGGGAAGAAGAAATCTCACATGTTGTATATAATTGAGTCTTTGCTTGCTTTGTTTGATTGGTAGTTTGCTTGTTAAGAAAAATCTTGAAAAAAATCCAAAAAAATTAGAAAATGTCAAAAATTCAAAAAAATTGCAAAATGTCGAGAAACCAAAAAAAATATTTGCTTCTTTGTTTGTTTTAGGATAGAAGAGCATTCCATCTTAGATGTCCTATGATGAAAATAATTTTCATGCTTGTCATGTAATTCCTTTGGCATAATTGGATAGTGTAGCCCATGTTTATGAGAAATTGTTTTTGATTGTGAATGTGACTTGTGATGAAATTGAGCATATGTGTCTTGAGTGAAGGTATTTGCAATCCAACATATTTTTACCTAGTGAGAATTTTGGCCTTATAGGGAGAACATCATATATCCCTCTTCTTTATATGTGTGATTTTGCTCTCTTTATGCATATGTCTCTTGTCATTGATATGGTTATCTATTTCTTGAAGCCGCTATGAGATTGTTCATGCATGTTGATTGTGATTAAGAACTTATATTTTTAGCCCATATTATTCCATGCCTACCTTGATATATCCTTGATTGAAACCCCGAGCTTTAGCCTTTTTGAAGCTCCACAAAAATTATCCCTAGCCTATTAGCTTGACCCTATCCCGGGAATTGAACTTAGATGAGTTGGGAATAAGTTTTGTTGAGTGACATTTGTGTTGGGTTTGAAAGTGGTGACATTGTTAAAGGGTAGAAAACAACTTGTTGAATGTAATGTAACCGGATTCTTGGCTTGGAAGGCACATTGTTGAAAAAAATTGATGAAAAAAAAAGAGAAGAAAAAAAGAAAGAAAGAAAAGAAAAGAAAAAAATGTTAAAGTGCAAAGCCAAGAATTCCTAGTGATTTTAAGTTGTATTTTGGGAGTTTGGGTTAGAAATTGAAGGGTGTGAGTTTCATTAAAGAGTTTGGTTATGAGTTGAAAAGAGAAGAAGTGAGTTGTTTTGGTTTGACAAGTGTTGTATTTAGGAGTTTGATTCCCGGATTTAGCACCACATGGCCAAATAACTCCCTACCTATTGTTATTACCGAGCCCCATTACAACCCGGCCGAATGGAGTCTTCTATGAAGATTTCGTTGAGCCTAAGTTCTTATGAAGATTGATGTGTTTTGACTTCTCTAGGTAGAGAGATTGGTGATATAAGTCTCAATGATAAAGTAGATGTTGCATAAAGATTGAGATGAGAGTTGATGTGATAGCCAAAACACATGAGAGTAAAGAGAAACACATTTATATCCCTTGTGAGGTTGGATTGTGATTGCCTAGCTTGAGACTCATACATATGTGATGACGTTAAAATTACTTGTCTTCTTTTTCACTTGTGTTTAAAATGTTTTGACAAAGGCTATGCTTGAAGATTGTGTTATTGGTCTTGATTTGCATGATTATTGCTTGAGGACAAGCAAGTCTAAGTATGGGGTGTTTTGATGTCCGCGTTTTAGGTTGGATTTTTAGGGTCTAGGTAAGTTAGTTTAAGTTGTTTTTCGTGGTTGAGTCTTGTGTTTTTGAGTCTTTTTGCATGAGTTTTCGTATTTCCTTGAGATTCGGAAACTACGCATATTTGTGTCGTTTTGTAGGTATTTTGGAGCTTGAAGACGAGTTTGGAGCAAGGCTAAGAGAAGATGGACAAGTTAAGGAGAAGAGCTAAGAGGAGCTAAATCAAGAGTAAAAGTGAAGGAATCGACCCCAGTATCGAGCTGGAAGGGGTCGAGCTCGAGCCAAGTGTGAAGAAGCTGAAAATCCACTCTCAGGATCGACCCTGAGGGGGGTCGAGATCGACCCCCTAGGGGGTCGATCCTAGGCACCGACTTTCCCCTATTCCGGATTTATTGAAGAGTTTCCAAATCTGTATTTAAGGAAGGTTGTTTCTTTGTGTTTCCTAGTTAGATTAGGACTCCTTTTCTTCTATAAAAGGAGGTTGAACCTATAGTTTTTATTCATTCAGTCAATTAATCATCAAGACTTGGAGAGTTAGGAAGAAGACTTGGAGAGCAAGTTTGAGGTTTGTAAGATTGATCTTTGGTTTTTATTTGAATTTTAGTTTGGTTTGATCATGTCTTCTTCTTCTTCTTCCTCTTCTCTTCTTGCTATGTGTGAGTAGTCTTCTTAAGTTCTAGGGTTGGGCAAAAACTCAACACAATCATGCATATTTAAAACTTGAATTCATGACTTGAATGCTTAAGGATCATATCTAACCTATCTTGTGCTTAATCCTTGGTGAAAATTGAGGCATGTCTTGTTATTGACCCTAGCGAAAGTGAAAAGTTAATTGCTTGATTAGTTCTAATAGGATTATTTGCGAAAGTTGATATTCCTAGGTTGAAGGATAGGTAGAAAGTTGTTTGATTTGCGAAAGTTGATTGAATGACTTGAATTGTTTGCGAAAGTTAACTTTTCTATGATCTAGATAGCATGATTGTAACACCCCGATTTCACAAGCATAAGGGTATTACCGCCAACGATCTCGGATTTCACGGTCCGAAGCCGTTTAAGGCTTGAGTATCGTAACACGAGAAAAACTAAATCATATTTTATAACAAAAGCTGGATTCGGTTACAAAGGCTCATACGCCTTAAGTTGTTTAGTAATACAAGAGTAAGGAGTTTGCAGCGGAATATACAAGTCTCGGATAGAGACGAAAGCGAGTGGAAACCATAAAGTTAACAAAATATTTTAAAACGTCTTGCATCCTTATTTCCTTCCTTCCTTCCTTCCTTCCTTCCTTCAGATCCTGATATCTTCGGCCTCCTTCTGAACAATCTTCTCTTTCCTATCTGATATCCCCATAAAGGCAAGGAATACCAACCAACAAAGTTGGGAAAGAAATAAGGGATGTTAGTCTAACGCGAGACTAAGCAAGTGGTAGAATAGGGTTCGGTTCTCATAAAGGTTTAGACATGAGGGCATCACAGACCAATTGAGAATCGGTTGACGCCCAACAGTCAAGGGTTCTTTAATGTGGAACGCCTACGGCTTTTTAAGCGAGAGGCTTTTTAGACGAGCAAGGCTCAACAAAAAATGATAATTTTAGCTTGAGGCTTTATCAGATGTGAGGCTTATGAGAAATGAGATTTCTCGGAAGTAGGATACTACATGGAAGTAGCACCTAAGAAAGATATGTGTTTAAGATTTGTTGGGAACTTTATTAATTCAAGCAACAGTGAAAAAGCCTCCGTCGACTAATCGGATTTATAACCACCCTCATAGCATACGTGTTGTGCTTGTCCAGAGTGGAAAATAGAATCTTTCAAAGCCGGGAGCTAGAACGGTTTTCCAAGTTGTATTAACCATCCTTGTTCATTGATTAGTGTGCATTGGGCACTTATCTTTTTAGGTCATAAAACAGACTAATTCAATTAACGAATTTTAAGTGACGGCTCATTGGAGCTTGGCCACGGATTAATAGGAAAGCAAGCGTCTCCTGAGCACTTAGCTAGAGTGCTATAGCCCATCTTAAGGAACGAGCATTAGTCGTACGACCTTATTATTACGAGCATGCACTAATTACACCTCGTAACATGAGTTATTAAGAAATAACGAGAGTCTAACTCTCGCATTCCTAGCCTTAGACTAGTCCACAACAAAGTCTCGAAAAGAGACTTGAAACAATCAAAGGCCACACATCAACGGTCCTAAGTCCATGTACTAGCACGTACGATATTAAAAACAATGGTCATTAATTCTAAGCATAATAATCCTAACCCGATTATTAGCAAACAAGGTTGTTCCCAACATTTAATTTGATAACGGAAAGCAATTTCACGACTATCGAGTAAAGAGGAAAGGAGAACCATCCACTTGCCTTAAGACGTTCTTAAAAACGTTAATCGAGGCGTGGAGTCGAGGCTACCGAGGCCCTAGACGAGGCCTAAGGCAAGGCCAAGACGCAAGGCAAAGGCAAGGCACGGCCCGAGCAACGGCTAGGCAACGGCCCGGGACGAAACGCAAGCTAGGACACTGGCGGCGGGCGCTGCCCCCTTGGCGGCGGTCGCTGCCCCTGGCGGCGGTCGCTGCCTACTGCAGTGACGACGGCGCGACTTTGCAAGCTTCCTCCGATCAACTCCGACCACCTTTCAACGAACTTTTGCCAACAGTAGCAAGAAGAACACTTTAACTTTGTAATGGAAGAGGTTTCAAAGGGAGAGAGAAGAGATTTGGATGCCTTAATCCATCATCTTCAACCCCTATTTATAGTGTTCAATCTCCATAACATTCCAAAAGAGAGAGTGGACTTCTAGCCTAACAAGCCAAAAGGGGTTGACAAATCCATAGTTGACATTGCCCAAAAGGTGCTAGGATTGGTCCCCAAGCAATACTACAACAGCTCCCAGAACACCGGCGCCCACAAGAAAAACGTCCCGTCGGCCACTTGCATCTGCAGCAAGGCGGCGGTCGCTGCCTTCTGGGGACTGGACAACGTCTTGGTAAAATTGGCATAACTTTTTGGATACTTATCGGAATGGCCTCAAATTTTGAGGGATGAAACTAGACTCCGTTATCTACCATTAGGCTTTAGAATTACTCGATTCCGAGCTCTATTGAAGGTGTTATGAATTTTTAAAGTTAAAGTATCCGTTTAGCGTTATCCAACGCTATTCGGTTAATCGGGTGACCATTGCCCTTTCTCTTGTCGTTCCAAAGACAACATTGAGTCATAAAACTAAGGAGAATTTCATAATCCATTTTTATAAAATTTGCGGATATTACAATGATAGTTGTGAATTCTTGTTGAAAGCATGTATGGTTGTTGTTGTGGTAGCCCTAGCCCTAGGATTTGTCCTTTTTATTGATTGAAATTCGTATCTTTGCCTTGATCCCGACTCCCTAAGTCGTGTTCGAGTCCTTGTTTGTGATTGAGTGTGTTTTGTGTGTTCGTGTGTTTCTGCTCTCAGGATCGACCCCCCTAGGGTCGAGATCGACCCTCTTTGGGTCGAGCCTGAGTTGTTCTGCCCGTGTTTTCTTTGCTTTTTGTAGTTTATCGATTAAACTTAGCACTACTCTCGCTCCCGTGGACGATCCTGACTTCGCTATACTCAGCAGGGTCTTGAATACAAATTTATTTGTTTGAGAAACCCTTCAACAGCCTCTTAGGTGATGGGTTGGAGTGTATTGGGCTACGGACCTGAAAGCCCAGTTCCCTTGTGGGAGGGGTGTGTTACTAGCATGTCTAGGTTTAGTCCGCAAATAGGAGAGCCCATGAGGCTCTAACTTCTTCACTTGGATCGACCTTGTCGTAGAACTTCTTCAACCGATGACCATTCACTCGGAAGACTTTCCCATTCTCATCAACCACATCTACCGCCCCTTGAGTGTGAATTCGGTGAACCACGAACGGTCCACTCCATCTTGACCTTAGCTTTCCGGGGAAGAATTTAAGTCTTGCATTAAAGAGAAGGACTTTATCACCAACTTGATAGGTTTTTGGAATCAATTTCCTATCATGCCACCTCTTGGTCTTCTCCTTATACAACTTAGTATTCTCATAAGCTTTCAACTTCAATTCTCCCAACTCATGGAGGTCTAGGAATCTCTTTTCACCGGCCAAATTGACATCCCAATTCATCTCCTTGAGAGCCCACTTGGCTTTGAGCTCTAGCTCCACCGGAAGATGACATGCTTTGCCATAAACTAGATTGAAGGGTGTGGTCCCCAAATGTGTCTTGTAAGCGGTTCTATAAGCCCAAAGTGCATCATTAAGCTTAGATGCCCAATCTTTCCTTGACCTAGACACTGTCTTCTCCAAGATAGCCTTGATTTGGCGGTTAGACACTTCAACTAGCCCACTTGTTTGAGGATGATAAGGAGTAGCAACTCGGTGAGACACCCCATACTTGATCAACACATTCTCAAAGCATCTTTCAATGAAGTGAGGACCACCATCACTAATGAGGACTCTAGGCACACCAAATCGGTTGGAACGGCCTCCACCCATTTTGAAACATAATCCACGGCCACCAAAATGTATTTGTACGGCCCCGAGGTGGGGAATGGTCCCATGAAGTCAATTCCCAATACATCAAAGAGTTCCACCTCTAGAATTCCGGTTTGAGGAGTCTCGTTTCTTCTTGACAAGTTCCCCTCTCTTTGGCACTCTGCACATCTCCTCACATACTCATGCGCATCCTTAAACATGGTTGGCCAATAGAAACCACGATGAAGTATCTTTGCCGTGGTTTTGGAACTCTTGGCATGGCCTCCCGTTGGCAAGGAATGACAATGGCGAATTATATATGCTCTCAACCTCCTCACTTGGAACACACCGTCTATAGATTCGATCACTCCCTTCCTTGTAGAGGTACGGATCGTCCCAATAATATTGCCTAGCATCATGTAGGAATTTCTTCCTAGCCGAATAAGACAAATTTGGTAGGATCACTCCCCCTACGGCAAAGTTAGCAAAGTCCGCAAACCAAGGGGTAATCCCTCGTTTCACGCCACCAATAGATAGGAGACAAGTGGGAGAGAAAGAATTAATCAATTGAGAACGAGATGGAATGGAGACCGAGTTGAGAATCTTACTTGTCCTCATGGATCGACATTGCAAAGTGCCTAGCTCGACATGGTTGGACATCGATCGAGTTGCACAGGTGCAAAAATCCCTCGGGCCCGACTCTGTGGACCTCGGTCCCGAGTTACTGGAGCTTGCCTGGACATCGGTCCGTCCTTTGACACTTCGAACCCGATATACCCTCATCATCGATCCTTTCTTCTTTTTCTTCTTCCCACTCATGAGACCTTCATCCGCCCTTGCACCATCCATTGCTACACCATCCTCCATCTCCATCATGTACTCAATGGGCAAACGAGATAGATGATCGGCCACCACATTCTCCGCACCAATTTTATCCACCTTAAGAGCCTCGGTTTAACATCTTTCTTTTTCATGAGGTACTTGATTGCCGCATGGTCCGTATAGACTACCACCTTAGACCCCACAAGGTATGATCGGAATTTCTCAAATGCAAACACCACTGCAAGTAATTCTTTCTCCGTTGTTGTGTACTTGCATTGAGTTTCATCTAAAGTTTCGCTTGCGTAGTAGATGGCATGCAACTTGCCCTCCTTCCTTTGCCCAAGAACGGCTCCCACGGCGAAATCACTTGCGTCACACATCACCTCGAAGGGAAGGTTCCAATCGGGTGACACCTTGATCGGGGCCGAAACCAAAGCATCTCTCAACCTACAAAAAGCACTCGTACAATCCTCGGAAAATACGAAGGGGACATCCTTCATCAAGAGGTTAGACAATGGTTTTGCAATTTTAGAAAAGTCCTTAATGAAGCGTCTATAAAAGCCCGCATGACCTAGGAAACTCCTAACATCGCGCACACAAGTGGGTGGGGGAAGTTTTTCAATTATTTCAATTTTGGCCTTATCAACTTCTATTCCTCTACTAGAGATGAGATGTCCTAAAACTATCCCTTCTTTAACCATGAAATGGCATTTCTCCCAATCAAGCACTAGGTTAGTTTCCTCACATCTAGCTAGAACCCTATCCAAATTAGCTAAACAAGCATCAAAAGAGGAACCATAGACCCCACTCCAACGGTAATTGTAAATCTCCCCGGGTCTCCCAATTTTTGAGGTAGCTCCAAGATTTTCACCTCGCCTTGCATTTCCACTATCGACCTCTTCTTGCTAATCTCTCTCAAGAACTTGGCATATGAAGGCATCTCACTTAGGGCATCGGTGAACGGTATCGTTATGTTCAACCCTTGCAAAAGCTTCAAGAATCTCTTGAACTTGCCCTCTACAACATCCTTGGGCTTCTTTGACGGGTAAGAAAGAGTTGTGCCACCTTGATTCTTGTTGGGATCGACTTCCTTGGAGGCTTGGCTCACTCACATCTTTCTCTGCTCAGACCGATGTAGGCTCATCGTCGGGCCCGATGTTCTGGTCCTCGATCTGGGGGCAGAGCAATGACTGGGATGTCGGTCCGACTTCAGGGCATGTCGGGACCGACTTCCTCTCTTCCTCAGTCCTAGGCAGGGGACCTCCTCTGACTTCTGGCTCGATATCCTGGCACGTCGGGCCCGAGTTGCTGGGTAACTCGGTCCGACTCTCTTCCCTTGGAAAGGCACATGTGGCTCGGGTATGCTCCTACCACTCCTCAACCCAATAGCTCGGACTTCATTTTGGTTTTGTGGGGCACGGGGATTCTCCTCGGGTCGGCCCGGGAGTCTCCCATTCTCTCTCGGAATTTGAGTTGCAATGCGAACAAATTGGTTGTCAACTTGCCTTTTCCATACACCAAATTTCTTGAATTCGGTGCTCACCTCATCAACTCGCCTCTCAACGTTGTTGAATTGAGTTTTCAAGTGTGCCCATTGTGGAGTTTGTTCATAAAACCCCGGAAGTCGGTATGGTGGTGGTTGGGCCCTTGGCTCATTTTGGTTGTAGTTGTTGTTGTAGCCATTGGCTTGGCCTTGGTTCCACCTTCCATTTCCTCCATTGCCTCCATTGGTGAAGTTGGCTCTTCCTCCATAGTTTCTTTGAACAAAGTGCGCCTCCTCGATTTGCTTGGCCAAGCGAACTTCGCGTTCATTGGGACACTCTTGAGCAACATGCTTGAAAGATCCACATTCTTCACATGCCCTTGAGGTTTGCTTGAAATGACTCACTTGCCTCCTCAACTTGGTCAACTCATCCTCAAGAAATTGAAGTCTCACATCCTTGTCAACCTCTTCACTCTTCGGGTCATAGAGCCTCCTCATACCATCTCCTTGGACTCTTGTCCCCTTGTTGACTTGGCTCACCCCGTACATGGCCTCATAGTCGGAGAGTTTATCAAGTAACTCCCATGCTTGCTCCGGTGGCAAGTCGATGTACCCACAATCGGTGTGGAGATTCAACTTGTCCTTGGTGGCGGGGTTGATTCCTTGGAAAAATATGTCTTGGAGAACATAAGGTTGTTGACCATGGGTTGGACATTACCTCAACATCTCTTTGAATCGATCCCAAGCCTCAAAGATTGGCTCGTTGGCTCCTTGTTGGAAACTTGCTATCTTCCTCCTAAGCTCTGTTGTTTTTGTTGGTGGGAAGAACTTCATCAAGAACGCCTCGTTGAGAGCTCGCCATGTTGTGATGGATCTAGGAGCTTGGCTCTCTAGCCAATGAGCCGCCTTGCCTCCTAGCGACCATTTGAAGGCCTTGAGTAGAACGTACTCTAGCGTCTCTTCATCCGTCGAGAGGGTCTCACACATATCCTCGAACCTCTTCACATGCTCAATCGGGCACTCATTCGGTCGCCCCTCAAATTGGTCCCTCTTGATAAGTGATATGAATTGAGTCTTGATCTCGAAGTTCTTTGAAACCTCCAATAAGACAATGGCCGGCTCCGGCACCTTCAACTCCGAATGCATGTATTGGCGTGCATTCCGGGGTTGGGTGTTGAGTTGAGCCTCCAATCTCAACCTTTGCTCACGTTCCCTCCTCACTTCGGCATCCCGGTTTTCCATCTCAAGTTGCATACGAGCCATGTCGGCCCTCATCCTATCAACCTCATCATCATGTAGTGCTTGGTTCTCCATTCTCTTCTTCTTTCGAGCCTCTTTGATGATGCTTTCCGGATCACTCACAAGGTCGAACTCAAGTGTTCCTCGGGCGGAACGAGCTCGCATACACCTATAAACAAAGACACAAACAAAACCAAATCAAAACAAACAAGGGGCTCGGGCTAATCCCTCACCCAAATCACTACAAATTCAAAGACTCAACAAAAGAGGTACCTCAAACAAGTAGAACTCCCCGGCAACGGCGCCAAGATTCTGATCGGTCCGGATTGGGGGGGGTCAAAATTCAATTAAAAACCGAACCCCGTAGTAGTACAAGGTAGGGTGTCGAACGCTCGGGAGTTCGTTCGTTGAGTGCACCAAAAAGACTTAAAATTGGAGAAGAAAGGGTAAAACAAGGAAAATCAAAGGAAACAACTCAAGACCGACATGGGTCACTTCAACCCGAGAAGGATCGACGTAGGTTTTGCACTGGACCGACACAGATTGAAGTTGGGCCCGAGGTCTGGGTAAGTCGGACTAGGCAATAGGAGATATCGGTCTTAGGTTTTTGGGTTCCTTCCCTAACTAGATGTGGGTAATTCCACCCCAATTCAGCCAATTAATAAGTGGTGATCCTCGTAGAATCGAGGTTGTTCACCTTCGATCCCGCCACTCTACATATCGACCCTAGGGAATTTTACCTCCCATTTCGATACAAGTTCAAGTGATAGGCAAAAGATTGCTTTCACTCACTCTTGCCAATCACAAGCCCTTGATCCCTTGCTTTCACAAGAGATTGTAGCTCTATGTAGAGTGGATTCCTAGATCAAGCACTCAAGGCTATGGAATTGGGGGTTCAAACCCTAACCTAGCTAGGGGATTCCCCCATAGCCCAAGACTATGGAATGTACTCCATAAGGAAAGAGTAAAAAGCAATCAAAAGACAAAGCAAACAAATCTCAATCATCAAACTCAAAGCAAAGCCAAATCTCATTCAATTCAAGGGGAAATCACAAGATCCAAATTCAAATCCACAAATTTCAGATCAAAACAAGTTCAAACTCACAAATTCTTCCTAGATCTCACTATCCTCCACCAAATTCTCCTCTTCTTCTCCTCTCCTTTCTTCCTCCTTACTCTCCAAGTCTTCCTTGAGCCTTTGAGAGTGATTAGATGTGTGTAATGAGTGATAATCCTCTAATTGTCTTCTCTCCTATTAATTAGGGGCCAAGAATATCCAAAAATGGAAGAGGGGCAAACGTGGTAGATCACATTTGTGTGTCTTGGTGCCCAATCTACACTTCGCCGACTTGGACCGACACGGAGCAACCTCGGGCCTGACTTGCCACACCTCGGTCCGGGTCTCCATGAGTCGATCTCGGGCCCGAGTTGTTGGGACCTCGATCCTGTCCTCAGTCTCTTTTCTTCTTGGCTTTTCTTGAGCTCCTCTTCGTTGATCGCTCGGCTCTTCCACTCCTTTGTGCTCATGCCTTGCTCCTCCTTAGGGACTCCTTCCGAAACTTCCTCAAAACACGCCAAATTACCTACAAAATGCAACAAATTCGCATAGTCTCCGAATCTCATAGAAAATCGGAATCTAAGCTAAAAAGGAACAAAACTAGCAAAGAAAGGAACAAAACACACCTATTTACAAGGGAAATCTTCTATTACTATATACTAAAGCGGAAGCAAATTCTGCCACCACAATGCGCCACATCACTCTCTTTGTTAAGATATTGCATTGAATTTATGTTTTTCACCACCATATTAAAATCTCAAAGATATATTAATACAAATTTGTTAATAATATATCTTTAGTCTTCATACATATCTCAATATATCTATATGCAATATATATATTTATATCTATCTTAATCATCTTAACGTATAGTCTTATAGTCCGTACAAGTTTGAAGAATTATTATCCTATCCCCCATATTGAAATTTCAAATGGATTTAATTAGATAGGAAATAATTATGTTATTATATTTTTGCAAAAATAAAAAAAAAGTATTATTAAATATTATTGTAGCACTATGTGAAGGTTAACTTGAAATTTACTTATTTAATAAAATCATTCATGGGTTACGAATTTTTTTATTTTAGAAAATAGACATATCGTTTGAGAGAATTCGTATATATAATACTCCGTAGTATTTGAATCCATCAGAATAAAACTATACACAAAATAATAAATAGCTTAAATTTCACACAAATACTCCGTACACGGTACGGGTCATATACTAGTTAACTACTAAAACACCACCAAATTGAGAGACATCAATACTTATTCAAGAAATCACACACACTTGTTAGTAAGAAGTTTTTCACATGCTTTTAAATAGTTTTTCAACCATCTTCTTGCTTACTTATTCATACTCAAATGAGAACTTGTTCAACTCGTTGAAGTTTTAGAAAACCCTCATCCCCTCTCAAATAGGAAGCATGCTAATATATAGGGACGAAAATTGGGGGCGGATACAAACGTGGCTCTCTTTCAAGGAGTTTGTGATACTTATTCAAGGAATCACACACACTTGTTAGTAAGATGTTTTTTACACGCTTGTACATAGTTATTCAACCGTTTCTTGCTTACTTATTCATACTCATATGAGAACTTGTTCGACTTGTTGAGGTTTTAGGAAACCCTCATTCCCTCTCAAATTGGAAGCATGCTTATATATAGGGACGTAAATTGGGGGTAGATACATAGGTGAATCTTGTTCATACCGTTTGCAATACTTATTCACGGAATCACACATAATTATTAGTAAGATGTTTTTCACACACTTTTACATAGGGTTTCAACCCTTTCTTGCTTACTTATTCACACTCAAATGAGAATTCGTTCAACTCGTTGAGGTTTTAGAAAACCCTCCTCCCCTCTCAACTTGGAAGCATGCTTATATAGTGTTGGGACGCTATCAAGAACGCTTGCGTACTTGTTAGTGTACCACACAACCGTCCCTTAGTTTTGATATGACAAACTCACTTTGATTCTAAATAAATTTGTCCAAGTGTTCAGGAACGCCAGTGACAAAAGGACAACAAGTGTGTATGGGCGTCCCATAAGCTTAGGGACGCTAGCTAACAGGAAGTAAGGACCAGCTAGAGACTACTTGAGTAAGGACGGAGTCCCAAGCAAGTAGGAACGCAAGAAAGGAGTCCTTACTCACTATCCGACAGGATGACATCACTCGACAATGTTTGATCATCCAAGGACACGTGGAGACCGATCTTGTAGCGGAGTCCAACACTACGTGGCGGACGATCCTGTTGCAGATTCCATCAACACGTGGCGGCCGATCCTGTAGCGGAGTTCATCATACACAGCTGGATACAGGAAGCTTCCTCATCACCGCCCTACTACGTGGAGAAAGATCCTGTAGCCACGTCCATGAAGGGCATGATCGTCCCAGAGAAATGACGCCCTTCCCCAAGTCCTATAAATACCCCAAGGCATTTATTGTGACGTTAACGCTTTCAGAGAATATTTAGAGAGAATCAAACGAAAGCGGCTCACTCAAGAACACGAAGAACTAGCGTAAGAACTCAAGAACAGTGCTAAGACTTGTGCTAGATCGAGTGAGAATTGTAACCAAAACACAAAACTGTTTGTACTCAGAAAAACCCAAAAAGAGAGAGAGAGTTCTGCGAAGTACTGTAGAACGTAGGAATAGAGTCCTTTAGTAGATTGAACTAGCTTAAGTTGTAGGCTTAAAGGAGTTCTTTACAAGTGAACTTAGGGAAAAGCTAAGTGTCAGAGAACTGTAAAGACTCGCCAGTACAACTGTAAGATCGTTCAATATAAAGGAAAGAACTATTCAAAAATCCTCCAAGGAGGTAGAGGTTTACACTCAAGGACTACTTGGTCTTGAGTGGTTCCTCTATAATTCATTGCGTTCATCTATTATCTGTTTAGTACTTTATTCCGCTGCATTACTCAAGGACGCCCCTACTCCTCGTAGGGACGCCTAACCAAAGGACGCCTTTACCAAAGTAAAGGACGTTCCTCAGTACTAACGATCCAACATATAGAGGGACGAAAATTGGGGTGGATACATGGGTGGCTCTTGTTCCCGCCGGTAGTGGATCATCTATTATTATATATTCAAAAACTCATTTGTTCCCCTGAACCATAAACCTAAAACCCTACATACTAAACCTAAACCATAAACCTAAACCTTATAACCCTAAAGCCCTAAACCCTAAACTTAAAACCCTATAGCCTTAAAACTAAAACCCTATACCCTAAACCTAAAACCCCTAAACACTAAACCTAAACCCTAAATAACGATGAATAAATATCTAAAAGAGGTGGAATAACTTCCTTATCTTTTCTTAATCTTGACCATCTACTAAAGTAAATCTAACAGCCTAAGGCATAGAATTGAAAAAGAAAGAGCCAAAGAATTGAAAAAAGGCATAGAAAATCCTGGGATGAGTCGAAAACCCGAAAGGGCGGCTCAGGTAATAAGCAGGTAACCCGGACCAGCATTAGGCTGGGGTAATAAGAGGTTTAAGAGAGATGTGAGTTTGGTGAGCACACCCTTTGAAAAAATGAAATGAGTGATTAGGTGAAAACCCGAAAGGGCACCTAAGTAGAATTGAGCGGTAAAATTGGAGTGTCTAGGATTTCATTCTACTTTGGGGCTTGGGGATACATTGTAGATGTCAGGTAGATCCTTAGGATTGCTCTTTCATGATTCAGTGATTTGATGTATTCTTGTGAAGTGTGTGTTGAGCTTTCATGTTTTGCTCATTATTTCTCTACTTGGGTTTGGGTTGTGAGCTGAGAGTTTATGGTTGTCTTGTTTCCCCTTACTTCCTGAGATCTTTTGATGTGTTGATTTGTATATGTACTTTGAGCTTACTCGAGGACGAGCAAGATCTAAGTATGGGGGAATTTGATTCACCATCTTTTGTATGCCTTATCTTGATGTTTTTATTCTAGATAACTATTACGAAACTCATCTCTACAAAACTACACCTCCCCCTTTTGGCATCATCGAAAAGGATAACAAGTTAGTTAAGGACGATAGCATAAAATCATATTTAGAGGCAAAAGAACGCTTAAACAATCAGATGCACACAAAACATGAACTGCCATTAGAATGAAAGTTATTATAAACAATCAGACTTAGTGTTGCTAAACACAAGAAGCAAAGGCAAAAAATATGAGAGATTAAAGATTAGGAAGGAGGTTTGGGCTTTACGGACTTGAGCCTTTTGGCAAGTCTCGATTCGTGTTTAAACTTGGTCCATTCCTCTAATGAAGAGGCAGGGAACCAGTCATATATCTTTGTGGGGGCAGAAGAGGTGGTAGATTTCTGAGAGGGATGTGAAGATTTAGAGAGGCGAGAGGGGGATAGTCGTTGAGATTGTGGAGGACGGGTAGGGGGAGGAGGGGACTGCATTACTAACCTCTTGACACCCTTGGGAATAGGTGGAAGGTCAGCAAGGCGGGCATTGGAGAGGTTGGGGATGGCGGCTATTAGGGGCTCCGTCCAATCTTGTCAAAACGCTCGAAAGGACTCCAGGAATATGTTAGTCCCTTCGACGAAAGGAGCATTCTTCCCTCCATGCTTCTCCAGCTCTAGCATGACGCACGTTTGAAGGAATGTCTTGAGGTTGCGAAAACGTACTTGATTAGTACACGTTTTCATGTAGTCTGCCACAACATCAAAGAGCGTCCTGGGCTTTGTCTCAAGAAATTCTCTAAGGATCTCATCGATTTTGTATTGTTGGGGACCTTCACTGAAGAACGCCTTCTTTGAAGCAAGGCGCTTCCTCTTTTTGTTGGCAGCAGCCGGTCCGCCGGAGGAGTGCTTGACTTGAGGCATTTTCTGACAGAAAACTGGTCGGAATCTGATCTGAAAAGTAGAGAGAGGATGTCGGAGTTCTAGAGAGAAGTCAGAGCAAATACTGAGCGAGAATTATGAGAGCAAAAGTTCTGATAGCCAGAGCATTCAATATATAGAGGTTGGTGAGGGGCACGCTGGTAACTTCCCCCTTAAGTAAAGGGCGGTTCTTTCAAAATTCAAAATGACAACGCTTCAACTTCCTCAACTGCACAAGGACGGCGTTCCTGATGAACCTGTACTGAACTGAACCGGAGTCCTTGACTCCAAAAAGCAAACAATACTCAAGTCCTTTAGGATCACCTTTCAAACCATTTTGAAAACCTAGCAAGTACGTCCCGTAAAAGAAAATGTGAAGCTCATAGGACGCTTTTACAAGGTTCTTGGCTAAGGTAAGCTTAGAGTTCCCATCATTTCGGCTTATAATGAGGGTTGGGTGATATGCACAAAGAAGTTTTAGACTAGTGTCCTTGCAAATATGAAATCAATGCCTTAAAGTCCTTTAACAATTCTGAAATCAACTTAACATTGCCAAGCATTGAGAGAATAGTAGAATGGGCCTTGCTACTTAAAAGTTATTATCCCCAAGAGCAACCTGAGATGCTCAAAGGGACGTCTATCAAGTGCCTTAGTGAAAATATCAGCTACTTAGTCCTCAGTCCTTACATGCCCCATGCTAATAAGTTCTAATTCCACATTATCATGCAAGAAATGATGTCTAATATGAATATGCTTTGTGCGGGAAAGATGAACATGATTCTTAGCAATATCAATAACACTAGTATTATCACAAAGAATAGGAATGGTTTCAAGAGTTATACCATAGTCCTCAAGTTGATACTTGATCTAGAGAACTTGTGAACAACACGAAGCAGCAGCAGCGTACTCAACTTCCGTAGTTGAAAGCGCCATAGAGTTATGTTTCTTTGATCCCCAAGAGATGAGGCATGAACCAAGAAATTGAGCCATTCCTGAAGTGCTTTTCCTATCAATGATGTGACCAGCGTAGTCAGCGTCCGTGTATCCAACGAGCTTGAGGGACGACTTCTTTAGATATCAAAGACAAAGATCCTCGCGTCCCTTGAGATATCTGAAGATCCTCTTGACTTCTTGCATGTGGGACACCTTTGGATTTGCTTGAAAACGGGCACATAAGCAGACGGAAAACATAATGTCTTGACGGCTTGCGGTCAAGTAGAAAAGCGATCCAATCATCCCATGATAGATCTTTTGATCAACACTCTTCCCTTGCTCATTCGCGTAAAGACGCGAGTTGGAAGAGCGAGGAGTAGAAACCAACTTGGACGTATTCATGCCGTACTTCTCGAGCATCTCTCGGACGTACTTCTTGTTAAAGAATGCGCGTCCCATCCTTGAGTTGGTTGATTTGAAGCCCCAGGAAGAAGTTGAGTTCTCCTATGAGCGACATTTCAAACTCACTACTCATCAAAGACTTGAAGTCCTCTACAAGTTTCTAGTTAGTACTTCCAAATACTATGTCATCAAGATAGACTTGGGCAATTAAAATATCCTTGTGGACTTTCTTAATAAACAAAGTTTCATCAATTTGAACCCCTTGTGTAACCATTTGATAAGACAAAAGACGCTAACCTGTCGTACCATGCACGAGGAGCTTGCTTGAGTCCATAGAGTGCCTTGTCGAGGTAGTACGCACGATCTGGATGATTGGTGCCCTTAAAGCCTGGAGGCTGAGCAACATACACTTCCTCCTTCAGTTTCCCGTTAAGGAAGGTAGTCTTGATGTCCATTTGAAACAACTTGAATCCTCTGTGAGTGGCAAAGGCAATAAGGAGATGGATGACCTCGATTCTAGCAACAGGAGCAAAGGTCTCATCATAGTCAATACCTTCCTCTTGCTTGAATCTTTGAGCCACAAGTCTTGCCTTATTCCTTGACACGCGTCCACTCTCATCAAGCTTGTTTCTAAACACCCTACGCGTCCCTATGATGTTTTTGTCTTTAAGACGAGGGACAAGGGTCCAAACTTTGTTTCTCTCAAACTGGTTAAGTTCTTCTTGCATTGCTTGAATCCAGTCAGCGTCCTGGAGTGCTTCTTTTATGTTCTTGGACTCCACCATGGACACAAAAGCGTTGAAGGCACAAAAGGCAATGTTTGCACTTTGGGACTTGCTTACAGCTAACCTGGTTTGAACTCCTTTTGAACTATCTGAGACTATCTGGTCCGTTGGATGACATGTTGAGAAGCGGGACTCCCTTTGAAAGAGTTGAATGAATCGGGGATCAATACTGTCATCAGAATCCACATCATCATCTTAAGCTTCGTCCTCAGTGTGTTCCCCCTCAGAGAGAGCGTCCACAACATGTCTTAGCTCACCTTGTTGACTTGATTAAGCCACTTCTTGTTGTGTTGGAGATTCAGTCCTAGAAAGAGCTTCTTGATCAGTACTAGGACCGTCCACTAAGACTTCTTCTAGATTTGCATTGCCATCCTTAGGATCATAGTATTTTTCTGATGACCAACCTTCGACTTCGTCTTCAGAGTCGTCCTGTTGACGTGAGGAAGAGCGATCCTTCTTACTTGGTTTCTCCTTGTGGTTAGCGCTTTCCTTGAACACAACATGAATACTCTCTCCTCATAGAGTCCTTTTATTGAAAACTCTATAGGCTTTGCTTGTGAGGGAGTACCCAAGAAATATTGCTTCGTTGCTTCTAGCATCAAACTTTCCAAGCTTCTCCTTGTCATTGTTATGGACGAAACACTTGCATCCAAAAATTCGAAGATGGTCAATGCGAGGTTTCTTACCATTCAATAGCTCATAGGACGTCTTCCTTAGGAGAGGACGGATCATGGCACGGTTAATGATGTAGGCTGCAGTAGCAACGACATCGGCCCAAAAGTGCTTGGGGATGCCACTTGCCAACAACATAGTTCTTATGATATCCTCCTACGTCCTATTCTTCCTTTCCACAACACCATTTTGTTGAGGAGTTCTTGGGGCTGAGAAGTTGTGGGAGACGCCGTTTTGATCATAAAAGGCCAGGAATTCTTAGTTTTGGAACTCTGTCCCATGATCTGATCGAATGGCTTTCAAGTGCGTCCTAGAGCAACTTTCACTTGTTTGATGAAGACTTTGAAAAACCTTGAAGCAATCTCCTTTTGACACCAAGAAAAGAACCCAAGTGAATCGACAAAAATCATCTACGAGAACGTACATGTACCTCTTTCCACCATAGCTCTGCGTTCTCATGGGTCCACAAAGATCCATATGAAGAAGTTCCAAGGGCTTCTTCGTGCTTACTTTGTTCTTGGACTTGAAGGACGATCTTGTTTGCTTCCCTTTGATGCAAGCTTCACATTGTTCAACTTTCTCAGAATCGATTCAGGGAAGTCCTCTCACAATACCTTGTTGGTGTAGCTTGAGGATTGTTCTTATTCCAGCATGACCAAGACGTCGATTCCAGAGGTCAGCGTCCTCAGTTAAGACAGACAGACACAACTTAGTAGCTGGTTTGAACTCTTGGTTGAAGATGTAGACATTGTTTTGACGAACTCCCTTGAGAATAACTTGATTGGATTTCTTGTTGATGACGAGACACTCGTTGGAGTCAAATGTGACTAGGTTTTCTCCTTGATCACAAATTTGGGAGACCCTAATGATTCGGGCTATTTTGTATGGGTTAACTCTTGTATTTTAGGAGTATTATTGTGAATGTTTAGGTTAGATTTGAGCATTATTGTAATAGGAAGACCGAAGACACGAATGTGAAGAATCAAGAGTTCTTAGAGCTTAATTGAAGACAAGTTCGCCACTGCATGATTTCCGCGGTCGCGTTGTCCATGACGCGGGCGCGGTGGAGTAAGGTGACGGACCTTGAAGACCATGAAGGCCGCGGTCGCGCTGTCGATGGCGCGGTCGCGGTAGAAGCCGACTCAGCATAATGCCAAACGGAGATCGCCGCGGGCGCGGCAGGAGCGACCCGGTCGCGGTGGATAGCTAGAGACGACTTGTTCTTCTCTATTGCGAAAGCGCGGGCGCGGCGCTGTCGACGCGGTCGCGGTGGTGCCGGATTCCGAGACGGACGAAATCTTTTCCTTTCTATCTTATTTCCTTTTCTATCTTTTGCCTCTTACCTTATCTATCTCGAGGAGCATGTTCCTTGGGCTATATAAGGAGGAGCCAGGCTTAGGTTTTAGGGACTTCCAATTCATAATCCAATTCTTCTCTTTTTAGTTTAGTTATGGAGAGCTAGTCTCCTTGGGTTTGTTCAAGGGAGAAGCTCTGATGTATGAACTCGTGAGATTTTGGTAATTGATTTCTATCCTTTGGTTGATATTGATTCTCTTGTGCTTCATCTTATGAATGTTGATTGTTTCTCTAGGATTCGCGACCCTATTGAATTGATTAGCTTTCTATTGTTTGATTAGGTTTTGACCGTGGACAAAACTAATCTGTGAAAACAACGTAACCTAGACCTGTTGTCTATGCAACTAGGATTAAGAAGAGAATTGATTGTTTTATCTTACAATTGACTCGTAGCTTGATTGTTTGATATTATATCCTGCATATCCTTGTTCTCTATGCTAATTCTAGGTTAAGCGTCCTTGCCTAGGGTTATAGAATTGCTTGGACCGTGGACTTGCGATTGTTAATAATCAGGATAGGAATTAACCATAGGTGTAAATGAAATCAATGAATGAATCTATGATCGAGTGATTATTAAAGAGTGGATCTTTTGAATGAACCTGCTTTCCTATATTTGTTTATTTGTTTGTTTATTTGTTTGTTCTTTGTTTCTAGGTTAGTTTTAGTATAGATTTCTCTCCTAAACCCCCCTTTTCTGTAGTTGGTAAATATATTAATACTAGAAGCCTTAAGTTCTCTTGGGTTCGACCCCTTACTTACTATACTTAGTTTGTAGTTTGGGTTATTTATCTTTGATCTTGGCACGACGACTTTAGCTGAGTCAGCTAAGGAGGTTAAAGCCAAGTCCTTCAACTAGACTCACATTTGATGCTTTGATGGACTGATTCAGATTTGCAGTGCTCGTCCCTTTGATTCTTCCTTTGTCCTTATTGCCAAACGAGACATTTCCTCCCGTGGCACTAGATTGAATAGAAGTGAGATGGATCTGGCTTCCTGTCATATGGTTTGAGGCGCCACTATCAATGATCCACAGGCTTCCTCTCACATCCACCTATTAAAAAGAGTTAGTTTTTCGCGACCCAGGGAAGGTGTTACTTACCTGGCTCGTTACAATAAAAGAACTCCTTTTCTAGCATATAATCATTCAAATTGATATCGTTAGAAGTAGCATGCTTTCTAAATGAAGTCCTTGAACGTCTAGGACGTCTTTGATTTCTTTTAGGAGTGGACTCGATCTAAATTTTCATTTTCAGCCCTAGCATTACTTCCTTTCTAAAGGTCATTTTTCAGTTTAAGACACTCGTACTTGTAGTGTCCATGCTTTCCACAGTACCAGCACGTCCAATAGTAATCTCCAAGATAATACTTCTTATTAGGACGTTAGATTCTGCTCTCTTCCATTTTCTTTGGATTACAAACCTTAAGACTTTCTCCCTTAGCAATTTTCTTGTAAATCTGGGAACTAGTGGAATATGTATAGTAGTCATTTTGTCATATTTCACCACTCTCTAAGACTCTTATACGTTCTTCTAGGTTCTTGGTTTTCTCTCTCTCAAGTTCTAGCTCTATTGTTTTACTAGCTTCAAAAAGTCACTAGGAAGGGAGTTCTTTGAGCTAGATATCCTAGGCATTTCTTAGCAGGAACAAAAACAACCGGTTTCACAGCTTCGGTCACAAGACTCTATCCTAGAATCTTGATTTCATCCCTAAGGTTAGCCTTCTCTAGCTTAAGACACACAATTTCAGTTTTAAGGGATTTTGTTGCTTCTAGTGAGGACTCTAGTTCAAATGACATTGTGTTACAATTCTCACACTCAGCAACAATATTTTCAGATTCGAGTTCATCAAGCCGTTCTTTCATGGCATAGCTACCTTGCATTATAATTTTAGCAATGAGCTTTATGAGTTTGGGCTTAGAACAATTATCAAGAGAGTTGATCAAGGAATCATGTGTTACCTCTTGTTCAGCTTCTGAGGTGTCCTTGGAAGCATTTAATGCGTGCTCCATTGCCATGTAAGCAACATGTTCAGAAGGTCCTTCATCATTTGAATCAAGATCGTCCCATGCAGCCTCATAAGCACCAATCAGTGCTCACTTCTTCATTTCTTTTCCCGTACATCAGTTCTTGGTAAAGTGACCCTTCTTGTTACACTTATAACATGTCACTTCTTTCATCTTAGCCTCAGTGAGCTTGGGACTCTCTTTCTTGTATGACATTTTAAACCTTGGGACCTTGCCTCTCTTAACCCATGAACGAAGAGTTTTATGCAAGAGAGGTAGCTCTTCTTCCTCAGCAATCTGTTCATCTATCTTTCCTTGTCGTTCCATTATGGCTTGAAGACAAAGATTTTCTCGATGCTCTTGCGTCTTGGCCTCAAGTATCAAAGCTAGTTTGTTTTGACGACGATGATCCTCTCGTTGCTCCTGCGTCCTAGCTTCAAGATTCAAGGCTGTTTCATTTTGCTGGCATTTTCCTAGTTCAAGCAGGTCTTGAGTCCTTCTAGCTTCATACGCCTTCAACTTTCTGTAGATTTCTTCCATTGACAGTCCTTTGTTAGCTTGATTTTCCTTGAAGGTCATCCTGTCAAAGTTCCATACTCCCGTCAAACCATCAATCAATAATTGGACCTTCATTCTCAGTGTGATCTCAGTTTCAGCAACTCCCAAGTTCTTCAACTTGGTCAACATGCCTTCAAAACGGAATGAGTAATCTATGATGGTTTCATTCGGGAACATCTTGAATTTGTAGAAATCCCTTTTAGCTTCCAATTGGACGTCTTCCTTCATCTCGGGCGTCCCGACATGGTACTTCTCAAGAGCTTCCCACTGAAGCTTAGCAGTTGACAAATTACTCACACGAGTAGCGTCCCTTTCGCAAAGGGACGTTTGCATGAAACAGATAGCCTTGGCATCGTTTCCATGAGCTTGAACTCCTCGGGACCCCAATCCTCCTCTTTACCTTCCTTGGCAAGAGGAACTTTTAGGTCTCCGTCCTTTATCCCCTTCCAGCATTGATAATGTTAGATGCACATGAAGTTCTCGAACCTGGTTCTCCATCTGTTGTAGTTGCCGTCCATGAGATGCGGAGGCTTCACACTACAGATTCCGATTGATTCCATATCCATGTTCACCTACGACTCAAACAAAATCTAGAGCGCCTGCTCTGATACCAATTGTTGGGATCGTAAGTCAAATAGAGAAGGCGTCCTTAACAAAGTTAAGGGCGTCCATAGATGTGGCGTCCTTAACAAAGGTTAAGGGTGTCCTTTAGTTACAGCGGAATAAAGACTTAACAAGTGAAAATAATAAATAAAGAACACGGCTATTTATAGAGGAACCTCTCAAGACCAAAGCAATCCTTGAGAGTAAACCACTACCTCCTTGGAGGATTTTCGAGTAACTTCTTTTCCTTTCTTATTAAGAGTTCTTAAAGTTACACGGCGAGTGATTACACTTCTCTGACACTTAAGTTTGCGTCCTTAAGTTCACTAGTAACACTCCTTTTTGCCTAGAACTGTAACCTAACTTAACCTATAGAGGACGCTATTCACACGTTCTTATTGTTCGTCGTAAGGACTTGTTCTCTCTTTTTGTTTTTTTTCTTATACAAACTATTTTGTGGTTTTGTGTATACTTCTCACTCGATCTACCACCTAGGTCTCGCGTGTTCTTGAGTTGTTCTTGGTGCTCTTGAGTGACTGACAATATGCTCTAAATATTCTTTAAAGCGTCAAGTCACAATAAATGCTCGGGGAGAGTATTTATAGTGACCTTGGGAAGGGCGTCCTTCTTTGACGATCATGCCCTTCTGGGACGTTGCAACAGGATCGGCTTCCACGCGTCCTTGACAATGATGAGGGAAGCTTCCTGGCAACTTCTTTCGGACTCGACTGCAAGATCGGCTTCCACGTGGTGATGGACTTGTGTATAGGATCTGCTTCCACGTGGTCATCAAGGCTTGTCTGGTGATGTCATCTTGCCGGCCAGCTTTGAGGGGACTCCTGTGTAATGATTAAGGGCGGCATCCTGATGTGATCGTGCCCGGGCTTCTCACCCACACATCTCTCGGCGCCGGTGCCTCATCTTAGCACCCGGCCCCGCATGCCGGTGCCTGATCTAGGCACCCAGCCCCGTGCTCCGGTGCCTCACCTAGGCACCCGGTTCTCCGCGCCGGTGCCTCATCCGGGCACCCATAAGGGCCGCGCCCTAGGGCTCTCAAAGTGAAGACAAGCCCATTAGAGGTTTTTATTTGCCTTCAAGTGATCGTCCCTAGAGCAAGTCCCACTAGGCCCGAAGCCCGCTTGGAAGAAGGCCATTCAAAGCCCACTTGGGAGGTTGCTTGGCACCCACTCTTCTCCATCTCCTCTTGAAGCTTGGCGCCCACTCTTCTCCACCTCCTCATGAAGTTTGGCGCCCACTCTTCTCCACCTCCTCATGAAGCTTGGCGCCCACTCTTCTTACACCTCCTTTTGATGCTTGGAGCCCACTCCAAGTTGTCGCCCCTCTTCCCTCTCCTCCCCTTATATAAAGACGTCTAGGGGCTTCATTTTTAGATAGATTAAGATTAAGCTTGAACCTGAACTTGAGAGACTTTTTGTCCCGTTCTGGGTTTTGGGCTTTCCCGGCTTGTGGGACTCAAGCCTTAGGGCTCTCGTGAGACTCGAGGTACGGATGGCGGGCTATGGTTCGTGAGACTCGAACCTTGGCCTAGCCATTCTTATTTTTCAAACACAACCATGCTTTTCGGGTGACCGAAGGCTCGGAGGGAGGCATGGCTCGTGAGACTCGAGCCGAGCCTAGCCTTCCTTAGGCGTCCATGTGTTCGCCTACTTATACTTAGGGATGTTCGGGTTGTTAGGGTTCGGTTCCGCAGCCCTGTATCCCTTGGTCGTTTTCCCTCGCTAAGTTGACCGAATGGGGGGGCTCCGACTACTTATCCATTAATAATAAAATACCAATGATGTCTCTCATTTTGGTGGTGTTTTAGTAGTTAATTTCCCTTGTAAATATGTGTTTTTCATTCCTTTCCTTGTTAGTTTCGTTCCTTTTTAGCTTAGTTCCCGGTTTTCTTCAAGATTCGGAAACTATGCGAGTTTGTTATATTTTGTAGGTAAAATGGCGCATTTGAGGACGTTTTGGAGGAGTATCTAAGAAGGAGCTAAGCAAGGGAGTGAAGGAACGGAAGAGCCATGCAAAGAATAAAGAGGAACTCAAGGAAAACCAAGAAGAGAAGAAGGACCGAGACCCAGGACCGAGATACCATCAAGTCGGGCCCGAGTTCGAGCACCAGAGTACAGGACCGACGTTCC